>JACEFZ010016420.1:40000-140954 GCA_014155875.1 Cepaea nemoralis
AATGTTCTCCAAGATGCACACCTGTCTGATCGTATCCTCCGCCTGAGCCATCCATGATTTCCCTCTTATCAGTCCGTGATCCTTAACTGCGTTCAGCGCCTCATGCAACAGGTGATCTGTGTCTGCCACTACTCTGAGGTATGCCTTCGCCTGCATCACCTTCAGCCTACTAGCAACATTCGGCAAACCAAGGATGTATTGCATACACACTACTGGAGTGTCTCTGGTGCATCCCAGGATGACCTGTATAGCTTCGTTCTGTATGCGCTCTAATGTCACCAGCTGCCTCTTTGAGACAGAGAGCAGTCCTAGTCCATAATCAATCACTGAGAGGATCAAGTGCTGGTATAGTGTGAAAAGCATTCTCTGCTCTGTGTCCATTGCAGCCATAGTTTTAAGTGCATTGAGATCTTGTCACAACTGTCTCCACATGGTCCTTGAAGGACAGACTCCTGTCAAATGTGATTCCCAGATTCTTCAGTTTGTTCTCTCTGTTGACGCTTCTACCATCTATCGCGAGGCTTGGGACATCAGCTCTCACAATCCTGTTGTCCAGAGAGCACCACAAAACAGCTGCCTTTTCCGGGTGGATGACAGCACTCATTTCAGTGCACCAGTCAATCACTTTGTCTACTGTCGCCTGTAGCTCCTGGGCTATTTGCTCCCTTTCTCTCCCCGCCTATATGCAAGAATATCATCTGCAAATGTCAGTATCACAGAGGAGAGAGCATACATCCATGTCTTACCCTTGTGTTGACTGTGAACATATTTGATATACATTTTTGTGTCCGTAACTGCGCATGGAGTATCAGCCCTTAACTAACTTGCATCAATTCATCCTAACTGTTGCTATTTCAGTCAGTTTCCTCCATGTTCTCCCATTATTCTTCTCTTTCTCTAATGATCTTCTTCGTGTGTGTTTAGTTCCCTCTCTATTTCATTGATTCTGTAGGTTATTCATTCATTCATTCAGTAGCATGTCCTTTGCAGAACCTCACTCCCATAACAACCTTCCGGAAAACCTCTCGATCATAAGCAAGATGTCCCAGCGTCTGATACACCCATCTGGAGATCATCCGCCACATCCTGCATCCATCTTCTCTTTGGCCTTCCTCTTCCTCTCTTCCCAGGCATATACCCCTCCATTATTGTTCTCTCCAAACTTTCGTGACGTTTCAAGTGACCATAATATTTCAATTTTCTTTGTTTTATCGTCTTTAATAGCCAACCTTCTTCAATATTCAACTCTTGAAGTATGGATGCATTGGTTCTTCTCTTTACCCAAGATATTCTTAGAACTCGTCTATAACATTTATATTCAAAGGCATTTATGCTCTGTTCAGCTTGTTTAGTAAGTGTCCATGTCTCACAGGCGTATGTTGCAATGGGAAAAGATGCTTGCTCTTAAAAATCTAATTTTTGTAGTTCTGTCTATCCCTCTCCACAATTTATTCAGTTGTTTTAGTCTTTGAAGAGCAATTGATAATCGTTGTTTAATTTCTTTAATTGTGTCACACTTGTTGGTAATCAATAACCCAAGATATTCAAAATTTTCCTTCACCTCCAATTTTTCCCCATTAACATATTTCTTTCTCCATAGTGGTTTTATCTGTATGCATTATCTTTGTTTTTGCTATGTTAAGATATAAGTTGTGATTTTCACTATTCAATTGGGTTGAGGCTGTTAGGTTTGTCCTATCCAAAACCAGTGTCATTTCTTGACCTCTGGATTCACTGGTTATTTCTTTAGTTCTCTCCATGAGCCCCACATTGGTGATTCTGTCCTACCACTTTAGTCCTTCTGTCCTACACAGACACCAATTAAATCAATGTTTGTACTTTATTAGCTGTCCATTTTTATGATTCATACTTTTAAAAAAGTAGATTAAAAGTCGACAGGGTCGACTTCATTGCACCGGGTTTTATCCCATATGGCTCGGTCTCTTTCCGCAGCACGGAAAGCGTCACACAAAGCACGAACTCAGTAGCTCTAGCGACGACCCAAAGGAGTCCGAAAAATTTAACTCGTGAACTGAAGGACGCAGCCCAGAATCGAACCCACAACCTTCGGAGCCCGAGTCAAACGGCTTGACCACTTCGCCACGAAGACTCCTTTGTACTTATTCAACATTAGAGTTTACATTTCTAAGTTTGGTGGTAAGTTTAAACTCTTTTGACTATTAGCCCTGATAAAGTATGTGTGTCATGTTACTAATGAAATAACTAAATTGTGTGGGAAAGTTCAGAGTGCAATAATGTTGTTTCTTGATTTCATATTTCCTGTGACTACCACACATTTCCTGGGGCTATGAAAGCTGCACTTGCTGTTTGTATTCTTATTTTAATACCTCTGTTTGTTCCCCCATTTTTGTCTGCATTGGGGTATCATTTGATTTGTTCATTCTCATTCTTGAAGAACACACAGAAAACATTGTAGTGCATACTTTACTGACACTGACATTCTGAAGAGGCATAGACTAGCACACAAAGAAGAGAAACCTAACACATGTAATGTTTATGGTCTATGTTTGATATGACAATCTTGAATATCATGAGAGAACATAACTGGATAATCATTGAAGGTTTTATGACGATTGTGCATGTCTGTCTCATCTTGTGGAAGCTATGATAATGTGGTGGCTAGCATGCTGACATGACAACCTGGTGGCCAGGTATTATAAAACTTATTGAAGGTTTTATGATGATTGTGCATGTCTGTCTCATCTTGTGGAAGCTATGATAATGTGGTGGCTAGCATGCTGACATGACAACCTGGTGGCCAGGTATTATAAAACTTATTGAAGGTTTTATGATGATTGTGCATGTCTGTCTCATCTTGTGGAAGCTATGATAATGTGGTGGCTAGCATGCTGACATGACAACCTGGTGGCCAGGTATTATAAAACTTATTGAAGGTTTTATGATGATTGTGCATGTCTGTCTCATCTTGTGGAAGCTATGATAATGTGGTGGCTAGCATGCTGACATGACAACCTGGTGGCCAGGTATTATAAAACTTATTGAAGGTTTTATGATGATTGTGCATGTCTGTCTCATCTTGTGGAAGCTATGATAATGTGGTGGCTAGCATGCTGACATGACAATCTGGTGGCCAGGTATTATAAAACTTATTGAAGGTTTTATGATGATTGTGCATGTCTGTCTCATCTTGTGGAAGCTATGATAATGTGGTGGCTAGCATGCTGACATGACAACCTGGTGGCCAGGTATTATAAAACTTATTGAAGGTTTTATGATGATTGTGCATGTCTGTCTCATCTTGTGGAAGCTATGATAATGTGGTGGCTAGCATGCTGACATGACAACCTGGTGGCCAGGTATTATAAAACTTATTGAAGGTTTTATGATGATTGTGCATGTCTGTCTCATCTTGTGGAAGCTATGATAATGTGGTGGCTAGCATGCTGACATGACAACCTGGTGGCCAGGTATTATAAAACTTATTGAAGGTTTTATGATGATTGTGCATGTCTGTCTCATCTTGTGGAAGCTATGATAATGTGGTGGCTAGCATGCTGACATGACAACCTGGTGGCCAGGTATTATAAAACTTATTGAAGGTTTTATGATGATTGTGCATGTCTGTCTCATCTTGTGGAAGCTATGATAATGTGGTGGCTAGCATGCTGACATGACAACCTGGTGGCCAGGTATTATAAAACTTATTGAAGGTTTTATGATGATTGTGCATGTCTGTCTCATCTTGTGGAAGCTATGATAATGTGGTGGCTAGCATGCTGACATGACAACCTGGTGGCCAGGTATTATAAAACTTATTGAAGGTTTTATGATGATTGTGCATGTCTGTCTCATCTTGTGGAAGCTATGATAATGTGGTGGCTAGCATGCTGACATGACAACCTGGTGGCCAGGTATTATAAAACTTATTGAAGGTTTTATGATGATTGTGCATGTCTGTCTCATCTTGTGGAAGCTATGATAATGTGGTGGCTAGCATGCTGACATGACAACCTGGTGGCCAGGTATTATAAAACTTATTGAAGGTTTTATGATGATTGTGCATGTCTGTCTCATCTTGTGGAAGCTATGATAATGTGGTGGCTAGCATGCTGACATGACAACCTGGTGGCCAGGTATTATAAAACTTATTGAAGGTTTTATGATGATTGTGCATGTCTGTCTCATCTTGTGGAAGCTATGATAATGTGGTGGCTAGCATGCTGACATGACAACCTGGTGGCCAGGTATTATAAAACTTATTGAAGGTTTTATGATGATTGTGCATGTCTGTCTCATCTTGTGGAAGCTATGATAATGTGGTGGCTAGCATGCTGACATGACAACCTGGTGGCCAGGTATTATAAAACTTATTGAAGGTTTTATGATGATTGTGCATGTCTGTCTCATCTTGTGGAAGCTATGATAATGTGGTGGCTAGCATGCTGACATGACAACCTGGTGGCCAGGTATTATAAAACTTATTGAAGGTTTTATGATGATTGTGCATGTCTGTCTCATCTTGTGGAAGCTATGATAATGTGGTGGCTAGCATGCTGACATGACAACCTGGTGGCCAGGTATTATAAAACTTATTGAAGGTTTTATGATGATTGTGCATGTCTGTCTCATCTTGTGGAAGCTATGATAATGTGGTGGCTAGCATGCTGACATGACAACCTGGTGGCCAGGTATTATAAAACTTATTGAAGGAAGGATTTAAAAACTTGACCTGGGCTGGCATGTTGACCCAGCTTAAAATGGTTACTAAGAAATGTCCCAGGAAATAAAGGCTGCCATTGTGATGTTGACCCAGGAAATAAAGGCTGCCATTGTGATGTTGACCCAGGAAATAAAGGCTGCCATTGTGATGTTGACCCAGGAAATAAAGGCTGCCATTGTGATGTTGACCCAGGAAATAAAGGCTGCCATTGTGATGTTGACCCAGGAAATAAAGGCTGCCATTGTGATGTTGACCCAGGAAATAAAGGCTGCCATTGTGATGTTGACCCAGGAAATAAAGGCTGCCATTGTGATGTTGACCCAGGAAATAAAGGCTGCCATTGTGATGTTTACCCAGGAAATAAAGGCTGCCATTGTGATGTTGACCCAGGAAATAAAGGCTGCCATTGTGATGTTGACCCAGGAAATAAAGGCTGCCATTGTGATGTTGACCCAGGAAATAAAGGCTGCCATTGTGATGTTGACCCAGGAAATAAAGGCTGCCATTGTGATGTTGACCCAGGAAATAAAGGCTGCCATTGTGATGTTGACCCAGGAAATAAAGGCTGCCATTGTGATGTTGACCCAGGAAATAAAGGCTGCCATTGTGATGTTGACCCAGGAAATAAAGGCTGCCATTGTGATGTTGACCCAGGAAATAAAGGCTGCCATTGTGATGTTGACCCAGGAAATAAAGGCTGCCATTGTGATGTTGACCCAGGAAATAAAGTCTGCCATTGTGATGTTGACCCAGGAAATAAAGGCTGCCATTGTGATGTTGACCCAGGAAATAAAGGCTGCCATTGTGATGTTGACCCAGGAAATAAAGGCTGCCATTGTGATGTTGACCCAGGAAATAAAGGCTGCCATTGTGATGTTGTCCCAGGAAATAAAGGCTGCCATTGTGATGTTGACCCAGGAAATAAAGGCTGCCATTGTGATGTTGACCCAGGAAATAAAGGCTGCCATTGTGATGTTGACCCAGGAAATAAAGGCTGCCATTGTGATGTTGACCCAGGAAATAAAGGCTGCCATTGTGATGTTGACCCAGGAAATAAAGGCTGCCATTGTGATGTTGACCGTGTCCCCCATCGAATGCTCATTGGTCTATACAGATATGGGGCTAGCTCCATGTACCCAATATGACCCGGGCCTGACCTATTTACTCATTGGTCTCATATTGACAATCTGGAGATGCACAAGAAGACAATGCACAAAAGTCACATACAAGATCATGTGCTTCATTCAAACACAACCAGTCCTGGAGCAGACGCCTGGCCTGGGTATGTGAAGTGTTGTCACAGTTTGGTCGGCCTTCGTGCACGGAGAAATAGGTGGCAGTCTTTGCCTTCCATAGTCAATGATGAGAGCTGACACGGAGAAATAGTTGGCAGTCTTTGCCTTCCATAGTCAATGATGGGGGATGACATGAAGAAATAGATGGCAGTCTGTCTTCCATAGTCAATGATGGGGGATGACATGAAGAAATAGATGGCAGTCTGCCTTCCATAGTCAATGATGAGAGCAGACACGGAGAAATAGTTGGCAGTCTTTGCCTTCCATAGTCAATGATGGGGGATGACATGAAGAAATAGTTGGCAGTCTTTGCCTTCCATAGTCAATGATGGGGGATGACATGAAGAAATAGATGGCAGTCTGCCTTCCATAGTCAATGATGGGGGATGACATGAAGAAATAGATGGCAGTCTTTGCCTTCCATAGTCAATGATGAGAGCAGACACGGAGAAATAGTTGACAGTCTTTGCCTTCCATAGTCAATGATGGGGGATGACATGAAGAAATAGTTGGCAGTCTTTGCCTTCCATAGTCAATGATGGGGGATGACATGAAGAAATAGATGGCAGTCTGCCTTCCATAGTCAATGATGAGAGCAGACACGGAGAAATAGTTGGCAGTCTTTGCCTTCCATAGTCAATGATGGGGGATGACATGAAGAAATAGTTGGCAGTCTTTGCCTTCCATAGTCAATGATGGGGGATGACATGAAGAAATAGATGGCAGTCTGCCTTCCATAGTCAATGATGAGAGCAGACACGGAGAAATAGTTGGCAGTCTTTGCCTTCCATAGTCAATGATGGGGGATGACATGAAGAAATAGTTGGCAGTCTTTGCCTTCCATAGTCAATGATGGGGGATGACATGAAGAAATAGATGGCAGTCTGCCTTCCATAGTCAATGATGGGGGATGACATGAAGAAATAGATGGCAGTCTGCCTTCCATAGTCAATGATGAGAGCAGACACGGAGAAATAGTTGGCAGTCTTTGCCTTCCATAGTCAATGATGGGGGATGACATGAAGAAATAGTTGGCAGTCTTTGCCTTCCATAGTCAATGATGGGGGATGACATGAAGAAATAGATGGCAGTCTGCCTTCCATAGTCAATGATGGGGGATGACATGAAGAAATAGATGGCAGTCTGCCTTCCATAGTCAATGATGGGGGATGACATGAAGAAATAGATGGCAGTCTTTGCCTTCCATAGTCAATGATGAGAGCAGACACGGAGAAATAGTTGGCAGTCTTTGCCTTCCATAGTCAATGATGGGGGATGACATGAAGAAATAGTTGGCAGTCTTTGCCTTCCATAGTCAATGATGGGGGATGACATGAAGAAATAGATGGCAGTCTGCCTTCCATAGTCAATGATGAGAGCAGACACGTAGAAATAGTTGGCAGTCTTTGCCTTCCATAGTCAATGATAGGGGATGACATGAAGAAATAGATGGCAGTCTGTCTTCCATAGTCAATGATGGGGGATGACATGAAGAAATAGATGGCAGTCTGCCTTCCATAGTCAATGATGAGAGCAGACACGGAGAAATAGGTGACAGTCTTTGCCTTCCATAGTCAATGATGAGAGCTGACACGGAGAAATAGGTGGCAGTCTGCCTTCCATAGTCAATGATGAGAGCAGACACGGAGAAATAGGTGGCAGTCTTTGCCTTCCATAGTCAATGATGAGAGCTGACACGGAGAAATAGGTGGCAGTCTTTGCCTTCCATAGTCAATGATGGGAGCTGACACAGAGAAATAGGTGGCAGTCTTTGCCTTCCATAGTCAATGATGAGAGCTGACACGGAGAAATAGGTGCCAGTCTTTGCCTTCCATAGTCAATGATAAGAGCTGACACGGAGAAATAGGTGGCAGTCTGCCTTCCATAGTCAATGATGAGAGCTGACACGGAGAAATAGGTTGCAGTCTTTGCCTTCCATAGTCAATGATGAGAGCTGACACGGAGAAATAGGTGGCAGTCTGCCTTCCATAGTCAATGATGAGAGCAGACACGGAGAAATAGGTGACAGTCTTTGCCTTCCATAGTCAATGATGAGAGCTGACACGGAGAAATAGGTGGCAGTCTGCCTTCCACAGTCAATGATGAGAGCAGACACGGAGAAATAGGTGACAGTCTTTGCCTTCCATAGTCAATGATGAGAGCTGACACGGAGAAATAGGTGGCAGTCTTTGCCTTCCATAGTCAATGATGGGAGGTGACACAGAGAAATAAGTGGCAGTCTTTGCCTTCCATAGTCAATGATGAGAGCTGACACGGAGAAATAGGTGGCAGTCTTTGCCTTCCATAGTCAATTATAAGAGCTGAGACGGAGAAATAGGTGGCAGTCTGCCTTCCATAGTCAATGATGAGAGCTGACACGGAGAAGTAGGTTGCAGTCTTTGCCTTCCATAGTCAATGATGAGAGTCTGACACGGAGAAATAGGTGGCAGTCTTTGCCTTCCATAGTCAATGATGAGAGCTGACACGGAGAAATAGGTGGCAGTCTTTGCCTTCCATAGTCAATGATGAGAGCTGACACGGAGAAATAGGTGGCAGTCTTTGCCTTCCATAGTCAATGATGAGAGCTGACACGGAGAAATAGGTGGCAGTCTTTGCCTTCCATAGTCAATGATGAGAGGTGACATGGAGAAATAGGTGGCAGTCTTTGCCTTCCAGAGTCAATGATGAGAGCTGACACAGAGAAGTAGGTGGCAGTCTTTGTCTTCCATAGTCAATGATGAGAGGTGACATGGAGAAATAGGTGGCAGTCTTTGCCTTCCATAGTCAATGATGAGAGCTGACACAGAGAAATAGGTGGCAGTCTTTGCCTTCCATAGTCAATGATGAGAGCTGACACGGAGAAATAGGTGGCAGTCTTTGCCTTCCATAGTCAATGATGAGAGCTGACACGGAGAAATAGGTGGCAGTCTGCCTTCCATAGTCAATGATGAGAGCTGACACGGAGAAATAGGTGGCAGTCTTTGCCTTCCATAGTCAATGATGAGAGCTGACACGGAGAAATAGGGGCAGTCTTTGCCTTCCATAGTCAATGATGAGAGCTGACACGGAGAAATAGGTGGCAGTCTTTGCCTTCCAGAGTCAATGATGAGAGCTGACACGGAGAAGTAGGTGGCAGTCTTTGTCTTCCATAGTCAATGATGAGAGGTGACATGGAGAAATAGGTGGCAGTCTTTGCCTTCCAGAGTCAATGATGAGAGCTGACACAGAGAAATAGGTGGCAGTTTTTGCCTTCCATAGTCAATGATGAGAGGTGACATGGAGAAATAGGTGCCAGTCTTTGCCTTCCAGAGTCAATGATGAGAGCTGACACGGAGAAATAGGTGGCAGTCTTTGCCTTCCATAGTCAATGATGAGAGCTGACACGGAGAAATAGGTGGCAGTCTTTGCCTTCCATAGTCAATGATGAGAGTGATGAGAGGTGACATGGAGAAATAGGTGGCAGTCTTTGCCTTCCAGAGTCAATGATGAGAGCTGACACGGAGAAGTAGGTGGCAGTCTTTGTCTTCCATAGTCAATGATGAGAGGTGACATGGAGAAATAGGTGGCAGTCTTTGCCTTCCATAGTCAATGATGGGAGCTGACACAGAGAAATAGGTGGCAGACTTTGCCTTCCATAGTCAATGATGAGAGCTAACACGGAGAAATAGGTGGCAGTCTTTGCCTTCCATAGTCAATGATAAGAGCTGACACGGAGAAATAGGTGGCAGTCTGCCTTCCATAGTCAATGATGAGAGCTGACACGGAGAAATAGGTTGCAGTCTTTGCCTTCCATAGTCAATGATGAGAGCTGACACGGAGAAATAGGTGGCAGTCTTTGCCTTCCATAGTCAATGATGAGAGCTGACACGGAGAAATAGTTGGCAGTCTTTGCCTTCCATAGTCAATTATGAGAGCTGACACGGAGAAATAGATGGCAGTCTTTGCCTTCCATAGTCAATTATGAGAGCTGACACGGAGAAATAGGTGGCAGTCTTTGCCTTCCATAGTCAATTATGAGAGCTGACACGGAGAAATAGGTGGCAGTCTTTGCCTTCCATAGTCAATTATGAGAGCTGACACGGAGAAATAGGTGGCAGTCTTTGCCTTCCATAGTCAATGATGAGAGGTGACACGGAGAAATAGATGGCAGTCTTTGCCTTCCAGAGTCAATGATGAGAGCTGACACGGAGAAATAGGTGGCAGTCTTTGCCTTCCATAGTCAATGATGAGAGCTAACACGAACCCTTGTCTGACTTCACTTAGCCCATTGTCAATGTAATGCCTTAACCCTTACAGTTGTGGTGTATCATTTAGATTACATGTTAAAGATACACAAGAGAACACAGATGACAGATATCAGAGAGAAACGGTATTAGTGTCCTATTGTTTGTTCAACTTAAGATACTGAAGTACCACAAGAAAACGCATACAGATAAGAAACCATATGCACCTAATGAGTGTGGTACATGTTTTACTCAAGCTGACAAATTGATGTGCTGAAAGAAAACATGTCAGAAACAAATAATATCTGCATTGAATGTTTGCTCGTGTAAATAATTTGATGGGAAAAGAGCAAGGGAATAATACATTGATAAATACCTGAATGACTTGATCACACAGCATAATCAGGACAAGAGAGCAGACCTGAAGACTCCGGTGTTCATGTGTGATGGTGAACTATGACTGTGTCAGCGACTTGCTTGCGACAGGTATTTCAGGACTCCCCTACTTTTGCACCACACGAAATAATAACTCGTGTCATTTGCAAAAGGGATACAATTTATTTAGAGCTAATTACAAACAAGCTCCGCGAGCGGAATACTTCATTGACAATAAACATCATAGTACATTACACAGATGCAATGAAGAGGTGATAATGATACTATTAATCACTGAATGGAATCTAAAGCCTAACAATCACAATTATAGTATTCATAAGGAACACGTCTATTCTCTAGCCGTCTCAGTCGCAGTCTGAGCCACGCTTCTAGTTGCGTGTTCAAACACGGACGTTGGATCCTCCGTGCGCTGGCGAGTCTTGCGTGCGTGGTGTCCCAGCACGCTGGTCAGTTAACTAGAGTAACCTGTACTCCATGGTTACTCGTCGAGGCGAGTTTCCTAGTGTCTTGGGAAACCCTTGCTCACTTACACTCAATGCCCTCTTGGTTGACACAAGTGTGTCCCGTTGTAGAGCAATTTATAGCGCTGGTGTCTCTTCTGTCTGGTGTTTTCTAATGGTCTCTGTCTTAGCTCTATTTCTTATATTAACTCTGTAAACTCTTATTCAGATCCTTGACAGGCTCCTCTCCTCTCTGTGTAGTGTTACAACCTTTTAACTCATGCTTGTAACACGTTGTATGGTCACTGAAAAATTGGCTGTCCAATTTTGTCAAAGATCTTAAAAGTTGTAAATCTCTCTTCTGGGGATAGAACAAACTCTCTCCTCTCCTTACTCACACTGCTCTATTAATTCACTCGGCTAATTGAGTAGCCCATCGTATCAGTACAGTTGGCTATAGATCTTCTTGGGAATTGTTTTGATCCGGAACCGTTGTCTTATGACTTATGTCCTGACTTCCGTCTTATGACCCTATGTCTTCTGACTTCTGTCCGTTGACCTATGTCTTTTGACCTGTCCTCATATTGCCCAAAATGACAACCCAATACAAGTTGACTCTGTTATGAGTACAACACATGAGCATCGAATGTTCATGTTCCCAATAATATCAACCCCCAACTCGTTTACATTAAGTTCTACTCTTCACCTTCTAGCTTCCGCTTGTGAAGAAATATCTTCAATGTTACATTAAGGTTTTTTAAGAGGTTATTGTGTCCCCTGATTTGAGTTTTGAAGCAAATGGTGTATGCAACTTTTATGTGTTCGTTTTCCTGTTTGTTTGCGTGTTTTCTAATAAACTACAGTGTACTTAATTTGCTAACATGTGTATGCGTTTCTATTCTACATGTGTGTATTCCTTCGAGCGCCGTAAATCGGTTTATTGTGGCTACAAATGACTGTTATTCTTATTTATGACCACAATTCCGTTTCAGGATGCTCAAAGTACTTTCTGTATTTACTACTACTAACGTATTGCAATAACACACTTAAAACTTGACAACACATTGGTTACACAGATTGACACAGACAAGTCACAACAAGACGTTTTAAGCGGTGAACAAAAAATTTGCCGCTACCTCTCTCTCTCTCTCTCTCTCTCTCTCTCTCTCTCTCTCTCTCTCTCTCTCTCTCTCTCTCTCTCTCTCTCTCTCTCTCTTTCAATGTTTACTATTTTATTCATTCTCTCCTCTCATTTACACATCTTTCATTCATTTTCATAGCATCATTCTGTTAAAACATTCATTCGTCATTAAAATATGGTTCATAATATCAAGTAAATGAACATTACATATTTACACTAAATGATTTGCTGAATTGTACAAGTTTTCACGCCAAATGACTGTGCGGTTTCTTTGCACGTGTCATGCCTATACAAAATATACAAGTTTGTGAGGATGGTTTGTTACCGCTCCTGTAATACTAACTAATCTAAGTAACTGATGTAATTTGGTGTGCTGTTCTAAATTTATCCTAAGGGAAATAATCTAACTAATTAATTACATTTAAGCAAAATGGGTATAAGAATAACAAGGGTGTAAGAATAACAGTGAGTGAGTTCCCTTGAGCAAGATGGCGGGACATTTTTTCGTCCCGTAAAATGGAACGTGTTTTTTCCGAAATGTGTATGGATTAAGTGTGTTTTTCGTGGTGAAATGGAGTTCGGACAGTGCAATGGAGTTCGTGCACGCGCGCCCGGACTCCCTTCGGTGTATCATCGGCGCCCGGTGGCGATAGTTAAGTCTAACATGACGACCAGACGACCGACAAGAACACGGCGTGGTAAGAGGGCGGGCACACGCAGAAGGCGGTTAAAATGTGACAGATTGGGCATCGGACACGTTCGAGTACTGTACTGGAACTGTGCATTATTTAGTCAACGCCGACCCATTCATGAAAAACTACTGTACGGAAACGATATTGTAGTCTTACAAGAAACACAGCTCGGCGACGGAACAGTAAATGTCGCGGAATTTCAGGGATTCTTTAACAGGCGGCACCTCGGACAGGCCATTCTGGTCCGCGACAACATACTAGTGTCTGAGATCGATATGTCTTCCTGGAACAGTGATGCCCTGCAAGTGCAGGCATTAAGAATAATGACACCAGTGCAGCTTGTAATCGTGAACGTTTATGCGCGAAATTGGAAGGTCGACGTGCGACAATGGCAGAGTTTGTTCGATATGGATGAAAGGCATATCATCTACTGTGGGGACTTCAATGTCAGAGGCAGTCAATGGGGGAATTGCATCACCAATAGACAGGGAGAAAATCTGGAGGACGCCCTGGCATCTACTGCCCTAATCTGTCTGAATGATGGGAAGGTCACTAGAATAGCCACTCGACCAGGTGACTCTGACAGCATCATTGACTTGGCTCTGGTGTCGCCCACCATCGTACCAATGTGCCGGTGGGGCACAATGGGATACCACGATAGTGACCACTACCCTTGTGTCATCCTGATCAAGAAAGACGGGACCATGAGTAAAAAAAAACAAGACAAATGCCTTCCCGTACGACAACACTGGTCAAGACGCCATAAGCAAGATCAGAAGAAGGAAACTAACTTCTTCCCGCAGGAGACAAGAAAGATGGTTGCAGCCACCATGGTGGAATGGAGAGGTCGAGAAGGCATGGCTGGGAAAGAGGCAGGCTTTCAAAGACTGACAAAAGGCCAGAAAGGCTAACATGCCACAGTTTGAGTTGGCGAACCTGAAGACTGAGGTCGATAGGACGACGACTTTATTCAAATCCTGCGCCAAACAGGCCAAGGCCGAGAAATGGGACGAGTTCTGCAGGAAGGTGTGCTCCGAGCGATCTCTTACGACATTCTGGCGCCTCCACAAGAGCATGAACGGTGCTGCACAACGTAGGGGTATTCCAGACTTTCAAGGCACAGACCTCGCATGGAAAAAGTCGGATGCGGATAATGGTAAGGCCCTTCTTGCACGCTACATAGAACAGACTGACCAGAAAGACGAGCCCGCCAGACAGAGGACCACAACGACACTCTCTCAGTTGTGCGAGGGGGTCGGGACAGACAAAGAATGGATAATCACAGCTGAGATATTGCGTGCGATGCTCAAGAAATCACCTAACACCGCCCCAGGCACAGACGGCATCCGATATGGTGACCTCCTGGTGATATCAGATGATGACATGGAAGAACTGGCCAGAGAATTCAACACCAGTATCCAGAGGGGTCAGGTCAAAGAAGAATGGCTACACAGCTACTTGCTGCCGCTGCCAAAACCGAACAATGACCATTCCAAGATAAGCGGCTACAGAATCATTACGATGCAGAATACTGTTGGCAAGCTACTGGAGAAAATTGTCGCACACAGACGTGATTGGGACTTGGAACAGCTCGGCTGCTTCCCGCCCACACTTGGAGGATACAGACGCAACAAAGCGTCATGGCTGAATGCAGCGGTCTTTGCTCAAGATGTTTACGAAGGATTTCAGGCCAGAGAAGAGACATGTTCGGCCGCCAAGGACTTAGAGGACGCATATAACAGAGTATTGTTCGAGCACTTGATGCAAACCCTCCTCAGACTGAAAGTGCACCCTCACCTTGTACGATGGATAGCTGCAGTTCTGCTCCAAAGGAAGGTGGTGCTAAGATGCGGGAGTTGGTCTTCTGAGCCGATAACGATATGTCCAGGATTGCCGCAGGGTTCACCACTGTCACCAGTACTATTCAACGTGTATACGGTGCCGATCACTGAACAACAGTTGGACGGGAGGGGTAGGACTCTGTCATTCGTTGACGACATCCTCGTGTATCGACAGGGTCGAGATAGAAAGGCGGTTGCCAATGATATGCAGGGCGAACTAGATCGAATTTCCTCATGGTGTGCTGATGCCGATGCCATTGTCAACCCTGCAAAGGCAACGGTTACATGGTTCTCACTAAACAATCATATTGTGACAACAGACCTGCCGGCAGTAAGAATGGATGGGAGCAGTTTGAGTAGAACCCAGTCAATGACATATCTTGGCGTGAGGCTTGATCGTAGCCTGTCCTTCAGAGATCATGTCGATTATGTCATAACGAAGGCTCGAAAAGGTTTGTCAGCAATGAGAGTCATGGCGACTGCCAATATCGAGCAAAGACTGCTAATACTTCTGTTCCAAGGACTTGTGCTTTCACGCATCGAGTATGCCCTGGCCATCCTCACTGTCAGCCCTACACAGATTGGAAGACTTGAAAAGGTACAAAACGAAGCCATGCGCATCATTTTGGGCTGCACGAGAGACACCAGCTGTGTAGCAATGAGATACCTCCTTGACTTCCCGATAATGGAACACAGGATCAAGATCTGGAGAGCTCGTGCATACTTAAAAATAAGTGCAGATGAGCAGCACCCTCTGCATGACGCTATATTCAGAGAAAAGGGTGACAGGCTAAAGAGGGGCAAATCATGGATGGGTCGGGCGGAAGATGTCGTCAGACAGGTCTGCAGTCTTACCAGTATCAACCTCGGCAAGGAATGGGTGCCGGTGCCTCCAGCTTTTAAGTGCACTTTCTCCTGCATTATCACACTCGACAGACGGTGCAGAGAGCAGAACCCTGCCGCTGTCAATGCAGAGGTTAACGCGCTCATCTATGAACACTCAGATAGCCCCGAAGTGCTCATCTATACAGATAGGATCTGTTGTAAAGCAGCAGAGAAGTGCGTGGGCATTACAGCCCGTTCAGCGGGCCGAACCGTTCAAGAATCCAGTGGTGCCCACTCTATGACCACGAGCAGCATGACGATGGAGGTGATGGCAGTTACACAGGCTTTCATATGGCTGGAGTCACAGCATTATACCAACGTGTGTGTACTAAGTGATTCAATGAGCATGATTCAGAAGGTCGAAGCTGGATCTGTACGTAGACAGTGGACTGAATCGCTGCGGAAGTCTGTTGTCCGTAAAGTCACCTTCATCTTTGTCCCGGGACATGCGGGAGTCGAGGGAAATGAACGAGCTGACAAACTGGCTGGCTCTGCACCCCCTGTAGATGGCCAGCCCATGGATCGTGCCGATGTTATTAACGTCCTTAAAGATATGGCGAGAACAGAGGACTTTGACGTCAATGATTCCACATCGCTGTCCAGGATGAAAGACCTGGGAGTAAGAATCGGCACAGCTAGACATCGCCTCGTCAACCAACACAGAATTGGCACTATTAGCCACCGGACGCTGATGCATATGCTGGGGGAGGATCTGAGCACCTATGGACATGTCCGGAGTGCAACGAAGATACCCCAACTGATAACTGATAACTGATAAAATGGGTTAGTTACCTTCAAGTGTTATTGGTACATGAAATGATGTTAATTCCTAAATGGTTGGGTTAATTTAGAAATGATATTTTAAATAAATGAATTTATAAATGATTCTGTTTACGCGGTGATAAGGTAAAGTAATATCCAATAATTACATTTCTAACATAGGTGTTGACTTTAATGGGTTCTTAACTAAATGTAGGTGACTTATAACTATCAAATGAGATAAATAAAGTTATATATGTACTTGAACATTTTGCAATTCCATTATTAATACAAAAATGAAGTCATGCGTACTGTTTATAAACCACTGTTATGTACACAATGTTATGTATCCCAATTACTTTTATACATAATTACACTAAACTAATGTCGTCCTTTAAGGTGTGATGATGGAGCACTGTTCTTTGTAGACTATTTTCATAACATAGTTCATTTCGACAAAGTCTTATATGCTCTCCTTCCTGGATAGTGTTTATATATATAGTTCCCTACTAATCTATGTAGGTTCACATCTAACACTTCAATGTAAATATGGCTTATATCTGTGTTAGCGATGTAGACATACTACTTATGCGTCTGTTTGTTTCACTCATAATGGCAATGTTACTCTTACACAGTTTCAACGCTTGGCGATTATAACGCACTTACAGTGTAACTTTATCACCACATACGGCACTGATCTAAATAGCAATTACAGTGTCACTGTTTCTGGTGATCTCTGGTCGATCTCTTCCTGTAGCTCAGGTATTTCAATGTTTGACGGTCGACTCAAAGTGTCTGCCAAAGAGTTCAAACTCCCCTTCAAATGCTGGATGGTAAAGGCATAGTTCTGCAGTATCAAGGCCCATCTGTAGACCCTATTGTTCTGGGGAATGCCCGACTGCATAACAGAAAGCGGAGAATTGTCGGTTTCGATCACAAACTGTGCTCCTGCCAGAAACCTATGAAGTTTTCTAACACAATAGATTAAGCTAATGCCCTCCAATTCAGATGCTGAGTATCTCGATTCAGCTAGGCTGATCTTACGGCTTACGTACATCACTGGGTGGAACTTCCCTTCGTAAAACTGGCCTAGGACTCCAGATATGGAAATAGCACTTGCGTCTGTACGTAAAAAATAGGTAAGATTTTGGTTAGGCAAACGCAAAATAGGTGGAACGCTGAATAAATACTTCAATTTTGATAAGGCACTAATTAACCGTGCATCTTGAACATTCAATTTTGCCGAAGCTTTCAAAATATTGGAAAAAACACTGGTGATTTCCGCCAGATTGGGAATAAATTTACTATAATAATTAACAAGACCAAGTAGACTTCGGGCCTGTTTCTTGGTCGTTGGCATAGTCAAATTGAGAATCTTGGTCACAATTTTTTCATCTGTTCTGAGTTGGCCCCTGCAGATGGTATGGCCTAGGAAGTCAATTTCTTCCATTCCCAACTCTACTTTAGTTGGTTTGACTGTAAGCCCGAATACTCGCACCCTATCGAAGACATGTCGCAGTTTCTGTAGGTGTGATGTCCAGTCTACAGTATGGATACATACGTCATCTATGTATGTAGAAGTATTAGTTACCCCGTGAAGAAGATCCCTAGTTAGACGGACAAAAGTAGCTGGAGCATTACGAAGGCCAAAAGGAAGAAATCGCCACTCATAGAGACCTAAAGGTGTGGAAAAAGCTGTTAAAGGAATTGAATTTTCTTGCATCGGAACCTGCCAATATCCTTTCGTGAGGTCGAGTTTGGAAAAGATGCGAGATGTAGACATATCAAGGATCAAATCCTCGCATGCTGGGATTGGCTCAGAATCAATTTTGGTCACTCTGTTTAAACGTCGATAATCGACGCAGAGTCGAATTGTAGAGTCTTTTTGGCGACAAGGACGATAGGGAAGGAATATTCTGACTGAGATTTCTGAATTATTCCACTCGACTCAAGAGATAGTAATTCTTTGTCGAGATTTGTCCTATAATATAGTGGGATGGAATAAGGTCGACACTTGATTGGGGTGTTATCAGTCAGAATAATGGAGTGCTCTATTCTGTCTGTCTTTCCTGGGATGTCGGATAAAATGTCTTTGTACTCCGTCACTAATTATATCATCTGTCGTCGTTGCTCGTCTGTAAGTTTGCTTTCTATCCGTATGCTCTCGATGGTCCCAGTCGTGTCTACTGTAGGGACTGGTAATTCTATTCCGTCGTCATCTGTCACGTTCAGTACTGTTGTTGTACTAGCTGTGTGTGCTGTTACCTGGCTAAGTGTGGTTGCGATGTCGTTGTTCCTGTGTCGCCCTACCTAGTGTAGTTGTGTTGTGTACGTCTGTCGTCCGATTAATTGGTGTGGGTGCATCTTGTTCGTCTGTCGGTAGTTCTTGTCGTGAGAAGTATGGTTTCAGCATGTTGATATGAAATATCTTTAATTTTCCCTTTATCGATATTTCATAATCGACATCTGATATTTTCCGTTCAACGTTGAATGGCCCTTGCCACGATGTTAGTAACAAATTACGTTTATCTGGTAGTAAAAGCAGAACCTTCTGATTAGGTTCAAGGTGTATTGTTTTAGCACCCTTATTTGCATAGTCGCGGTACATCTGTCCTTTCCTCTCCAAAGATGATTTGGCTATTACACACGCTTTCATTATTCTATCGCGTGTCTCTGTTACCATCTCATACGGTGTTACTGATGTTGGGTTTTCTGGTAAGCTAGTGATTAGCTGATGGTAAATTGTTAGGGGTCCTCGAGGGTTCGCCCCATACACTAATTCAAAAGGTGAGAAACCCGTACTCGAGTGCGGAATTTCTCGATGGGCAAATAGCACTGCTGGCAATAGCGTGTCCCAATCAGATGGGTTTTCTGCTGTTACCTTCGCCAGCATGTGTTTGAGATCCCCGTTAATTTTTTCTATGATCCCGTTGCTCATTGGGTGGTACGGGGTACAGAAGTGCTGCTCTATTCCTAACAATTTTGTTAAGGCTTGCGTAGCAGCCGAAATAAACTGCGTTCCACGATCTGATAGAATAGTTCGCGGAAAGCCAAAACGACAAAATAAGTGCAAAAATACATTTGCCACATCTTTGGAGGTGATGTATTTTAGTGGAATAGCTTCGATCCACCTGGTACATAGATCCACGAGAGTAAGTATGAATCGGTTTCCTTTGCTCGACACCTGATTTAGGGGTCCAACAATATCGACCGCTACACACTCAAATGGTCTAGATGCTAATAATGACCGTTGAACTTCGGCCGTCACATGCTTTCCCTTTCTTACAAGATGTTGACAAATAGTACATGAACGACAGAAAAATTTTATATCAGTACAGAATTTAGGCCAGTAGAAGTGTGACAAAATTCTGGCTCTGGTTTTGTCATAGGCCAAATGTCCAGCAAACGGTGACTCATGTGCGATCTTTAGCACATTTTGTCGGTATGTTACAGGTAACACCGTCTGCTGAATTTCATGGTTATTATTTGTGTAATAACGCATGAGAATTCCGTTGTGTATTCTAAAATACCAAGATGCATTTTTAGTCACTTTCGCTCGCTCACCTAACAATTTAAAATAAGGTGCGATAGTTTGATCGGTGCGTTGTGCCTCGATAAATTCTTGTCGAGTAGTGTTGTTATTGGCACCGCTGGGTGTTAACAGCTGTAACATCTCATTTTGTAGGTCAGTATAGTGTGTTTGAGTATCTGACCTTGTTACAGCATTAGCCATGTTTGTTTGTTTCCAGGCTAATATGTCGTCGTCAGTACATTGCTTCAATGAAGCTAAACAGCCTAAAATCAGATCCGTGCAGGATCTTGCAGGATTGCGCAAGTAAATGTGCCGGTAAGGAACGGGGTATTAATATGCGCTTTTGCCAGTGGGTATTTCTCAATGGTTCCAGAGAAAGTACGGCATTTGCCAAATTCACAGTGTAATCTTCTGGTCTAACCAGTTCTTTTCTTAAACCAAGTAAAGTGCTGCCGCTATCCAGTAAACAATGGCATGGTTGATTATTGACCAGTGCATCGTAGAACTTCAGCTTACCTCTGGATGCACTAGCTGCATTAGCATCTTCGTTGGAAAATGGTATAACATGACCACATTTCAATTTCCCATCCGCATGAAACTGGTGACATGTGTCACATCTCTTAAAGTCTAATATATCAGTAACTACTGCCACACTTTCACATTCACTCTCTGGTAATACATTTACAAGTTCAGAGTCAATTACACTATCATCGTCAGATGACGTATCGATGAGCACAGCATTATTTGCCTTCATTCGTTGCCTACCAAGGCACTTAGAGCTATAATGGCCATAGCTAGAACAAAAGTAGCATTTAACAGCACGTTTAAATGAATTTCGTCTACTTTCTTGCTTCTTTATTATGGTTTCTAAGTATGAGGGATATGCCGGGTTCTTGTCGCACATAGAGTAGCTAGGATGAAATAATTTACAATATCCACACTGTGGTGGCTTCTGGTAAGGTTTGTCTTTCTTATGATACTCTTTCTGATTATAAGATCTACTAGGTACGTTCTTAACAAAAGCAGTGATCTCTGTATCATGTGTGGTGGTCTTAAATATGTCACGATTAGAAGAAAAATATGCTGAACCCCGTTTTTCTAGTTGTTCAATGGATTCGATATCTGCTTGTTGGAGAAACTTCGCAAAAGGGGTAGGGACTGTGGATATCACCTTATCCATTACCATGAGATCTTGTAATTTATCAAAGTTTTTGCCCACTTTCGCTGCTTTAATCCATTTATTGAATGTACTTTGGACGTTAGAGATGTAATCTAGAAAGGTTTCAGTTGGCTTTGGTTTTATTTGGGAAAACTGAATCTGATACCCAGTGGCATCCAGAAGGAAATGCTGCATAATCCTATCGTGGATGTACTGATAATTACTCCTTAGTTCTGTAGGTATTGATTCTATAACCTTTAATGGCTCCCCACTGAGATTTCTCATGTAGATCATTGCCCAATCTTCTAATGGTATTTTCTGAGTCTTAAGTTGATACTCTATGTTCTCAGTCCATGCTGAGATTGAATCGCCTACGCTATATGGTTTGATCAGGCCTTTATATTTACTAAACTTATTTTGTTCTTCTTGGCTCTTTTGTTTACTAGAGGCTATCTGGATGTTTGAATCTATCTCCATTTCTTTCATCTTTAATTTAGTTTGTGACTCTACCTCTATCTGTTTCTGTTTAGGTGGCATGATCTAAATCTAGCTGATTTTGTTTGGTGGCTTCCTCGACTTCTTTCATCTCTTTTTGATGTTGCCTTTCTAATGCTCTTTCGTCTCTCTCTAGAGCAGTTTTCTTTTCTGTTCGAGCTATTTCTACTTTGTATCTTTGATCTGCCCATTTCTCTAATTTCTCTCCAGTATGGCCTAGTTCTTTGCCCGCCTGGATGCAATCACTTAATGATGCCATTCTGTGGCTTTATGTTATTTCACAATGATATCACAGTAGTTTTACACAATGATTTGTAGTTATGTGTTAGTTATTTACATTCTCACTGAAAATAAAGATGCATGGTTAACATAGTGAATATCAAAATAATTCAAAAATATACTCATCTAATTTGTCGGAAAATACGGCCCTTGGGATGTTCCACCGCTGTTTTCCTGACACAAAATGATCGACTTGACAACAGAGCTGATGCTTCTGTTTAGTAGAGCATCAATACTTTAGAAACATGCATATGATATAAATACATGTTCATATTTCATGCGGCTGATGAATCATAAATGTGATCTAGATAATGATAAATGATGTTAATGAATGAATGTTATGATAGTATAAATGATCGTCATGATTAGTAAGATGATTCGTCATATGAATGTCACTGTCGTCTTGTCTTCACTTTCTATCATGTTTGGTATAACTACGTTCTATGGCTTCCGTTCAGTAGCTAATATACTTTCTTTGTGCAAAAAGAACTTATTTTGCACTAATATCTAAATGAATGTGCTGAATGGTGACATTAATGGCTGTATCACACATAATGAAATGTAAACGTTGGTTTGCTTGATAATTTAAATACATATTTGTATACATTTTCCTTACCACAAATTCATACACATTTCCTATTAATATTCGTAGAATAACACAACTTGTAAATTAATCTTTCTTCATTGTGGTTCAAGCTCCACGAATGATAACATATTAAGTATCAAGTAGTACTGGTGTTGATCACTAACGTTCACTCGCAAAACTAAATTATTTCTGACATTGTATGGTAAATAATTCACGTTGGTTTTAGGTACTTTTAACACAAAATAATTCACGTTAATTTTAGGTACTTTTAACACAAAATAATGCCAGATGGTGCCTGTTGACGTTGGTTCAGGCACTTCTGACACCAAATGGGGTCCTGCCTGTCAGCGACTTACTTGCGACAGGTATTTCAGGACTCCCCTACTTTTGCACCACACGAAATAATAACTCGTGTCATTTGCAAAAGGATGCAATTTATTTAGAGCTGATTACAAACAAGCTCCACGAGCGGAATACTTCAATGACAATAAACATCACTAATCACTGAATGGAATCTAAAGCCTAACAATCACTATTGTCTATAACTTATAGTATTCATAAGGAACACGTCTACTCTCTAGCCGTCTCAGTCGCAGTCTGAGCCACGCTTCTAGTTGCGTATTCAAACACGGACGTTGGATCCTCCGTGCGCTGGCGAGTCTTGCGTGCGTGGTGTCCCATCACGCTGGTCAGTTAACTAGAGTAACCTGTACTCCATGGTTACTAGTCGATGCGAGTTTCCTAGTGTCTTGGGAAACCCTCGCTCACTTAAACTCAATGCCCTCTTGGTTGACACAAGCGTGTCCTGTTGGAAAGCTATTTATAGCGCTTGTGTCTCTTCTGTCCGGTGTTCTCTAATGGTCTCTGTCTTAGCTCTATTTCTTATATTCTTAACTCTGTAAACTCTTATCAAGATCTTTGACAAAGTGAGGCGATGTCATAGTACGTGCCACCACACATAGAGTATAAGAGAAGAAATGTCATAGTATGTGGCACCACACATAGAGAAAAAGAGAAGCGATGTCATAGTATGTGCCACCACACATAGAATATAAGAGAAGCTATGTCATAGTATGTGCCACCACACATAGAGTATAAGAGAAGAGATGTCACAGTATGTGCCACCACACATAGAGTATAAGAGAAGAGATGTCACAGTATGTGCCTCCACACATAGAGTATAAGAGAAGTGATACCATAGTATGTGCCACCACACATAGAGTATAAGAGAAGCGATGTCCTAGTATGTGCCACCATACATAGAGTATAAGAGAAGTGATATCATAGTATGTGCCACAACACATAGAGTATACGAGAAGCGATGTCATTGTATGTGCCACCATACATAGAGTATAAGAGAAGCGATGTCATAGTATGTGCCACAACACATAGAGTATAAGAGAAGTGATGTCCTAGTATGTGCCACCATACATAGAGTATAAGAGAAGCGATGTCATAGTATGTGTCACCACACACAGAGTATAAGGGAAGAGATGTCATAGCATGTGTCACCACACATAGAGTATAAGAGAAGCGATATCATAGTATGTGCCACTACACATAGAGTATAAGAGAAGCGATGTCATAGTATGTGCCACAACACACAGAGTATAAGAGAAGCGATGTCATAGTATGTGCCACAACACATAGAGTATAAGAGAAGTGATGTCATAGTATGTGCCACAACACATACAGTATAAGAGAAGTGATGTCCTAGTATGTGCCACCATACATAGAGTATAAGAGAAGCGATGTCCTAGTATGTGCCACCATACATAGAGTATAAGAAAAGTGATGTCATAGTATGTGGCACCACACATAGAGTATAAGAGAAGCGATATCATAGTATGTGGCACCACACATAGAGTATAAGAGAAGCGATATCATAGTATGTGCCACCACACATAGAGTATAAGAGATGCGATGTCATAGTATGTGTCACCACACATAGAGTATAAGAGAAGTGATATCATAGCATGTGCCACCACACATAGAATATAAGAGAAGCGATATCATAGCATGTGCCACCACACATAGAGTATACGAGAAGAGATGTCATAGTATGTGGCACCACACATAGAGTATAAGAGAAGTGATGTCATAGTATGTGCCACCACACATAGAATATAAGAGAAGTGATGTAATAGTATGTGCCACCACACATAGTGTATAAGAGAAGTGATATCATAGTATGTGCCACCACACATAGAGTATAAGAGAAGCGATGTTATAGTATGTGCCACCACACAGAGTATAAGAGAAGCGATGTCATAGTATGTGCCACCACACATAGAGTATAAGAGAAGTGATATCATAGTATGTGCCACCACACATAGAGTATACGAGAAGAGATGTCATAATATGTGCCACCACACATAGAGTATAAGAGAAGCGATAGCATAGTATGTGCCACCACACATAGAGTATAAGAGAAGTGACGTCATAGTATGTGCCACCACACATAGAGTATAAGAGAAGCGATATCATAGTATGTGCCACCACACGTAGAGTATAAGAGAAGCGATATTATAGTATGTGCCACCACACATAGATTATAAGAGAAGAGATGTCATAGTATGTGGCAGCACACATAGAGTATAGGAGAAGTGATGTCATAGTATATGTCACCACACATAGAGTATAAGAGAAGTGATGTCATAGTATGTGTCACCACACATAGAGTATAGGAGAAGCGATGTCATAGTATATGTCACCACACTTAGAGTATAAGTGAAGCGATGTCATAGTATGTGCCACCACACATAGAGTATAAGAGAAGCGATGTCATAGTATGTGCCAACACACATAGAGTATAAGAGAAGCGATGTCATAGTATGTGCCACTACACATAGAGTATAAGAGAAGCGATGTCATAGTATGTGCCACCACACATAGAGTATAAGAGAAGTGATGTCATAGTATGTGGCACCACACAGAGAGTATAAGAGAAGTGATGTCATAGTATATGTCACCACACATAGAGTATAAGAGAAGCGATGTTATAGTATGTGTCACCACACATAGAGTATAAGAGACGCGATGTCATAGTATGTGCCACCACACATAGAGTATAAGATATGTATAAGAGACAGGTATGTGTCACCACACATAGAGTATAAGAGAAGCGATGTCATAGTATGTGCCACCACACATAGAGTATAGGAGAAGCGATGTCATAGTATGTGCCACCACACATAGAGGTTAAGAGAAGCGATGTCATAGTATGTGCCACCACACATAGAGTATAAGAGAAGTGATGTCATAGTATGTGGCACCACACATAGAGTATAAGAGAAGTGATGTCATAGTATGTGTCACCACACATAGAGTATAAGAGAAGTGATGTCATTGTATGTGCCACCACACATAGAGTATAGGAGAAGCGATGTCATAGTATGTGCCACCACACATAGAGTATAAGAGAAGCGATGTCATAGTATGTGTCACCACACATAGAGTATAAGAGACGCGATGTCATAGTATGTGCCACCACACATAGAGTATAAGAGACGCGATGTCATAGTATGTGCCACCACACATAGAGTATAAGAGACGCGATGTCATAGTATTTGCCACCACACATAGAGTATAAGAGAAGCGATGTCATAGTATGTGTCACCACACATAGAGTATAAGAGACGCGATGTCATAGTATGTGCCACCACACATAGAGTATAAGAGAAGCTATGTCATAGTATGTGTCACCACACATAGAGTATAAGAGAAGCGATGTCATAGTATGTGTCACCACACATAGAGTATAGGAGAAGCGATGTCATAGTATGTGTCACCACACATAGAGTATAAGAGAAGTGATGTCATAGTATGTGCCACCACACATAGAGTATAAGAGAAGCGATGTCATAGTATGTGTCACCACACATAGAGTATAAGAGAAGCGGTGTCATAGTATGTGCCACCACACATAGAGTATAAGAGAAGCGATGCTATTGTGTGGACAACTACACATTGTGTATAATATAAGCTATATCGTTTTACGCGTGACCACACACAGAACATAAGAAAAGTGATACCACATTATGTGCCACCATACACAGACTTTTAGAGAAGCGATATCATTGTTTGTCCCACCATATATAGAACATTAGAGAAGTGATATCATAATATTTGCCACCACACACAGAGCGATAGAGAAGTAACAACACATAATATGTCACCACACAGAGAATTAGTGAAGCAACATCACAGTACATGTCATCAGAAACAGAGAATGAGTTACAGAAAAGAAAGACAATGAGCACAATTTGAGAACATTCACATGCGCTATAATGATATCCGTCGGGACATCTCTTGTCACGGTTTAATTTATGGTCATGGAGTGAATCGTATGCAGTATTTTAATGCCATACTTTTTTTATAATGTACATTTCATATCTTAGTTTAGTCGTCTTAGTCGTTGGATCAACATCACGGCACACGGTTTAACCCATAAGTGCTCCGATTTCCTCCTAACTCAAACCTGAGTCTGGAGAAAGTCAGCTCAATGCACGAACTCCGTTGCATCGGCGAGGATTCTGAAATACTTTGGGTAGATTTTTAACTCGAAATTTTGCCGGGCAGCGCCGTTAGGCTACTCTTTTTCGATTTCCAACTGCGCAACAATACACACGGGCGTCCGATCTCACTACCCAGAGATCAGGGTAAATTTTACTACTGGAAGTCCAGGAGGATTTTTTAAAATAAATCCCGGTCCTCACCGGGGCCTGAGAGCGAGAGAGAGAGAGAGAGAGAGAGAGAGAGAGAGAGAGAGAGAGAGAGAGAGAGAGAGAGAGAGAGAGAGAGAGAGAGAGAGAGAGAGAGAGGGGTGTAAAGAAAATAAAGAAATAAAGACAATAATCATATAGAGAGAATGAAAGAAATAAAAGTGAGAAAATAATGAAATACACAGAGCCTCTTGGTATTTTTTAAGACTCCCTGATAGAGAATAGACTTTTCATGTCTCGACAGTATTTTCACATGTCATGAGTTGAACTTTGGGTGACCTTTACCTGTTGTATTTGTTATGGTACAATGAAGGGGAGACAATTCTGTTTATTAAGGGGAAGTTATTTGTGGTGTTTCATTACATGTTCTAATTATTATCTTAGCCAGTTATGTCTTAAATTAATTGAGAATCGTAGTTTTATATTGACATTAATATGCTCCATTATACATGTAAGAAATTTAGTCGTTTATTATGTTATTTAAGCTTAATCGTTAATAATATTGTATGCCGGTCTAGAATATTTTTAAACCAGATTTTCACCAAGCGCTTAAAGTTGATACATGAGTATGAGCACCGCCGATAGCTATCATGCTGAGCCGTGCAAAAGTTTATTCATGCGGTCATTACTGAACTACTCGGTGTAACTCGAGTGATGTTAGAGTGTGATCGTTTCTCGGCCTTTGGCTAAGATCAGTGTATTTGCTGGCCTCCATAGTGCGCGGGTCTGGTCGGAGGCCGGGAGGATCAATCTCGGTCCGTGCTAAGGTCACGCATTTGTGCTCCCCGCAGTAGTGCGCCGGGTCTGGTCGGGGCCGGGTGATCCACACACAAAAAAAAAAACTCACATTAATCACTTTAAATGTGGGCCGGTGGACCACGTGGGCAATAGCCAGTGGACTAGGCCACGCCAAAAACGGGAGGCGGGGACCAGCTCGTCTGGGATGACCGCCAAACCCTTAAAAAAAAAAAAAAAAACTCGAGTGATGTCATATTGATTTCAGTCTACTCATAGAAGGGGTCCATATCTACATGACTGAGGTTCGATTACACCAATCAGCTATCTCTGCGGTGCACTGGGTCGGTTCGGCTCGCGTCGGATCGGTTCGGTTTGCGCCGACATCCGATTCGCGTGACAACGTCCGGTTCGCGCCGGTCCGCCCTCCCGCTCGCCCGCCCGCCCCCGGGGACCGGAAGTGACAACAGGAAGTAGTTATCAGGACAACCAGACCGAAGACAATACCCGCCAATGTTTAAAAAATGTGGCCCGTTTTACAGGGGGTCCCGTAGGAGGCGGTATAACATTCATATAAGGAAATACGACTTCCGGACCCCCGAAACGGACCCCAAATAATAATTAGTTACCCTCTCTCCTACTACTCTCGAGCACTAGCACTCTCGAGACATATCTTGTTTCATTTTAATGGTATATACTTTTGTTATCAAGTAACACATTGTTTTATGTCATTATCGTCATCATCAAGTGCCTTATTGACTGGTGTGGGCTGTCATGTTTTTCCAGATCTCTCAGTCTGTAAGAGAATTTATCAGTTGGGGTGATGAGACTTTTGTCTTGTCATGGAAAATGATTGCCAAGATTCTAGGTAGTGGAATCTAATGATAGCACTCACCCACTTGATCTCTAGGATAGTAGAATCTAATGATAACACACGGCCACTTGATATCTGGGGTAGTAGAATCGAGTGATAACAAACGTCCACGTACTCTCTAAGTAGTGGAATCAAATTATAACACACGCCCACTTGATCTCTAGGGTAGTAGAATCTAATGATACTAATCGCCCACTTGATGTCTAGGGTCGTGAAATCCCATACCTAATCTTACAGGATAAGAGCTGAAAACAAAAGTTCTCTTGTGCAAGTTGCGCACATTAAAAATCTCGCGGCATTTGGAAATCGCAAAGAGCAGGCCTAAAGACCGCTGATCTGATACAATTTTGTCAGGAAATAAAAGCTTCCCATACACGGAGCCCGTTGCCTGGGTTTGAATCAGTGTACAGGAAGTAAACTTGACAAAATTATACGCCAAAAGTCGGACACATTGACCTGTGAGGTGCGTAACAAAGCATGCCATACTCCCCACGACAGAGGTACGAAGAAGAGGAAGAGCTATATATGTATGGGTATCCGCGGTTATGTGGTTAAACAGCCTACTTGATATTGCGTGTATGATTAAGCCACATGAGGTGGTGAGTCTCTACATGGCAGTTTTAACATGTGTTATTCTGTCTATCTATTTCCAGGTCTGCTTAATGAACAAGGTGTGAACAGAGCATTCATCGGATTGAACGATCGAGCAAGGAATGGCGACTACATGTGGGGCTTTAAGAATGCGGTATACTGTTATGTTGACGCTTCCCTAAGTTGTCGTGACATAGTATATACAACAGTATAGTAAAGTACTGTCATATATTTTACACACCTTCAGTCGAATTGGGTATATGGTGCTTGACTAATATTCTAATCGACCAATCGGCAACCTGTGTCAGATGTGGTCACAGTAATACTGACCGCCTCTATATCCCAGAACTTCTTTCTTGTACTCATATTAGGCTGGCGCCCAGGTCATATGTCAAATGTGTGTGTATGTTCGGAACATATATACTTGTTGTAAGTAAAAGACATTTTATCAGATTTTGTTTGTTGATACAGACTTTGACTGAACCGTTCGCCTTTCTCTGTGTGTCGTTCGTTTGAACACATATTATGGACGTAACTGAGAAGAAGAGAATACCACAATGCGTTATACAAGTAAATGGGCATATTCTTAAACAAGTGAATCGATACAGTTATCTCGGCACAATCATAACATCTGACTGGAGATGCCTTGAAGAGATTAGAACAAGAATTGCCATTGAGAAGGTAGCCTTCTGCAAGATGAAAAACATACTGACCAATAAAAAGGTATCAACTGAAACGAAAAAAATAGTGTTGAAGTGCTACATAGAACCTATACTTTTGTATGGATGTGAAGCGTGGACAATAAGCAGTCAAGCTGAAAAACAGCTGATGGCTGTGGAAACGTGGTTTCTGAGGAAAATGCAAAGAATGCCATGGACAGACAGAAAAAGCAATGAACAAGTCCTTTAAGAAACAAATGAAGTTCGTAAACTGATAGGAGTCATTAGACGTAGACAGTGAAAATATTTTGGGCATGTTATGAGAAGAAATGAATTGGAAAACTTGGTGACAACTGGCAAGATCGAAGGGAAGAGACCAAGGGGAAGACCTAGAAGTAAATATCTGGATGGCTTGGCCACATGGCATGGTCGTGACAGAAACACGGAGCTGATCCACGACACTGGTGATCGAGTGAGATGGCAGAACATGACCGCCCTCGCTATCGGCATGGCACATGATAGATGGATGGATGGTGTAATTTTTTTTTTAAAAAGCAGCTAAAATGAAGAACACTTATTTCGACACGTGAAATTGGCCAGAATAGAAAAAACTCCTTCTTATTGTCCGTGCCGTGTGGCAATGGTTATCACGTCTGTCCACAGCCTCCTGTTTCGTGAACTGTCAGTCTTGTCACACACTGATGTCCCTACCTGCCATAATGCCACACTATACCGCATCTTCTCCTTGCTCTGTGCGACAATTTCAGCAGGCGGCCCTACGACAAGAGAATGAGCGGTTAAACCCGGTGCAATGAAGTCGTTCCTTTCGTCTTTTATTCATCATGTGCCATGTAGATAAGCGGCGGTCATGTTTCGCCATCTCACACGATCACCAGAGTCGTCGCTCAGCTCTAAGTGTTTTTGTAAAGACCATGCCATGTGGTGAAGACTTTTTGATATTTACTTCACTGCCTTCCTAATGTTCTTTTCCCCTCAATCTTGCCAGATGTCACCAAATTCTCCAGCGTATATTTTCTCATAGCTTGCCGCCAACATTTTCACTTTCTACGTCAAATTTCCCCATCCAGTTTACGGTTTCCATTTGCTTCTTGTAGGATTTGCTCATTTGTGTTTATGTCTTTCCATGATATTATGTGCATTTTCCTCTGAAAGCACATTTCCACTGCCATTAGATATTTTTTTTTCAGCTTATGTCCACGTTTCATATTCATACAAAGGCATAGGTTCTATATAGCACTTCAACATTCTTTTTCTGCGTGCTTGCTGTTGGTTTTGTAGAGATTGTTGACTGTTTGACTTTTTCACTCGGGGCAGTGAGAAGCATTTTGTGTGGTTTTTGCTGCCACAGAAACTGAGCATTATGTGGTGACCAGTTGTCATCACGGTGGAACCGCGTCTAACGACAAATATTAAGTACAAAGAGATATTTGAATAACGAAGAAACAAACAATAGATTGCACGATTTATTGCCTGGCATATTTCGCTGCATCTCGTCAGGTACATACTGCAGAAATCACACAACTTACGTGAATTAACTAGATAAATCCTTCAAGTTGAAATATACATATATTCGCACAGTAATGTCAATTATCTACCCCAGTAATTTTAAGCTGACTAACATGTCTTTCTGTTTGCACAATTCTGGCTTGCGTTGATTGATCATAATTGCTTCTGCAAACTTTAACAAGCGAGTATTTTGTGTGTTAAACAGCACGCGAAAGACAGTGTCTCTGTCAACCACATGGTGGCTTTCGATAATGTGCCTGCCAATTGAAGACGCCGGGAGCTTCCAGTGTGTCGGCCCCACGAGGCTAGCAACTTCTGTGTGTTGTATCGTGTTGACCCATTGAGGTATGTGTTCCGACACTCGTTTGTTAAGCTGTCTCTCTGTTCTACCAATGTAGAAGGCCTGGCATCTACATGTGAATTGGTAAATACAATTGTTTGTGGCGTACAGAGGAACAGGCTCTTTGACTGCTGGTGTAGGAATCGGTACGGTTTTATATCTAATGACTGGAGTTGCAGAACAGAATGTTCGGCCTACTGCTGTAGTAAGCCGGTCTTGTAGACATTGCATTACGTCATCCCCTCGAAAGGTTAGATGGGTGAATATCTTGAGTTTAGGGACTGTAGTTACGTCTGGTTTTGATTTTGGCTGTTGGCAGCCTAAACACATCAACCGTGTTGAGTCGCAAGCACAGTTTGAAATGTTGTTTGATCAAGTCTCCAAGTTATCACCTACTTCTGCCAAGTCGGTCGGGTGGCTGAAGGCCAAACTGGTAGATTTAGAACACCAGTATGGCACAACACACTCCAAACAGACATGTCCGCTGACCAACGAACACCTTACTGCGTTAAAAGCGTTAAAGGCTAACAAAACCCTAGTCTTACTGAAACCTGACAAAGGTAGCGGTGCAGTACTGATGGACATGTCAGACTACCAGAGAAAAATGGATGAAATATTGTCGGATGAATCTAAATTCAGGATAGATCAAAAAGTAAACAAGTCGGAGGACCTGGATGCAATAATGAAGAAAGAGATCCAGTCACTTGTGAATGCGGGACTCATCAGTGAGGCCACTGCAAAAACGCTCACACCACGTGGCTCGCACACTCCTCAGATTTACGGTCTACCCAAACTTCACAAGCCCGGCATCCCGCTAAGACCTATCCTGTCCATGGTTAACTCTGCACAACACCGAATGGCGAGATGGTTAGCCGAAATTTTAAAGCCAGTACGACAGTCCTTCGATCCAAAAATTCTCAGAGATACATTCCAACTGGTGGAATTATTGGATACTATGGACATACATAACAAATACATGGCATCCATATATATAGCCTCCCTATTCACTAACGTTCCATTAGAGGAGAGTGAAAATAATAAGGGAACGCATTGAAGACAAACAATTAAAATTAGGCATATCAACACCTATTCTGGAAAGGCTACTACTACAATGTACCGCCAACATACAATTCAATTTTCTAACTAAGTCATACCGCGAAATTGACGGAGTGGCCATGGGGAGTCCTCTTGGTCCTATTCTAGAGGACATCTTCATGGCATATTTAGAAGAAAAGAGACGATATACTAATTATCACCACAGACGAACTACAAGCATCATCGTTCCAGGCCACAATGAACAAGACGCATAAAAACATCTCTCTATCTATGGAACACGAACACAACGAAGCGTTGCCGTTCCTAGATATTCTAATGAGACATAGAGCAGACTGTACAATTCAAAGATCGGTGTATCGCAAAGGAACACGGACTGGCGAATACCTAAATTTTCAGAGCTTCACACCTGTCCAGTACAAACGGGGCTTAGTACGGACCCTGTTTGACCGTGCTAGAAAGATATGCACCCAGAACACACTGACAGAGGAATTTGAAACTCTGAAGAATGTCTTAAACCTGAATGGGTACTCCACAGGATTTATAAAGCGCCACTGCCAACAGCCCAAACCAAAACCAGACGTAACTACAGTCCCTAAACTCAAGGTATTCATCCAGCTAACCTTTCGAAGGGATGACGTAATGCAACGTCTACAAGACCGGCTTACTACAGCAGTAGGCAGAACATTCTGTGCTGCAACTCCAGTCATTAGATATAAAACCGTACCGACTCCTACATCAGCAGTCAAAGAGCCTGTTCCTCTGTACGCCACAAACAATTGTATTTACCAATTCACATGTAGATGCCAGGCCTTCTACATTGGTAGAACAGAGAGACAGCTTAACAAACGAGTGTCAGAACACACACCTCAATGGGTCAACAAGATACAACACACAGGAGATGCTAGCCTCGTGGGGCCGACACACCGGAAGCTCCCGGCGTCTTCAATTGGTAGGCACATTGTCTAAAGCGGCCATGTGGTGGACAGAGACACTGCCTTTCTCGTGTTGTTTAACACACAAAACACTCGCTTGTTAAAGTTTGCAGAAGCAATTATGATCAATCAACGCAAGCCAGAATTGTGCAAACAGAAAGACATGTTAGTCAGCTTAGAATTACTGTGGTAGATGCTTGCTTGCTTGCTTGTGTTCGTTGGCTTGAGCTCCAACGCGAAGTCCTGTATGTCGGATGAAGGCATCCTGTTGTCCAACATCAGTGTGATGTCATACAGGACCTGAGTTTTGCGTGAGTATCCGTTGTCCCATGTCTGGCTTATTGGTGTGCAGACTGGTGGTTCCTCGCCGTACAGGCAGACACTCTCCGACTTCGGAGGAATCGGCGATCCTACTGACTTTAGCCAGGACCCCGAAGGGACCAGTTGCCCAGGACGCTCGACGAGGACGCGTCAATAGGTCTTGGCCAGTATATAACTCGGCCCTGGTGCCTTGGAAACACCTCTGCGCCCCACTGTGGTAGATAATTGACATTACTGTGCGAATATGTGTATATTTCAACTTGAAGGATTTATCTAGTTAATTCACGTAAGTTGTGTGATTTCTGCAGTATGTACCTGACGAGATGCAGCGAATTATGCCAGGCAATAAATAGTGCAATCTATTGTTTGTGTCTTCGTTATTCAAATTCATTACGGGAAAACAAAGATATATATTTTTATTTGTAATATCGTTTTAAGTTGTGTGGTCCAGTGCAGTTCCATAGTTGTGAGTTCAGGTGAACGATACAACAGCCTGATGATGACACAATGGTAGGGGTGTCGAGGTGGCCTTGTGTCTACCCTTGTTCTTGCAGCGGTGCCCTGCCGTTATCTCAGTGAGAGGTTTGAATCACAATGTGGTCACTATTGTAAAACAGTGCATGCCCTGTGGCATGCCCTGTGGAGGACGTTGCGATGTATCCCAGGCTGAAGTTCTAGGCAAATAGTTCAATAGATTGCCGTTGCTTTCTAAACGAGAAGTCAAGATTGACTTCTAACTGATCCGTTTTGGGAATGAACCCAGTACCCCACCATCATCTCAAAGTATGTTTTAAAGCAAGCGCTCTTGTCCTTTCGGCCACGCTGACCTATATAGCTTTAAAAATGTTATTGTCTCTAATGTGTCCTCTAATCTGCACTTCTGTCTTATGTATCTGTGAAAGCCAATCAACACATGCGACTTTGTGTATGTACCTTCCAGTGTCTTACGTCTCGTGATGGAAACTTGATGTTCTGGCAGACTGGTCAATGTTGCAGAATCCCATTCATCTCTTGCCTCATGTATTCATCATGTCTCCCTGATGGCGTTCAGGATGTCAGCCTGGTCCATTGCTCGTCCGCTTCCCACAGTTGCCAATCCAGCAAGTCACTCTGCTCGTGTGTTCCATCTTACACCCGCCTCTCCTGGCACAAAAATGTATACATGCAGTATAGTAAGAGATGGCACACACACGTGACACACATATGCATGGCTGCAACTCTATATGTGTCACTGGACATGCATACGTGACCTTGTTTTCATTTCTTCCCTAGATTCATGTAATCTACACAGGGTGGGCGGACAGACCCCACATACCTGACTACACTAAGAATACTGTCATCATTACCAAAGATGGCTGGCAGGAATATGACAGTAGCTCCACAGTTTACTTTGTGTGTCAAGTCAGTGTTGGTAAGTGCCATAGAAATATCTGACACTTACAGTGTTATCAAAATCGTTGTATGGGGAGATGATAGGTGATGGCCACTGGTGACACTTTTCTCCTGTGTATTGTTGGTGTACGAATGTGAAGCTTTGGACAACTTTCTCTTGTGTATTGTTGGCAGTTGAGTGTGAAACCTTTGGACAACTTTCTCATCTGTATTGATGGCAGTTGAGTGTGAAACCTTTGGACAACTTTCTCTTGTGTATTGTTGGCAGTTGAGTGTGAAACCTTTGGACAACTTTCTCATCTGTATTGATGGCAGTTGAGTGTGAAACATTTGGACAACTTTCTCTTGTTTATTGTTGGCAGTTGAGTGTGAAACCTTCCGGAAACGTTTTCTTGTGTACTGTTGGCAGTTGAGTGTGTGTCATAAGTTGCTAAAATAAGGATTATTTTTGTGAACTCCACTTGGTTAGCTAAATAGGTAGTGCTTACACTAGCGTTGTAGTGGGTGCGGATTCACTTCCCCGATGCTCCTAATCCAAGCAAGCTAATTCGTGGTGAATGTATCTTTTATGCTGAATAGAGATCAAGTGTCTGGATATACAAATACACAGCTGGAAATGGCTCATATATATATATATATATATATATATATATATATATATATATATATATATATATATATATATATATATATATATATATATAAAACAGAGAGTATGTTTGTGGGTATTTATGTATTGGATGCGTTCGATAACGGTACATCCGATTGAGATGAAATTTTCTACACGTCTTCCTTTCATTCCTGTGCAATCGACTATAATAATTTCTTAATGTAAAATCTTCTACTTATTTAATAACATTTACTTTTCCATTTTCATTATGTCTATATAGCAGGGGGACTTCACTCTAGAAAAGTTATTTCAAGGGGCATAACTTTTAATAACATTTCTTTATATTTTATAGTCATATTATTGGACTTACTTGCACTATTGTTAAACTCTTTGTCTATAGTTATTTTCAGGCATATAAGTTATAATAAATAATTATATAATCTTTAAGGCATTTTCAAAGTTTGCATAAAAATAATGCATAATGCATAACATTGTAACCCATCTTTTTCTGCTTACAGAACTTATCAACTGTCACTGTCGGTGATTAAAAACTGTTTTCATTGAAAATAATGAATGGTGTGTGAAAGGACATTCTTTTAAGTTACTGTGCGCCAGGAGCTGGGCGAAACCACGCCGGGTCAGATAGATAGACAGACAGACAGATAGTCGGGAACGGAAGCTTATTTGACTACTTATATGAATTAAATGACATGCTCCCCACCAGGGACTGGGTGAAGCCGGGCCGGGTCAGACAGACAGACAGATAAACAGACAGTCGGGAACGGGAGAGCTTATATGACTACGTATATGAATTAAATGAGATGCTCCCCACCAGGGACTAGGTGAAGCCGGGCCGGGACAGACAGACAGACAGATAGACAGACAAACAGATAGTCGGGAACGGGAGAGGTTATATGACTACGTATATGAATTAAATGAGATGCTCCCCACCAGGGACTGGGTGAAGCCGGGTCAGACAGACAGACAGATAGACAGACAGACAGATAGTCGGGAACGGGAGAGCTTATATGACTACTTATATGAATTAAATGAGATGCTCCCCACCAGGGACTAGGTGAAGCCGGGCCGGGACAGACAGACAGACAGATAGACAGACAAACAGATAGTCGGGAACGGGAGAGCTTATATGACTACGTATATGAATAACATGAGATGCTCCCCACCAGGGACTAGGGTGAAGCCGGGTCAGACACACAGACAGACAGACAGACAGATTGTCGGGAACGGGAGAGCTTATATGACTACTTATATGAATTAAATGAGATGCTCCCCACCAGGGACTGGGTGAAGCCGGGCCGGGTCAGCCAGACAGACAGACAGACAGACAAACAAGCAGACAGACAGACTGATAGATAGATAGATCCCCTCCAGGGCCTGGGCGAAGCCGGGCCGGGTCAGCTAGTATATATATATATATATATATATATATATATATATATATGTATATATATATATATATATATATATATATATATATATATATATATATATATATATATATATATATATATATATATATATATATATATATATATAGATATAGATATATATAGCATACATATATATTTTTTTTAAATCCAGGTTTCTCCTCGTTGTCACTGAACAAGATTGTGTAACCTGCCACTCTGGTTCTGAATTAGGATTAGGCGATCAAGAATGTATAGTTTCTAAAATCTGCACACATAAAATCCTATCTATACATATACCAACATACACATATACAAATATAATGATAATGTCTGGCTATGTTTCTCATCCAGGTTTACTGCTTTTACTCTCTTCCGCCCCCTCCCCCCAACTCTCTCTCCTCCTCCTTTTCCTCCTCATCCTCCTCCTCTTCTCTCTATCTCTCTCACTTTGTCGAGTCAGAAGGACTTCTAAAATCGAACAGGTTATGTCGTTACAATTGCTGCCGTCACCTATCGGTCACGTCATGAAGAATTGAATGTCCTAAGTACACTCTTCAGACACAAGGTTTCTTTACAGCCGGCTCTTCACCAAAATTGGTTCAGCAGATTAAGTGTTCAGTGGTATTAATACACGAGTACCTAACCTTCTGGCTTACAAGTCAGTGATCAGTCTCTGTGTCAGCCTCATGTGCGTTACGATGGACGCATGCTCATCAAGTATTTGAAATGGCTACACACACCATATATCCACCCATCTCATAGTTTGAGTAGTGTATACACTACGGCACCTCTGCTTCAATCTCAACTACTATATTATCGTATAACAGTCACCCCAGGTAAAATATTACATGTGAAGCATACTACAACAATAGGCAATATGCATGAAATACGTTACTCATAATAAACCATTCATCCATCATGTGCCATATCACCTTTTATTTAGTCTATCGGTGACTTGAATTCGGGGCATCACCGCTTGTTTAGTCTGTCAGTGACTTGAGTTTGGGGCACATCACCGTTTATTTAGTCTACCCGTGACTTGAGTACGGGGCATCACCGTTTGTTTTGTATGTCAGTGACTTGAGTTTGAGGCATCACCGTTTGTTTCGTATGTCAATGACATATGTTTGTGGCATTCCACGAGTCTATTCTTTTAGTTTTATTATATTTTTTTTTTTAAAGACGTTGAAAAATTGAACCATCGAAACCTTTTCGATATTTTGCATGAATTCAGTATAGATGGGAAGGACCTCGGGGTAAAAAAAAATAAAAAATGTGTATATGAATATTCCTTATCCTGAGGTCTTCCCGTCCTTGCTGAGTTCATGCAACATGTGGAAAAGGTCTTGATGTTTCAGTTTGTCAACAGCGTACACATGTTTGAGTACCATGTTTAACTACATTTACATATTCTATTTGTAACAGACTTTTTATACCTACAGATTCCCAACTCCGAGAATTGTGTGTCCAGTAGCTGAAATGGGACTACAAAGTCCTAGCATTAGATGTACAACAGATACCCATCAATCGTTCTCGATCACCGGCGTTAGATTTATGAAGACAGCAGAAGTCGTAGCTTCATGTAACGCTAACAGGTGTCAGCCAGGTCAGGGATACGGGCAAATTGTTGATGCAAGTGAACCAGCAGAAACAGGCAGCTCTGCTCCCTGGAATCTCAAGGTGAGAACTGTCAGAATAAAGTGATGCAACTGATTGGACATGTTCTGTGGAGTTCAACAACAGTGGTTACTGGTAGCAAGCCAGCCATGCAGTTTGAACGTTTACAGTGAGTGACATGTAGTGTCCAGTTCTCTTCTTATTCTCTGTCGTACTGTTCTCTGTGTTATATTTGTCATGTTGTGAATGTATGAACTTCATTTTCGTCATCTTCTCTGTTAGTTGCATGCCCTTTATCATAAGAATGGAAGAGATTACGAAATGTTCAAAGAAATAAAGTTGTTGACAAGAAATGTTCACCCTCAATTAAATGTTATCTGTGAACAGTTGGAAAATACCCTAACGTAATCTAGAAAAATTCTAGAAAGATGGAAGGAATAATGCAATGGAATATGAATGAGATTCGTGAAGCAATGACACCAGATACAGAACCTGAACCATCATTTGATTAAATTGTATGGGCAATAAAGAAATGGAAGAATGGTAAATCACCAGGATGTGATGAGACACCAGCTGAGCTTATTAAAGTAGGAGGAGAAGAAAGCATACAAAGCTATCACGCCTTATGCAAAAATATATGGAAATACGGTATATGGTCAAATGATTGGAAGATAACTATTTTCATTCTAATACCAAAAAGGCAACTTAGAATTATGCACCAACCATAGAACCGGTCTAGGTGGATAAAAGTTTGTGAACGCGATTTGAAACTCAGCTGCGACCGATTTGTGCAGCAGACCGTGTCGTGTTGTGTTATAACGTGATGGATGGGAGCCGGTCGTTCAGAAAGCAATGGCAATCTACTGAACGTAAAACATGCCTAGTGCATCAACAGCAGCGGAAAATATGATTGTGTTGACTACCACGTCCTTTAAGGGATAAAAAATAGCATTGTTGACTTGATCAGTCATGTCAGTAAAATTCTACTAAAACCATAATGAAAAGACTTCATAAGAACATGGAAGAAGAGATTAACGTGGTTCAAGCCGGATGTAGACAAGGAACAGGAACAAGAGATTACGTACTCAACATGTGTTTAATAATAGAGGCGTGTAGAGGATTTAATGAAACCTATTCTCATGTTTTGTGGATAATTCAAAGGCATTGACTGTGTAAAACATCAGAAACTTTGGGAAATTATGAGGAAAATCAGCTTTCCATCACATGTAGTGCAACTCATAGAAATGATCTATTTAGACCAGGGGTCACAAAACTACGGCCCGCCGGCGACGTCAGTTCATAAGGCCCGCCGATGGAACTCGAATTTGCTTGATAAACGTATGTATCACGAGACGTTGTGATACAATTTAAATTTATATATTATGTTTTGAATAATAGGGGATCTTTACACGTGCGGAGACCTCCTGGCTGCTATGTGACTTAAATTTACTATTTTCAGTTTTACATTATTCTATCCATATTTTATTGCGTATTGTAATGTTTGCTTATTTCTCGCGATCCCAAGCCCTTCCCCGGCTCGTGGTAGCTCCAACTACCCCCTGAAGTTACCGTGATTTCCATGGCAACACACACAAACACACATCTTTCTTTCCCCCAGATGCTATCAACACAGGTCAGACGCTCCAGAAACATTTACGCCCTTTTGCCTGTCATAAATTGTGTAGATATGTAACAAGGATTTCTTTGTTTGACAGTGATAGATAAGAGAATTATAAGTAAGAATAGAGGCAATAAAGTAGCAAACATATCATAAAACTACCATAGAAGCCTCGTGATATTAAGAAACTATTATTCCCAGCTCAGAAAAATTCCACGGTCAAGATGTTAATCGAGCTGGTCTCTCGTCCAGTGTTTTTCAACATTTCTGCTTGAGCAGATCCTTACGCAAATGTTTACGTTGCTCAATGATCTCTGTGCCATGATCGAAGTGACTGTCCTACTTTATGTAATAAACCAGATGGGCAGGAATGCTGCATTTAGACCGGCCCTATTTATATAATTGGCTAACCTTATTATGTGATACATTCTATTCCCAAAGTTACCTATAAACTTTATATGTGCGCAGTAGTTTCACCAGTGACCCCTAGTCCTCTGCCTTTCTTGTGTTTCAATAGAATATCAATAATGTTTCTAATTCAGTGTCTTTTTCATGTTCAGATTCTGTTTACTTCACCCTTCATTATGGCTACTAAGAAAAGGAAAGTGGACCCCGAGTGTCGCGTTTTCAATGAAGAATGGGAAGTAAAGTGCTTCTGTGTGGAAACAAAGGAAAAGAAAACCAGTTGCGTAGTGTGCAGCGAAAGTGTTCCCGTTTTGAAAGAGTACAATCTTTGGCGTCACTATGAAACAAATGATCAATCAACATATTAAAAATTTTCTGGAAAGTTACGCTCTGAGAAATATGAGTCCAAGAATCGTGGTTTAGAAACACAAAGAAATTTCTTCTCGAGAAAGTTTGCTGAAAATGAATCTATCACTCGCACAAGTTACAAAATAGTGCATAAGATGGCAGAACGAGGGAAACCGATTACTGATGGCAACTTCATCAAAGAGTGTGTGATGGAAGCAGCAAATGACTGTCCTGAGAAAACCGATTTGTTAGAACTATCAACCGTTCGGCAAGTTCAGCTGTGTGGAGAACAGAAGAACTTGGAGAAAACATAGTGCTACAAACAAACAAACAACAAACAAACAACAACAAAACTTTATTTTGAAAGGGTTAAGAATTGGGCACGCAGGCCCGTCTAACATTCTGCCCTTTTATCACTCTCTTTCATACATTATACCATTCACATATCATTCAAGGCTAACTGAAAACAGCAACAATATAAAAGATATGCATTATAAAGGCATGTGGAAAATGAAAAATCAATACTACACGACTCAGTAATAGTAATAACTGGTGTGGCACTTGTTATTAGCTATGTGGAATATACTGGCCTACCAAAAGGGGACTGGCTGTTATACTAGGGTTTTATTATTATTATTATTATTTCTATTATTAAGGGGGAAGGTAATCCGTACTGAGATAGTGTTCAAATAATTTGCGATTATATGTATAAGGATTGGTGATGTCTTTTATTTCATGTGGAAGATTGTTTCACAGCTGAGCTGCAGAGTACGTTAAGCTTGTTTTGTATAAGTGTATCCTAAGCTTTGGAATGTGTAATATATTTAATCGTTTACTGTGTCTAGCATTATATTAAAACAATGGCCAAAGGTAATTTGGGGCATTCCGATGAAGAATTATTTTTTGAATTAGTTTGGTCTTATTGAAAAGCAGACGTTTGTGGAATGGTAGTACCTGAAGGCTAGGATTGTCAGTTAAATGTTTGCTATAAATTAAACTCATGGCCCGTTTCTGGAGCGAGTATAGTAGCTTGGTGCTTGCAGTGGAACAACCGTCCCAGATTGTAGAGCAGTAGTCAAAATGTATCTGTATGTGAGACGTATAGAATATGCGATAAGGCTAGGAACTTGTTGTGGTATTCTCCGGCGCTGGATGAATCTACTGATCTTTCGAGTACATCACAACTTCTCGTGGTTACTCGTGGTGTCAAATCGGACTTTCAGATAACGGAAGAGTTGACATCCGTTTGCATCATACATGGAACAACAACTGGAAAAGACATTTTCGTGGAAGTCCAAATAGTTTTGTAAGACTGTAACCTTCACCTTCGAGGTGTAAAAGTTGATGGAGTAAACACCATGGCTGGAGTGAGGAAGGGTCTGGTGGGGCAGGTCATGACTCATTTGGAAGATTAGTAAATTCTGGGGGGTCTATTCGTACACGGCGTCATACATCAGCAAGCAATATGTGGGAAAGACTTATATATTTCTTGTGTACCGAAACCAGTCGTTTCTGCTGTGAACTTAATTCGGGGACATGCACTCAATCGCCGTCGATTCCTGGCTTTTCTTGAAGAAATTTATTCTGAATTCTGTGGCTTGCCTTATCACACATCAGTGAGGTAGTTCAGCTGCGGTAAAATCCTTCTCGTTTTTACAAGCTCCGAAACAAAATAGATGTTTTTCTTCACTGAAAAAGATATAGCTGATCCACAGCTGTCAGATCCTACCCGACTGTCAAAGTTGTCATTTTTGGGCGACATCACATCCAACATGAATGAAGTTAATTTGAAACTTCAGAGCAAGGATAGCCTCATCTGTTATCTATACAGAATCATCAAAGTATTTCGGAGAAAGCTGTCATTGTTTGAAGCACAACAGGAAGGAGCAAACTTTTCTAATTTTTACTGTTTCAAAGGGTTTTGCACTACAATCACCGAAGATGTCAACCTCGATTTTCCGGGGAAAAGATTATTCGTGTCTTGAAGAAGCATTTTTGGAGAGATTTTCAGATCTTGATAGAATTGAGAGTTACATTCTTCTGTTCCAGAATTCGTTTGATTGCAACCTTGAGGTTGTGCTAGTTGAACTACAGTTGGAGCTCATTGATTTGCAAGCAACTGACTTTTTGAAAGTGCTTATCAAAAACATCAGAAGAAGCAGTCTTGATTGTTGAGCGACATTATGAGGAGACACAAACAAGAAACATGTTGTGACAACAGGAAAGATTTGTGAAAACGAGAGAGGAAGGCTGTGAAAAAAAAAATCAATTATTGGCAATATTGCTGTCATGGTGTCGGATAACGTTGTTGGGTGAAACCCAAAGAGGTAGAGGATACTAAAGATCCACTTTCCCAGTGTGATCCTGCCCGTTATAATTATCTTAACTTTAAATGGCTCAAATCCTTGAGTCCATAACTAGAGACTCGGAGAACCAGGAATTCCTTTAGGAAAACAAGGAGAAGTTTCCCTGAATAACAATATCCTTTTGGTGGTTCCTTGTCTCTCCTCTCGCAGCTAAGTAATTAATATCTAGGGTCTGTTTATTTAAACAACATAACAATTCAAAACAATGTTTTCCCGTGGTGAATTTGAATAACGAAGACACAAACAATAGATTGCACGATTTATTGCCTGGCATATTTCGCTGCATCTCGTCAGGTACATACTGCAGAAATCACACAACGTAAAGCGAAATAACTAGATAAATCCTTCAATCTGAAGTATACACATATTCGCACATTAATGTCGATTGTCTACCACGGTAATTTTAAACTGACTAACATGTCTTTCTGCTTGCACAAGCAGCTTACGAAGGTTGATCACAATGGCTTCAGCAAACATTAACAACACACGGAAGGCACTGTCTCCTTCAACCACATGACCACTCTCGAGCACGTGTCTCGCGACCGATGAAGCAGTACTGTTCCGGTGTGTCGGCCTGCCTAGGCTACCATCTTCTGTGTGTAGTATCGTGTCCACCAGTTCGGAATGTGTTCCAACACTCTGTTATGTAACTGTCGCTCTGTTCTACCTAGGTAGATGGCCTCGCACCCATATGTAAATTGGTAAATACAATTCGATTTGGCGTACAAAGCTACAGATTCTTTAACTGCTGGGATGGGGATCGGTGTCGTTTTGTGCCTGATAACCGGAGTTGCAGCACAGAATGTTTCGCCCGACTGCTGTGATGAGCCGTCCTGCAAACGGTGCATTACGTCATTTTGTGCCTGATACCCGGAGTTGCAGCACAGAATGTACGCCGGACTACTGTGATGAGTGTCATAATCTCCCCTGTAGTTGTGCCGCGGCGTCATTACGGGCGCCAGGCGAATACCATTTACCTGTCCACAGGTTCGCCTGTGAGCGGGACTAAGCAGACAGCGGTCAAGCCAGTACAGGCGTGACGCACGAAGTTCCCGCAGGGACTCGATCCCACATGGCAAGTGCTCAGATCGGAGAACGGCAGACAGGCTTGGGATCGCCGGACAGTACGGACGGGTTTGAGAGAGCTTGTGTGACTGCTGTGTCCGAATGCCGATTGATAGTAACTCTTGTGAGAGAATAGAAGACTGTGCGGCTGTGGTATAGGTCTGTGAGTGTATCCAGTGTATTGATTCATTGACTAATTGTATTGTGATATCGATATTGTAATGGCGAGATGCCTGATCTGATTGTATCGCGTGAGAAGTGTAAATAAAGTGTTTAACTTAGTGTTGCAGTGTGTCACGTCAAATCATTCCGTGACTGTGTTTGTCTCACATGTGTTAGGTCATACGAGCCTTATTCATTGTTATATGTCATTGGCACCTTGCCGTCTTGACAGACGATAGTTTGTGCTCTAAAAAGGCATAATAACTTTTAACTATGGCGGTAGCGAGTGTGACTGATAAGGCCAATTTGCGCTGTAAATGTCCGTTCACAGTGGGTGCATGTAAGAACCTGACAATGAGCCGGTCCTGCAAACGGTGCATTACGTCATCTCCTCGGAAGGTTAACTGGATGAAAACCTTGAGTTTCGGGACTGTCGTTTCTTCTGGTTTAGGTTTAGTCTGCTGGCAGTTGCGCTTTATAAATCCTGTGGAGTAACCATTGAGGTTTAAGGCATTCTTCAGAGTTTCAAATTCTTCTGTCAGTGTGTCCTGGGTGCATATCTTCCTAGCACGGTCAAACAGGGTCCGTACTAAGCCCCGTTTGTACTGGATAGGTGCGAAGCTATGAAAATTTAAATATTGGCCAGTCCATGGCCAGCGAAATATGCCAGGCAATAAATCGTGCAATCTATTGATTGTGTCTTCGTTATCCAACTTAAAAATGACAAGAAAAAAATAAAATACACTTAAGATAGGAAATGACCTTTTTCATAATCTAATAAACATAAACTGGGTTATTGATCATTAAGTTCATAAAACACCGATCCAATTCATAACAAAGGTAGTATATATATATATATATATCATTGATGCCCCTAACAAACAGTTCACTACCTTCAAGCTATATTCCAGTTCCTCATTGATAGTTACTTATTCATCTTCCATTGCAGTAGGTTAAGTCAAAAACTGGGTATGCATTCAGGTTGCTCTATTCGAGAGTTCTTAGATCCCTGTTGTAAATAGTCTCCTGAAATTATTAACTTTCCCTAGGATGTAGATATGTTCCAGGTGCTAATAGGATAGAGGCTCTTGGTTCTCCACCCTCAGGCACAAGGATAAGTTCTCTATGTTACCTGGTTCCTAACTGGTTAGTGGAACTTCTTGCAGACAGTTGCTTTTGGGATAGTTTTCTGCATCACTCTATCCAGGTGCTTTAATCAAAAGTCAGTTCTGGATATAGATTGATCTCGACAGTACCAGATATTCCAGCATCAAACATATATCTGTTGATATCATCAATATGAACATTATAAATGGAAGACAGTCAAAATCTCACAAAAAACAAGGAAAATAAATACAGGGGATTTTAATCCTTGGAAAATAAACAAGGGAGGAAGAGGGTCTTGGTGTTCTCCAATAGTTATCAACGCCATGATTGGTTATTCTCCATCCAATCCTTTATTAAAAGGCGATAAATGTTTAGACTACCGGATAAGCAGTGTCGTCTTCACCCTTGCCTGTCACCCATGATCTCCATTTTGAGTAATACATTGATAGATCCAGAATTTTGATAACTATGTTCACCAATCCATTTTGTACATAATTATTTTCTCTAGATACCCGTTCATGTACAAGAAAGGGGCTCATGCATTAAGGTTTTTAATTCATTCCCAAATGCAATGAGTATTTGCTTATAAACAATATAAGTACATTATGGTATCATACCATGTATAACATTCAGCAGAATTCTTCCTAATCAAATGCTTCGAGTATCTTCCCTCCTCTTCACCATGTGTGTAATATGCCTTTACGTCATTATTCATCATCACCATTATCATCATCATCATTATCATCATCATCATCATCATCATCATCATCATCATCATCATCATCATCATCATCATCATCATCAGTATTATCATCAGCATTATCATCATCATCATTATCATCATCATCATTATCGTCCAACACAATACAGGACACAATTGTAACATGAATGATATGGAATACAGAGTGGTGTCATGTTTAGAAGTGCACTAAATTATTAAGTAGTGTGTGGGTTATCACTGACATCTTCTCCTCTGATAGACAGGATATTATATATCAACTTGCCTATTATCAGGAGATTGATTGATTGCTCAAATTCCTTCTCAGTATGTCACTTATCCTTACTAAATCTACAATAATTTATCAGAAATCATAGCCATACTTGCTTGGATAATAATTAGGCATACTTATGTGACTTGCAAATGATAAATTCACATATTTAACACCAATGAAATTACAATTAAATCACCACATGAATGCTACCACCGAATACACAATGTTATCTGATACACTTAGCGAACTAGTTAACATCCCAAGTGCTTGTGTACTGTTTCTATTAACAATTTACACTAATTGCTCCTACTAGTGATTATAAATAGTTCCTTACTGCTGAACTAAGTATTCTAGCCTTCTAAATTCTAAGTTAATCACGAATTCCTAAATCACTGCTCATTTACCTTAACTGATTAATGAGTAAAATGTCAACATAGGTCCAATGCTTATGAATTCATACAAGCTGTCTAACTAGAAGAAAAAGCCTCACTATGGTTTAACCTCGTCTACAGTTTATCTCAACTACATCGGCCATGTACTCAGAATGGACAAGACAAGACTCCCCTACCAAGCCCTCATATGGTCACCAGTAGGGAAAAGAAAACTGGGAGGACCAAGAGAGTCCCTGCGTAGAACCATCATTAGAGAAGGCTCATTCAATGGCCAAGTAAATATCCAAGATCTACAACAGGTAGCAGCGAACCGCCAGGCATGGAGAGACAGGACTTCTGCCCTTTGCTCCGCCTTAGACTCAAGAGGAAAGACTAACTAACTAACAGTTTATCTATGAACTACAACATCTGAATGTAGTGTTTAGTCTCTCCGGAATTAAGTTCTATAGAACTAACCATATGGTTACACCACATAAACTTAATATCTTCTGGGAAGGGACATGACTAGTGTAATATGTATAAAAATGTGCTTACCTTAAACAAAGTTGAATGTCTTCTTCAATCATAAAGTCAACAGATTTCAGACTCCAGACTTGGTTTTGCATTTTCAAGTTCGCTGGCTGCGTATAGGCTGATGCTTCTTCCTTTTCCTCTCGTTGATTGTAAAATCTTTAGAGGGCTTAGAGGTAGATGCTACCGTGCCTCTAGTGGGCCGTCTTCGGTTTTAATGCTTGTTGAAGGGTTTTCTCATACACTAACCTACTGCCCATCTGCACGCCATTTTTAAAGCCCCTCCTTCCACGTTGGGGCTATGACGTCATGACCAATGGCGAAGCTCTGTTAAGACTATATTTAGAATAATGTCGTCCGCTTTAGGAATCTGCGCTGTTTCCAACTTGTTTCCAACTTGGGGTGATGCACATTTCATCCTTGTTTTAATTGTCGGCGCTAATTCCTTCCTTCTTCAAATTTGAATTTGAGTATGATGGTAGCAGAGCTTGGCGCTGTTGTAAACTGGAGGTGTAGTGCGGGAAATTTTAAACAGCGATGTGACGGTTGTAAGAGTTATATCACACATGGCATGAGAGTGAGTCAGCACATGAATTGAAACATGCCGTTGGAGATCGCAAGATGTGGAGAAGCATGATCGACAACGCCAGTCGCACGGCATTTCATGATGATAATGATGATTGTGGAAATACAGTGGTACCTCGGTTTATGAATGCCTCAAGTCACGAACAATTCGGGTTACGATCAACAACTTCGAACATGTTTTGTCTCGGGGAAAGGACAGTGCCTCGGGTTTCGAACGAAGGCGAAAGAGCAAGGTTAAACATTGAAGTCAAACAATCGCGTACAGTACAAACGAAGGCCACGCAGTATTAACATCGCTTAGCTCTAGCCTAGTAACCTAGTTTTTCACGCGTGCACATGCTTATTATTGGCCTTTCTACACAGCAGTAAAAGATTTCTTAGCAGTGGCACTGTGTTCAGTTTATCTCTTTCATTATTTTCATTGTTAGCCCCATCAATTATCAGTTCGAAGAACGGTAGTGGTGCTGCTAGGAAGCGGAAACGTATAACAGTGGAGGTAAACAAGGAAATAATTATAAAACATGAAAATGGCGTTCGTGTGTGTGGCATCACTTATGAGTACGGCATTGCAAAATCAACTATCTCTACCATCATAAAGAACAAAGATTTACTCAAATCAGTCGATGTGGCTAATGGCGTAGCTAGCCTGCAGAAGCAAAGACCTCAAATTTTAGAGAAAGTTTTAAATCTTCTCTTGATCTAGATCAATGAAAAACAACTTGCAGGAGACAGTGTTAGTGAGGCAAGCATATGAGAAAAGGTTAAGTTGTTGAAAATGATTTATTGTCGAAATAGCTTAGTACAAGAGGCTGCAAGGTCTAACGAGAAAGGAGCAGAAGCGTTCAAGGCGGAATTTGATAAGATCATCAAAGAGGAAGACTATGTTCCACAACAAGTCTTTAATAGCGATGAAACGGGCCTAAACTAGAGGAACATGCAAAAGATTACCTTTATCCCACAGGAGGAGAAAGCACTGCCGAGGCACAAACAATGAAGAACCGGCTAACTCTGCTGTTCTGTGCCAATGAAGTGGATGAGATTGTGTCCTTGGGCAAAAATATGGCCTGGAAGTCGATGGCAACGACTTGGAGGAGCTGATTGAGGACCACAGTGGAGAGTTCACTTCAGATGAGCTTGTGGATCTTCAGAATGAACAGCTAATGACATTAAACGAGGAGCAGTCATCCTGTATTGAGGAGCCAGTGGCCGTTAAAACTACCAGAAATTTGCAGCATGTGAGCAGACATCGAAGACTTCATTGTGAACCATCATCGAAACAGACTTGTTGCTAACAGGGCAATAATATAGTTTGTTGCGTATCCCTTACGGGACGTTGTAGTCAACACCAGCATTTTTCAGCTGCTGTTGATGTACTAGGTAAGTGTTACGTTCAGTAGTTTGCCATTGATTTCTGAACGACCGGCTCCCATACCAGCACGTTATAACACAATGCGACACGGTCTGCTGCACAAATCGTTCGCAGCTGAGCTTCGAACGCCTAATACCCGGCTCACGAACCGCGTTCGCAAGCCTTTAGCCACGGAGACGGAAACAAGGCAGTAAATCTGTTGAATAATAACGCGATAGCCCACTTCAGAAGGATTCTTCAGCAAAGGAAACGACATATTTCCCTTGATAGTTTCTTAGTGCAGAAAGATTCCCAATCGGCTGCCAAGAAACAGCAACAAGAAACTCCTGAAACTAATGATTCAGAAGAGCAAAGAAAGTGAAACATTTCCCATGATCGATTTCTTGGTAAGAAAGACAAAAAAAAATATTTTTTTTTTTAAATTTTACAATCAATGTATTTGGTTGTTTTCTTTCTCGTTATTTAATACGTGAAGTACACGTATTCTTGGCGTTTTTTTAGGTAAATGACCGGTTGTTAATAAAAACATAAAAAAGAAGCGATACTTTAAACGGTTTGTCTCTATTTCATTGATTTCAATGGTTCGGGTTATGAACGTTTCGGTTTTCGAACCGAGTTTTGGAACGAATTAAGTTCGTAACTCGTGGTACCACTGTAATGCAATATCCTCAATTCCGCTGGTGGTTCTAAGAGGCCAGTGAGAATTCAAGTCAATAAGCATGGTGGTATTCTGACCCGTTTAGTATAAATTAAACACTAATTTATGTACAAGAGATACAGCATGCAGGGCGATGCGCTACCTTCTTAATTTTCCAACCATTGAAGAGTGAATACAAGGTTGCAGGGCACGCGCCTACCTCAGAATTAACGCAAACACACAACATCCACTGCATAGTGAAATTAGGAAGGTGAAGGGCAGCAGGTTAAAAAGAGGACGATCGTGGATGGGTCAAGCCGAAGACATTCTTCAACAGGTGTGTTCACTTGAGGACTTAGAACCTGGCGAGGAGTGGGTGCAAGTGCCAACAGACTTCTGCACATCCTTTTCAGTTTGCATCCAACTAGATAGAAAATGCAGACAAGAAAATCCGGCTGCTGTTGAGGCTGAAGTACAAGCGTTGATTTTCGAGAATTCGCTAGACGGTGACGCGGTCATCTACACAGATGGGTCGGTCGTCCGACATGTGAGAAGCTCATGGGCCTTTACAGCTCGGGCCGGAGGGAGAATTGTGAAGGAGGACTCTGGTGCTTTCACTGAAACCACAAGTAGCCTGACCATGGAAGACATGGCAGTAAGTAAAGCAATAACATGGCTAGAGACACAGACATTCACTAGGGCTTGTTTCCTTAGCGACTCAATGAACATGATCAAGAGGATAGAGGAGGGGTCGATCCGAAGAGAATGGTTGCTGCCTCTGGAGCGGTCTCGACTGGCAAAGATTAGTTTCATCTTCGTGCCAGGGCATGCGGGAGTACAAGGAAATGAGCGGGCTGACAAGCTCGCAGGTGAGGCTACTGTGGAGGACGGACGCGCCATGGACCAGGCCGACATTCTGAATGCTCTACGAGAAGTAAGACTTTTGCGAGAACCAAGTTATGACTGTGAATCTACAACAATGGCCAGACTGCGAGAGCAGCAAATTAAAAGAGGGGTGGCCAAACAAGAACACTACGCAGGAAGCCAAAGAAGATTGATAAACCAACACAGAACTGGCGTCGTTAGCCGCTACACGTTGCGGGATTTGCTGAGGAGGGGATCCTGAGCACTTATGGACTGAATGGATTCGATGTGCAATGAGGATGATCTGTCGACTAACTAACTAACTAACTAAACACTGATTTCTTTTGTTGGACCAAAACATTGTAAACTTCGTTTTTAAAAAAGTGTTCAATTTACGCTCGCAAACCAGGCCATAAATCTCGCACACACAGTCAGGCTGTTGTTATATGACATTGTTTTCAGGGAAACCCGCAGACATTCAGTGTAGCCACCAGTTTGTCCAGACGACGGTCACTATAACGTGCATAGCCGCACAAGCCTACCCTCAAGTAGGCTGCACCTGGAAGGTCAATCGTGAAACACAGGAGGTGATTTTATAACTTATTTGTCGAGATGTCCACCCTATTCCTTGCGAGCTGTGAAAATTGCTGTGTATGTCTGTGTGTGTATGTGCTTGCGTGCGCGTTTCTTTGTTTCTGTGCGTCGGGTTTAACTATATTATCTGTATCTTTTGCTTCAACGTCTATAAAACTTGCAAACATTTTCGTTCCACATTTTAAATAACCATCTACACGTCTGCACCTCCACTTTTGTACGTTTTCGTATTAGATTAAGAAAAGAAAAAAAAGCCACTTGTAACTTCTTCTTCTTTCGTTCACTTGAAATATGTCTATAACTGCAATGTTGTATCTTGTGTGTCCACAGAGTGTATCTTCCACTGTCGTCTCTCTAGGCTAGAAGGTGTTTCTAGATATGTTGTAATTTGGGCAGTCCTGGAGTATGTGCTCTGCTGTCTGCGATGCCAATCCACATGTGCACATGGCTGATTCACCAATCTTGAATGTTGTATACATGTGGTTGCGTAATCTATTGTGTCCTGTGCTAAGGCGCAGAATAATGACTTGTTCTGGTCTATCCATAACGTGGTAGTCAACTTGAACTGGTTTTGGTGGCTTTCTGACTGATTTGATCATTCTTTTCTTGAGTTGGTATGTAACGGCACATCAGGCTGTTCTTCTTTTGCTCCTTCGTTAGCGGATCGATCAGCTCTGTCGTTTCTAGGTATTCCACAGTGGGATGGTATCCACTGTATGGTGACCTTATGTTCAGAAAGTAGTGTCCTTAGTACTGGCAATTTCCCAGACAGGAGCGCCTCGAGTACTGATTTTGCATCTGTCAGTAGCACCACAGGTTGTGTACCATTGCTGGTATTTACTAATTTCTCTGTTGCTATCTTGATTGCCTCAATTTCAGCATCATAGTTATGGCAGTACTTTCTTGTTGTTACTCTGGCCGCGTCCCTTGGTATTATTTGGGTATTCCATGTACACTCCTGCTCCTCCATTTCGAACAGCATTTTGTGCTGACCCATCTGTGTAGACACGGATACAGGGGTCCTGTGGGTATTCTTCATTAAGGAAGCTGAGAGTGGCTGTTCTGCGCTGCACACTGTTCTGTTCTTCATTGTCAAATACTCCTCTCACTTTTGTCTGGATTTGTAGTAATAGTCTATGTTCATCTTTCCACGGAGTTCGCTCTGGTATAGTTGTCAACGGAATACCACATGTGGGCAGATCGACGGTTTCTCTGCAGAGTCGTTTGGCCACGTGTAACAAAAGCGTTTGTCTCAAGTCTATGTCAAGTCTATGTAAATGGGAAAAAATACATTGTCTCACGTCATTATTACAATATAGTTGTTAATTGTACTGCTTCAAAGTACTGTTGCGTACTGAGCGTAAAAGTGCCAACATTGATTGATTGATTGATTGATTGATATAGGAATCGACATCACAGCATTCGGGGCATTCCCATAAGTGCTCCGTCCCCATCCTCAGCAGCCAACGAAGAGTTCCAACACTAATAGTACCAGTAGCAATCTGATTATAAGTCCGTCTTGCCTTTCCTCTGAGCGTTGAGCGTCGGCCAGATCCCTTCGTCACTCCTCGTTGTCTCATTCTTGCCAGACAATGGTAATCCATTTGCTCCTCCGAGGTGTGCACGTGCTCCCACAAGGCCGCAACCACGTCTGCCTTGTCATGTATCAATACTCCACCAAGTTCTGCAGAGCCAGCCAATCTGTCCGCCTGTTCATTTCCCAACACACCGGCATGCTCCGGAGAAAAGATCTAGGCGATGCTTGCTACCCGTGACCTCCGAAGCGAAGCAAGCCACTCCGCACGAAGTCTGCCCGTCCTCACCCTCGTCAGCATGCTTTCTGAGTCAGTTACAATCACGATGTATGTGTGTGTCGTATTCTCCATCCAGTGGAGAGCCGCAGTGACTGAAGTGCCAAGAGATCACACGCAGCAAAAAACTGCTGGGGTTTGACAGCGACGTCTTGTAAAGGATATGCAACTAACAAACTTTAAGTACTGTGCTATATTATAAACTGTAAGCACTGTGATATAATTATTACTTGTAAGTACCGTGATCTAGGTATCACTTGTAAGTATTGTAATCTAATTATCACTTGTAAGTACTAAGATATAATTAATACTTGTTAGTAAAGTGATCTAGTTATCACGTGTAAGTACTGTGATCTAATTATCGATTGTAGATACTGCGATCTAATTATCACATGTAAGTACTGTGATCTAGTTATCACTTGTAAGAACTGTGATCTAGTTATCACTTGTAAGTTCTGCGATCTAATTATCACTTGTAAGTACTGTGATCTAGTTATCACTTGTAAGTACTGTGATCTAGTTAATCACGTGTAAGTACTGTGATCTATTTATCACTTGCAAGTACTGTGATCTAGTTAATCACGTGTAAGTACTGCGATCTAATTATCACATGTAAGTACTGTGATCTAGTTATCACTTGTAAGAACTGTGATCTAGTTATCACTTGTAAGTACTGTGATCTAGTTAATCACGTGTAAGTACTGTGATCTATTTATCACTTGCAAGTACTGTGATCTAGTTATCAAGTATAAGTACTGTGATCTAGTTATCACGTGTAAGTACTGTGATCTAGTTATTATGTGTAAGTACTGTGATCTAGTAATCACTTGTAAGTACTGTGATCTAGTTATTACGTGTAAGTATTGTGATCTAATTATCACTTGTAATAATGTAATCTATTTATCACAAGTAAGTTCTGTCATCTAGCTATCACTTGAACATTAACCGTCGGAGTATAATGTTTTACAATAAAAGTTGCCTGCCAAAAGAAGAGTTCAGATTAAGCTGCAAGTTCTCTTTCTCCTTCTAATTCTCCTTCCTGTATTCCTGCATTCATCCTCATCCCCCTCTTCTTCTTCACCATCATCATTGTCAGCAACTTGCTTGCTACAGGTCTTTCATGACACCCCTACTTTTGCACCGCACGAAATAACAACTCGTGTCATTTGCAAAAGGAATGCAATTTATTTAGAGCTGGCAATTTAATAGCTCTGCGAGCGGTATGCTTCATTAACATTATACAACATGAATGCAATGAAGTGGTGAGAAATGATGCTAGTAATCACAATCTAAATCTACAGCCTAATATTTAACTATTTCCTAGAAACTTATAGCATTTGTCAAGAACACGTCTACTCTCTACCGTCTCCAGTCGGGTCTGTCCACACGCTACACATTGCGTGGTCAAGCACGGACGCTGTCCCCTCCGTGCAGTATCTAGTCTTGCGTGCATGGAGTCCCAAGCACGCTGGCTTGTGAACTTGAGTAACCGAGCACTTCACGGTTACTCGCAGGCCAAGCTTCCCAATGGCTTGGGGAAGCCCTCGCTCACTTGTTCTTATTGCCCCCTTGGTTGACACCAATCTGTCCCCTTGTGAAGCTATTTATAGCGCTGGTGTCTCTCCTGTCTGGTGTCTCCTTACTATACTTGTGTTAACTCTTATTACCTCTCTAAAGCCTTATTGGAGATTCTGACAGGCTCTCCTCCTCTCTGTGAAGTGTTACTCCCCTTTAACTCATGTTTGTAACACGTATGGTCACAAAGAAAAATTGGATGTCCAATTTTGTCAGATATCCAATAAGTTATAAATCTCTCGTTTGGGGATAGAACAACTCTCTTCCTTTACTCACACTGTTCTATCTTTTCACTCGGCTAATTAAGTAGCCCATGTATCAGTATAGTTGGTTCTATAGATATCTTTGGGAATTGTTTTGAACCGGAACCGTTGTCTTGTGACTTCTGTCCTGGCTTCCGTCGTTTGACCCTATGTCTTTTGACTTTCACCCATTGACTACTGTCTCGACCTGTCCTCATATTGCCCGAAATGACAACCCAAATACAAGTTGACTCTGCTATGAGTACAACACATGAGCATAAAATGTTCATGTTCCCATTAATATCCCCTCCAACTCATATACACACAGTTCTACTTTTCACCTTCTCGCTTCCGCTTGTGAAAAGCTATTTTCAATGTTACCTTAAGGTCTTTAAAAGTTATTGTGTCCCCTGAATTTAAGTTGTTGTTCTTTGAAACAAATAGTGTGTGCAACTTTTATGTGTTTGTTTTCCTGTTTGTTTGCGTGTTTACTAATAAACTACCGTGTACTTAAATTTATATCCTGTGTATGTGTTAGTGTATTAAATGTGTGTATTCCTTCGAGCGCCGCAAATCGGTTTATTGTGGTTACAAATGTTTGTTATTCTTATTTATGACCACAACTCCGCTTTCAGAAGCTCAAAGTACATTCCCTATCTATTCTATTCAAGTATGGCAGTAACACACATACAACTTGACAACACATTGGTTACACAGATGACACCGACAAGTCAAACTAAGACGTTTTCAGCGGTGAAAAAATTTGCCGCTACCTTTCTCTCTCACTTTCTTTCCATGTTTACTAATTTCCACATCCTCTCTTCTCATTTATACCTCTTTCATACATCTTTCACTCGCTTTCATACTCTCCTTTTGCTCACACATTCACTCGTCATTAAAATATGTTTGATAGCATCAAATAAATGAACATTACATATATACAATAAATGATTGGCTGAATTATAACAATATTCACGCCACATGACTGTGCGGTTTGTTTGCACGTGTCATTTCTATACAAAATATACACGGTTATAAGGATGGTTTGTCACCGATCCTGTAATAGTAACTAATATTATTTGGTGTGCTGTCCTAAATTATCCCAAGGGAAATAATCTAACTAATGAATTTCATTTAAGAGAATTGGGTTAACTACCTTAAAGTGTTATTTGTAAATAAGATGATGTTAATTCCTAAATGGTTGGGTTAGTTTAGAAATGATATTTTAGATAAATGAATTTATATATGATTATGATTATGCCGTGATAAACTATTGTAGTATCTAACAATTGTATTTCAATCATAGGTGTTTCCTTAAATGGTTTATTAACTAAATGATGGTGATTTCTAACTACCACATGACATAAATAAAGTTATATATGCATTTAAACATTTTGCAATTCAATTATTTATAGAAAAAATGAAGTTATGTGTACTGTTAATAAAATAATATATATATATATATATATATATATATATATATATATATATATATATATATATATATATATATATATATATATATATATATATATATCACAGTTACATTTCTATATCTAATTACACTAATTGAAGTCCTCCTTTCCGTTGTGAAGATGGAGCAATGTTCTTTGTAGACTATTATAACATAGTTCATTTCGGCAAAGTCTTCTATGCTCTCCTTCATGGATAGTGTATAAATATAGTTCCCTACTAACTTATGTAGGTTCATAGCTAACACTTCAATGTTATTATAGCTTATGTGTGTGTGTCAGCGCATGTTACTTCTGCGTCTGTTCGTTACACTTTTCATAGCACTGTTACATTCACACAGTTTACATGTTTGGCGATGATAACGCACTTTCAGTGTATCTTAATCACCACATACGGCACTGAGTTACCTAACATTTACAGTGTCACTGTTTCTGGTGATCTGTGGTCGATTCCTTCCTGCAAATCAGGTATTTCAATGGTTGACCGTCGACTCAAAATGTCTGCAACAGTGTTCAATCTTCCCTTTAAGTGCTGGATGGTAAATGTGTAATTTTGGAGAATCAAAGCCCACCTGTAGACTCTGTTATTGTGGGGAATTCCAGACTGCATCACCGACAACGGAGAATTATCGGTTTCGATCACAAACTGTGCTCCTGCCAAAAAACTATGAAATTTCTTAACACAATAGATCAAACTGAGGCCCTCCAATTCTGATGCTGAGTATCTAGATTCAGCAGGGCTAATTTCCCGACTTACGTACATTACTGGGTGAAACTTCCCTTCGTAGAACTGTCCTAGTATCCCAGATATGGCGATGGCACTCGCATCTGTGCGTAAAAAATAGGTAAGTTTTGGATTAGGCATACGAAGGATAGGTGGAACACTAAAAAAGTATTTCAGTTTTGATAACGCGCTAATTAATCCTGCATCTTGTACAGATAATTTAGCCGAAGCTTTTAAGATGTTAGAAAAAACACTGGTGATTTCCGCCAGATTTGGGATAAATTTACTATAGTAGTTTACCAGACCCAGTAAACTTCGGACATGTTTCTTGGTCGTTGGCATTGTCAAATTCAGAATCTTGGTGACGATTCTGTCATCTGTTCTTAATTGGCCCCTACAGATGGTATGACCTAGGAAGTCAATTTGTTCCATGCCCAACTCTACTTTGGTCGGCTTCACTGTAAGCCCGAATACTCGCAATCGAAGACTTGTCGCAGTTTCAGTAGGTGTGTTGTCCAGTCTTCCGTATGGATACATATGTCGTCTATATATGTAGAAATATTGGTCATCCCATGGAGAAGATCCCTAGTTAGACGGACGAAAGTTGCTGGAGCGTTACGAAGGCCAAAAGGAAGAAAGCGCCACTCATATAGATCTAAAAGAGTGGAGAAAGCTGTTAAATGAATAGAATTTATTTCCATCGGGACTTGCCAGTAACCTTTCGTGAGGTCAAGCTTGCTAAATATGCGAGATGTAGACATGTCCAAGATCAAATCTTCGCATGCTGGAATTGGTTGAGCGTCAATTTTGATTATTTTGTTTAAACGGCGATAATCGACGCAGAGTCGAATAGTAGAGTCCTTTTTGGCGACAAGGACAATAGGGAAAGAATACTCTGACTAAGATTTCTGAATAATTCCGCTCGACTCGAGAGATAGTAGTTCTTTGTCGAGGTTCGACCTATAGTTTAGAGGGATAGAATAAGATCGACACTTGATTGGTGTGTTGTCAGTCAGAATAATAGAATGTTCTATTCTGTCTGTCTTTCCTGGGATGTCGGAGAATATGTCTCTGTATTCCGTCACTAGTTCTATTATTTGTCGTCGTTGGTCGTCTGTAAGTTTAGTTTCTATCTTTATGCTGTCAATGGTCGCAGTCGTGTCTACAGTAGGGACTGGTAATTCCATCTCGTCTTCGTCTGTCTCGTTCAATACTGTTGTGGTACTAGCTGTGTGTGCTGTTATCTGGCTAAGTGTGTTTGCGTTGTCGCTGTCGTGTGTCGCCCTACCTAGTGAAGTTGTGTTGTGTACGTCTGTCGTCCGATTACTTGGTGTTGGTGCATTTTGTTCGTCTGTCTGTTGTTTTTGTCGTGAGAAGTATGGTTTCAGCATGTTGATATGAAATATCTTTAAGTGTCCTTTTATCGATATTTCATAATCCACATCTGATATTTTGCGTTCAACGTTGAATGGTCCTTGCCAAGATGTTAGTAACAAATTACGTTTGTCAGGTAGTAGAAGCAAAACCTTCTGGTTTGGTTCAAGGTGAATAGTTTTAGCACCCTTATTTGCATAGTCGTGGTTTCCATTGCTCGACACCTGCTTTAGGGGTCCAGTAATATCGACCGCTATACTCTCATCTGGTCTAGATGCTAATAATGACCGTTGACCTTCGGCCCTCACATCCTTTCCCTTTCGTACAAGATGTTGACAAACTGTACACGAACGACAGACAAATTTTGTCAGAACAGAATTTAGGCCAGTAAAAGCGTGACAGAACTCTGGCTCGCGTTTTATCATAGGCCAAATGTCCAGCAAACGGTGACTCATGTGCGATGTTTAGCACATTTTTTCGGTATGTTACAGGTAACACAGTCTGCTGAATTTCATGGTTATTATTTGTGTAATAACGCATGAGAATTCCGTTAACTTTTCTAAAGTACCAAGATGCATTTTAGACACTTTCGCTCGCTCACCCAACAATTTAAAATAAGGTGCGATTGTTTGGTCGGTGCTTTGTGCCTCGATAAATTTCTGTCGAGTAATGTTGGTATCTGCACCACTTGGTGTTAATAGCTGTAGCATTTCATTTTGTAAGTCAGTATAGTTTGTTTGTGTATCTGACCTTGTTACAGCGTTAGCCATGTGTGTATGTTTCCAGGCTCTTATGTCGTCGTCTGTACATTGTTTCAATGAATCTAGGCATCCTAAAATGAGATCCGTGCATGGATCTTGCAGGATTGCGCAAGTAAATGTGCCGGTAAGGAACGGGGTATTGATATGCGCTTTTGCCAGTGGGTATTTCTCAATGGTTCCAGAGAAAGTACGGCATTTGACAAATTCACCCGTATAATCTTCTGGTCTAGCAAGTTCTTTCCTTAAACCCAGTAGAGTGCTCCCGCTATCAATTAAACATTGGCATGGTTGATCATTGACCAGAGCATCGTAGAACTTAAGTTTACCTCTGGAGGCACTCGCTGCGTTAGCATCTTCATTTGAACATGGTATTACGTGCCCACATTTAAATTTACCATCCGCATGAAACTGGTGGCATACGTCACATTTCTTAAAGTCTAATATGTCTGTTACTAATGCTACACTCTCACATTCACTCGTTGGCAACACATTCACAAGTTCCGGATCAATGTCACTCTCATCGTCTGATGACGTATCGATGAGTGCTGCATTATTTGCCTTCATTCGTTGTCTACCAATACATTTATTACTATAGTGGCCATAACTGGAACAAAAGTAACATTTAACAGCACGTTTAAATGATGATCTTCTGCTTTCTTGCTTCTTTAACACTGCTTCTAAGTGTGACGGATATGCGGGGTTTCTATCACACATAGAGTAACTAGGATGAAAAAGACTACAATATCCACATCGAGGTGGCTTCTGATATGGTTTGTCCTTCTGACGGTAATCTTTCTTATTGTAAGATCTATCAGGCACTTTGTTTGCAAAAGCAGTGATTTCTGTATCATGTGTTGTAGATTTAAATATGTCCCGATTAGATGAAAAATATGCTGACCCCCGTTTCTCTAATTGCTGAATGGATTCAATATCTGACTGTTGGAGAAACTTCGCAAAAGGGGTAGGAACGGTAGATAGCACTTTGTCCATTACCATAAGATCTTCTAATTGTTCATAGTTGTTACCCACTTTAGCCGCTCTAGTCCACTTTTTAAATGTGCTCTGCACGTTAGAGATGTAGTCTAAAAAGGTTTCAGTTGCTTTTGGCTTAATTTGGGAGAACTGAATTTGGTACCCAGTGGCGTCTAACAGAAAGTGTTGCATTATCCTATCGTGTATGTACTGATAATTGTTCCTTAGCTCTGTAGGTATGGATTCTATTACATTTAACGGCTCCCCACTGAGGTTTCTCATGTAGATCATTGCCCAGTCATCCAAAGGTATTTTCTGCGTCTTTAGTTGGAATTCTATGTTCTCAGTCCATGCGCTAATTGAATCCCCTACACTGTATGGTTTGATAAGGCCTTTATACTTACTAAATTTGTTCTGTTCTTCTTGGCTCTTTTGTTTGCTAGAGGCTATCTGTATGTTAGAATCTACCTCCATTTCCTTCATCTTTAATTTAGTCTCTGAGTCTACTTGTATCTGCTTTTGTTTGGTAGCATGATCTAAGTCTAATTGTTTCTGTTTGGTAGCTTCCTCGACCTCTTTCATTTATTTTTGATGCTGCCTTTCTAATGCTCTTTCGTCTCTCTCTCTCTCTAAAGCAGCCTTCTTTTCCATTCGAGCTATTTCTTCTTTAAACTTTTGATCCGCCCACTTCTCTAACTTATCTCCAGTGTGGCCCATTTCTTTACCTGCTTGAATACACTCACTTAGTGACGCCATTTTGTGGCGTAAAGTTAGTTGAAAATGATATCACAATAATATTCACACAATAGTTTGTAATAATGTGTTAGTAAATATACATCTTTACTGAAAAAGAAGATGCATGATTAATTTAGAGCATACCAAAATATTCGGAAAATATACTCATCTAATTCTTTGGAAAATACGGTTCTTGGGATGTTCCACCGCTGTTTTTCAACTCACAAAAAGATTGACTTGATAACACAATGGATGCTTCTGTTTAGTAGAGCATCAAAAATTAGACACACGCATACGTTTGTAAATACAAATTTATCTTTCATGCGAATGATGAATGAAAAAATGTGATAGATAATGATAAATGGTGTTAATGAATGAATGATATGATCGTCTGAATGATTGTTATGATACGTAAGATGATTCATCGTATGACAGTCGATGTCGTCTTGTCTTCACTTTCTGACTACTCTGGTATAACTTCGTTCTAGGCTTCAGTTCCGTAGCTAATCTATTTACTCACTATGTAGAATGGTGACATTGATGGCTGTATCACACACAATGAAATGTACACGATGGTTAGCTTGATAATATTTACTGATGATTGTATACATTTTCATTAATTTCCGTAGAATAACACCCTTTCAAATAAATTTTCGTAGAATTTCACTATTTATAATTTACTTTTGCTTCATTGTGGTTCAAGCTCCACAAATGGTATGATCGTATTACTTCACAAGAGAAAATTATTTATGCAATATATGCAAACAAATTTGCATTACTTTCAAATACTTTAACACAGCAATGATGTTGAATCGTGCAATTGACTGCTGGCGTTGGTTCAGTGGCTTTTGACACCAAAAGTCTATTGGCGTTGGTTCACTGGTTTCTGACACCAATTGGGGTCCTGTCTGTCAGCAACTTGCTTGCTACAGGTCTTTCAGGACACCCCTACTTTTGCACCGCACGAAATAACAACTCGTGTCATTTGCAAAAGGAATGCAATTTAATTAGAGCTGGCAATTTAATATCTCTGCGAGCGGTATGCTTCATTAACATTATACAACATGAATACAATGAAGTGGTGAGAAATGATGCTAGTAATCACAATCTAAATCTACAGCTTAATATTTAACTATTGCCTAGAAACTTATAACATTTGTCAAGAACACGTCTACTCTCTACCGTCTCCAGTCGGGTCTGTCCACACGCTACACATTGCGTGGTCAAGCACGGACGCTGTCCCCTCCGTGCAGTAGCTAGTCTTGCGTGCATGGAGTCCCAAGCACGCTGGCTTGTGAACTTGAGTAACCGAGCACTTCACGGTTACTCGCAGGCCAAGCTTCCCAATGGCTTGGGAAAGCCCTCGCTCACTTGTTCTTATTGCCCCCTTGGTTGACACCAATGTGTCCCCTTGTGAAGCTATTTATAGCGCTGGTGTCTCTCCTGTCTGGTGTCTCCCTACTATACTTGTGTTAACTCTTATTACTTCTCTAAAGCCTTATTGGAGATTCTGACAATCATTATAATCACTTCTCCTTCTCATTATCCTTCTTAGATTCCTGCATTTAACCTCCCCTTGTTCTTTTTGTTCTTATTTTTCTTCTTCTTCTTCTTCTTCTTCTTCTTCTTCTTCTTCTTCTTCTTCTTCTTCTTCTTCTTCTTCTTCTTCTTCTTCTTCTTCTTCTTCTTCTTCTTCTTCTTCCTCTGCTTCTTCTTCTTCCTCTTCTTCTTCTTCTTCTTCTTCTTCTTCTTCTTCTTCTTCTTCTTCTTCTTCTTCTTCTTCTTCTTCTTCTTCTTCTTCTTCTTCTTCTTCTTCACCATCATCATTATAATCTCATTTTATTTTCCGGCTTCTCCTCCTACTTCACTCCACTAACATAAGATGCCCTCCTCATCTTTTTCCTCCATCGTTTTCTACTGTTTCATTACGTGGGTATGAACACACGATGACGAAATACCTCTACACATCCTAACAGAAAATGTGACTGAATGATTTAATGAATTAATTAATCAGTTAAATAATACTTTAATAATAAACATTCATTACTGTGTCTGTTTCTGAAGGTTTATAACCGGACAATGTCTAATGTTGTGGTCTCTGGCGAGGAGTATTATAGAGCAACATGTAGTGCCTCGTTTATTATCTACAATGCTGGGATATACGACGTCACTGTTGTCATGGTTCCTAAACTGCCAAACTTCGGAATGGAGGCAGTAAAAAAGACCAGTGTGTCTGTATGTGAGTAATAGTAATAGTAATGATAATCATCATCATCATCATCATCATCATCATCATCATCATCATCATCATCATCATCATCATCATTATGATCATGCAGCAGTGCCTGTGAATAGCATCGCTCTCATCCCGGACCGCTGACAAGGTTATCGATCTCTGGTCATTTCTCCTGCCCCCTACAGTTTCATGTCCAAGCTGTATGTCATGTCCTGTGTCCATCTTCGTGCTCTTCGACCCTCGCCACCTCTCCCAGTAACCAGGTCTTCCATCACTGTACTCTCCAAGCCACTGTGCGTGTAATATGGCCATAGTATTTCAGTGACGGAGACATGTCACTGTTTGTTTGCCGGTTTACTTCGGTGTTCAGATCTTGTAGAACAGTGCTTCCAAAGTGGTGGTCTGCGGACCGGTGCCGGTCCGCGAGCTCTTCTTAGCCGGTCCGTAACGTGAGTTGAAATTAAGCACGAAAAAAAGTTAAATATTTTCTCCTTTGAGGATTGTTTAGAACTTTTTAAACACAAGATTGTCCCTTTCTCAAAACATGATATCCGCACCGTTTTTATGGTGATTTAATTTTGGAATAAAATGAGTCTGCAGCCGTATAGCCCGAGGAGTATGTATTTTTATGGAGAAGCGAATCATTGGTTCAATGGGAAAGTTAAAAATAGTAACCAGCTGAGACCGAAACTAAAAGCCGGCCCAGTCGACATCTGTTTGTTGACGACGTGCGTTTCTTTTGTTTCCTATGTGAGGAAAAGTGAGAAAGATGCACATTATAATTTGCTGATTGTCATAAGATGCAGAACATGCGTGATTTTCGTTGTACGATTATAATGCGTTTTGCCATCGTCTGAGCGAGCGCAGATGTTAGATGCATCTGCAAAGTATTTATCATTACAGCTGGAAGGCAGCACGTACGTTGCCAACTTAGCTATTCTGACGATGTCTGTGAGATATCGATACAAAAACAACTTGAAAAAAGTGTATTTCTTTTTCGTCAATGACATTATTAAGTCAAAATACAGAAACAGTATGAAAATTTGTTCTCGTTTGCGGGTAGCGCTGTTTACAATCGAGCCACGATTTGATAAGCTTGTAAATAATAAACAGGCCAACCCCTTGTAGTAAATAGTTACTGTTAGCAGCTGATCATTAAATCATTTTTATTACAACATACTGTAATTAGTCAGCTTGTTTAAAATCTGATTTGGTATCGTTTTCCGAGATATATTTTAATTTTCTTTTATATTGGTGTTCATTACTGACGGTGCATACGAGTATATACAACTTTACAAGAAGACTTAATGTAGTTTTGACATTTGAAAACTTGTTTGATTTGTAAATCTCTACAATAAAATTTTTACTCATAAAATGGGACCACCATTAAATAAATAACCGTCATCCAATAATATTATGAAGCAGTATTTAGCACACCGGTACAACACCCACAATTACATTGAATCTTATATTTATATTAAAATGTATATTGAGGTCATATAAAATTCCAGATTACAAGGAGGAAAGTTGTTTTAAACGCACCGGTCCCTGGTGCAAAAGAAAAATTTTGTGTCGGTCCGAGAAAGTGAAAAGTTTGGGAAGCACTGTTGTAGAATGTCAATAATATCATTCATCTGTGTCTACCATATTCTAAGAACCCTCTTGTAACATTTTAGTTCACAATCACAATCTTCGTCTTTAGAGATTGCGACATGGTCGTTACTCACATCCATATTTTACCATAGGAAAGATGCATGTTCTCAAACATTTTAGTGTCATTTGTTTGGCGGTGTTGTTCCATAGGCTCTTCATACTGTTTAACCCCTGCACTGCTATGGTCAGTCTGCTCCTGATTTCTGGTGAACATCCCCCACTGAAAGTAGAAACATACTTAAATTCTGCAAGATCTGAACAAGGAAGTAAACTGGATCAAATACAATATCATGTCTGGGAAACTGAAATAATTTGGTCATATTACATGTCACAGTGTATTGGAGAGAAGGGTGATGGTAGGCATGGCTCCCGATGGAAGAGGCAGAAATGGACCACCACGACATGAACACAAGACATTGCAGACAGCTTGTGCATGAGGGTCCGTGAGGCGGGAGACTTGGCCAGAGATTGAGAAACTATACTTTGAATTTGAATGTCGCTTGCTATTCTTGATGCACAGTTTAGAAAACTGGAAGCAAACATCTGGGGAATCCCATGTCTTCCGTGATGTTCTATAATTGTTGACGGTGTCCACATTCGAGCATGCATTCTACACATAAGCTAACCACGGTTCTGTCTGCATTTCTCTTGAATGATTTCATATCAATGATTCGATTTCTGATAGCCTTGTTTTGCCAGAACCCAGTCTAAATTTACATATTTCGTATTTTAACTTCCTATGTATCATCATCATCATGCCCATGCCGATAAGGTTGGACGGCCATCTTCCGCCATATTATAAGATCGCCAGTCGTGGATCAGCTCTATGTTTTTGTATCGACCATGCCAAGTAGCCAAGCTATCCATATATTTGCTTCTATGCCTTCCTCTTATTCGTTCCCTCAATCTTGGCAGTTGTCACCAAGTTCCTGTGTATCCACTTCATGATATCTGCAAAAGGGAATTTCTGGCAATTGTTAATTGTCTTTGTTCAGTAGTGGAATGTGTATTGTTCTATGCCATGCTGTGAGCGTGACTGAACTGTTCCATGTCTTCCTGCACATTGCATGCTATATATGGTCGCAGATCTCTACTTCTGCAATCGGAGATGTTCTATTATTATTACACTAATTGTTAGCTACCGTCTCGGCCGGAATACCTCTTTGCACTTCTTGTGGCAGGTTTGGTATTTGACAGTGTAGCTCTACCACCGGTGGTTGTATGCGTCATCTTTCTTCTACGAGGCTGAATACTTGAGCTGTGTTCTGTTTCTGGTTCTTGCTCACATATAGAACAATTATGTTGTTTGATGATGAGATGAGAATGTTCTTTACCGATCACGGCACATGTTTCATGTTTGTTACTGTTCAAGGTACACAATCTATTTATTCCTTGATCAAGGTACACAATCCACTTATTAACTGAGCAAGGTACACAATCCATCTTTTTCCCTGACAAACGGAAACCTTCCACTTTCCTACTGAGCAGGCACGCGGGACTTTCTGCCACCTACCAGCTTTGTCTGAAACCCAACACCAGGGGGACCCGCCTCTGCTTTCGAAGTCGTCGCTGACTAAACAGATTACCCATCTCCTTCACAAACTGCCATGTTGGAAGGAGCTGTCCTGTTTAATTTGCTCAGTGTAGTTTATTCGACAAGTTATTTTTTTTTTTCAGATTCAGTGCATAACAAAAAGTTGGTTTGGACCAAACAAAAATAGATGATGGAAAATTGGAAGTAGAAATGTTTTATAGTTATGACGTATGCTGCCAGGCTTGCAGGTAAGGCTACTGTGGATGGCGGACGAGTGCACAATGCAGGAAGCTAAAGAAGATTACATAAACCAACACAGAATTGGTGTCGCTGCTGGATTTAATGAGGAGGGGATCCTAGCACTTATGGACAGAATGGTTTGATGTGCAATGAGGATGATCTGCCGACTAACTAATTAATTAGGTATGACTTAAACAATTTAATATGGTAGCAGAAATGTTGTATTATAACGAATGGCACCATGTCGGAGATATATAAGCCCACGTCAGATACGGGAAGTTCCTTAAACCGATTAATCCTCCCATGACACTTAAACAGTTAAATTCGGACAATACTTGCTTGCAATAAGCTTTAAATTGTATCATCTTAAGATCTATATTCAACCAATCCTAATGTAAGGAAGCGATTCATGGACAAATAGCAGACAAGTGAGAAATCATATGGAATTTGCAGAGAGTGGTTTTATAGAAGAATGATGAGAACACCGAGGACAGATAAAAACAGTAACGAAGATATCCTGAAAGAAGTTAACTCCCAAAGAGAACTGGCTACTCGTATCAGAAGAAGACAGTCCACATTCTGTAGGCGTGGTATGATAAGGGAAAGTTGGAGTTGAAGAGAAGCAGGAAACAAAGAGAGTTTGACATCTTGGCACTGAGGAATATCAGCGTCAGACAAACTTGGCAGTACATGTGACAGAAGGATTTGGACAGACATGATCACCAACGCAACACGGCATGGACTATAAGAATGGCAGCATACGAGACAAAACGCTGTGGACAGACATGATCACCAACGCCACACGGCATGAACTATTAGAATAGCAGTACACGAGGCAGAAGGCTGTGGACAGACATAATCACGAACGCCACACGGCGTGGAATATACGATTGGCAGTACGCAAGATAGAAGGTTGTGTACAGACATGATCACAAACGCCACACGGCATGAACTGTAAGAAGAAGAGATGCTGTAAAGTTTGTCGTAATTATTTCTCTCATTGCATGCCTGCTGATGTCAAATTATTGTCAAATTAACAACTGAATAGCTTGCCAAGTTAACAAGTTAACGCCACAGTTACCTAGTTAACTCCACTTGTTAACTAGTAGTTAATAAGTTAACTACTGAATAACATAATCAAGTTTGATGGTGCAACTTCACAGGAGTTCGAAATCAAGAGTGGAGTTAAGCAAGGTTGTGTACTAGCCACCCCCCCCCCCTCCCCCCCCCCACTCTTTTTGGAATATACGTTTCACTTCTACTGAAATATGCCTTTCGTGATCAGAATGCCGGGATATACATTCACTCACGCTCAGATGGCGGCCTCTGTAATACTCAGAGATTGAAGGCCAAGAGCAAAGTCAGTAGGGTACTCATGAGAGAGTTGCATTTTGCACATGATGCTGCAATTACAACCCACCCTGAGGAAGAATTACAGCACCTACTATCTACATTCTCCAATGCTTGTTCTGAATTTGGTTGAATTGAGTTAGTTGAGTTAAGAACCGACATCACTGCTCTCAGGACATTCCCATACATGCTCCGTCCCCTCGTTCAACAGCCAGCTTTGGCAGACTGTACAAGAATGTACGGGAAAGAAATGGAATAAGCCTGCAAACAAAGCTGAAAGTCTATAAGATTCATACTATTAGTAGTATGACTCTTTAGTTTTCTGAATTTGGTTTAACAAATAACAAAACGAAGACACAAATTATGTCACAAGGTGCACATGGGGTACCATCAATCTTTATTGACGACGCCGAACTGGAGATAGTAGACCATTTTACATATCTAGGATCAGTGGTAAATAGCAAATTATTCCTAGATCAGGAAATCAAGATACGGATTGGTAAGGCAGGAAAAACAATTAACATGTTAACAAAAAGAGATGGGGAGAACAGGAAGATTACTGCCAAAACAAAAGTCCTTGTCTACTAAGCCTGTGTCCTAAGTACTCATCTTTATGGCAGTGAAACCTGGTCAACTTACTCACACCAAGAGAAACGTTTAAACAGCTTTTAAACTCGGTGTCTGCGAAGAATACTTGGTATTAAGTGGCAAGACAAAATCAAAAATACTGAAGTATTGGAAAGATCAGGTTGTGTGACGGTTTATTCCATGCTCAGTTTTCGTAGACTTAAATGGATAGGACACTTAGGAGGATGGGTGATATTAGAATACCAAAGGATATCTTTTTTGGTGAATTACATATGGATAGGAGATCTCAGCGTCGGCCTCTACTACGATACAAAGATGTGTGTAAGCGGGACATGATTGATACTGGCATTGATAATGCACATTGGAAGCAAGTCGCCGCTGAACGTGTTACATGGAGGGCAACTATCAGAAATAGAATAAAGACAAAGGAGACAATTATTGCAGATAAAGCACACACAGAGCGTGAGAGAAATAAGATTGTGCATGATGGTGGAAATGACCATGTTTTCACATGCATCCACTGTGGACGAACATTTGCAGAACGAAGTGGCCTTACCAGCCACACTCGCCACCGCCATGGGTCGTAGTTATTAAGCCTTTTTGAAGCACAATATAGCGAACTGTCGTCTATCAAGATGAAAAGGTGTCCATGAACTTGCCAAGAGATCACACACAGCCAAAACAATGCTGGAGTTGACTGTATAAAGGATATGTGTCAACAACTCATGTGTAAGGCATCATCAGATTACTTCTCCCACACCATACAAGAAACTTGCAAGTCGTGTGAGAGGAATTCAATGGTACATTTTATTGCCGTAGGCTCTTTACAAGTACGTAACAGTCGCTATCAAAACCACACACAAAGCCACAGAACTGCCTATCACTAGTTTTCTAAACTCTAATGCTATCTCTATCTATTTGGTTACACAAAACTCCTATCAATACTAAACAAGTGCTCTCTACAAAGTCAGTCCCCAGTCTGACTAGTTCGCTCGCGTGGTTACACACCACGCGGAAGGACCTTGACATGTCCTTCGGCTTTCTGCGTGCCGTGATGCTTGGCACGCTTACATTAGCTGTCTCTTGGTGAGTGGCAATCGTGGCTATTATGTAGGCGTGATTCTGTCGTGACCAGAGTGCTAACTATCTGGTCAACGTCTCCGTGTCTCATGAGAGAACTAGTTAATAGTCCCCCATTCTATCACCTACCCCGCCCTTATATCGGGGCACTGTATCACCTCCGTCCTTCATGTACCAGTCTTTGACACACACCCTCCCCTCCTGTGTTGCGTCATCAACTTTGACTCATTGGTTGTGACGCAAGGGGTTTCTAAAAAATTAGTGTCTCTAATTTTTGTCAAAGACTGTAGATAATCTGGCTTTGGGTAACTGCATAGACTTCTACTGACTAATGTCACAATGTAGTATCACTTTACTTGGCTACTGGCAATCGCCACAAACTTGTCTGGTTGGCGTGAGCCCTCTTCTCAATCGCAATATTATATTCTATTAGAGGTATGCCTGAACCGGACCGTTGTCATCTAAGACCTGCCCTCAAATAGTAAATTAACTTACTACCCATACAAAGTTGACTTTCTTAGGGTCAACACATGAATTGCTTCATGTCCCCCATATAATATTAAACAACCATTACCCAAGCTGTGTGCGACAGGCTTTACCTATCTCGCTTCCGCGTGTAAAGTATATCTTTCACTGTTAAGTTAGTGTTTCGTTGTCTATTATGTCCCCTGACCCAGAGTTATCTCCCTTTGATCTACAAAATATTTATGCAATTTATATGTTTGTTTTTCTGGTTGTTTGCGTGTTTGGATGTGATTAATACTATAATCTAACTTCTAACATGTGTATCTATCTATATGTGTATGTAAGTTAGTTTTCAAGTGCCATAATTCGGTTGAATGAGGTCACAAACAAGTGTATAACACTAATTAGTGACTACATTTCCGTCTTATGAGACTTAAAATACTTTATCTAAGATCTAAACTAAACTACACACAACACATTCATCACAGCACATTTTCAACATTGAAAGCAAACATTTGACGCAGACAAAAAATAAAAGTCGCGTTGAGCGGCAGAAACATCCGCTGATCGATCTCACTCTCTCTTGTATAATTTACATTCGCTCTCACTTTCACACTTCTGTCACACATCTTTCACCCTCCCAATTATTTAAAAACCTTGGAGTGACACTGTACACGTTTGGCTCAGTTTGAGAAAGTTGAGCTGAATGACTGTGCGTAAATCGCTGCACGAGTCATGTATATACAACATATTTACATGTAAGAGCAAGGGTTGATGGTTTGTACCCTGGTGTTATGACCAACTATATTTTACTGTAATAATACTCTAAAATATAATACTCTAAATACTAACGTACTAATACTACTTCTATAAATGTGTATTTAATGTGTTAACTATTTTAATTTATTTTGCCACATTAATCCTAAGATATGCTTACATTAATCCTAATATTTATCTAATTTACGGGATGTAATCTAACTGATTTAAAATGAAGTTGATGTGAGATGAGTTATGTACCTTTGTGAAATGGGTAATGTAAAATCTAATGAATTATGTACCTTTCTGCAATGGGTCATCTGAAATGTAATGAAATTATACCTAATGTTTTTAGATGCAAAAAAAATATATGACTGATATTCTTATCTAAATGGTGTAAACGACGTATGTTTAATTGTCTAATATTTTTATCCTATATGGTGTAAACTAATCATACTACTAACTGATCACGTTTGTTAAATGGAATGGTTCATTAAGATGTAATGAAATCAACTGAAATGAAACGAAGTGGAATGTAATAAACTAAATGGTACTATTCCTATCTAAACTACTATCTATTCTAATTTTAAGGTAAGTAAGTTGGTAAAATAATGATTTATGTAAACTACTAACAAAATGAAAATTATTTTATTTCCTAACTCTAAATGTTCCTTAAAGTTACCTAATCTACCTATAATTTATCACTATATTAAAATGTTATAATACATATCACAATAAGTATTTATATACATGGTATTTAAATATCCCAGGTTAGTTGTTGCCCCAATGTTCAGAAATTGCTTTCATTGGCATATTATATATTTACACTTGTCCTGGGTATTTTAAATACATTACACAGTCATACTTGTGTCCTATGGGTATTGCACCTGTAGAGTTCGCTTGTGTCGTAGACCAGTATTTTCGTGTCTGTATTTAAGCACTGTTCTGACACTGTTTTTCTTTGCTTAACACAAATGATTCACCGGAACATATATGGAGCTTAGTAAATAACGAGCTGTTCCAGTTCACACGGTGATATATTTGTTATTCGGAGCACAGTTCTTCTTTTGAAGGCTACGGACACATGGTAGATCACTGTTCTTAGTACATAGTTCAGCTGTAATATCTATGTATTAGTATAAACATTTCAAATAGAATATTCTAATGTACTACTACTCTATTACTCTACACTCTTATGTGGAATCTCTGGTATTTCTATCTCAGATGGTCGACTAAGGGTATCAGCCAGAATGTTGTCCTTACCCTTAATATGCTCTATACTAAACGTATAGTTTTGTAAAATTAGCGACCAACTGTATATACGGTCATTCCGATGCACACCACTTTGTATGACCGTGATTGGGGAGTTGTCAGTCTGGACAATGAAGTGAACACCCGCCAGAAATCGATGGAGCTTTCTCACCGCATAGATGACGCTTAGGGCTTCCACCTCTGATATGGAATATCTGGACTCAGCAGGTGTGATCTTACGGCTCACATAGCAAATCGGGTGGAAGATGCCCTCATAAAATTGGCCTAGTACTGCAGCGACGGAGATTCTGCTGGCATCTGTCCTAAGATAATAAACGAGCCTAGGATTAGGCAAGCGGAGGATTGGTACATTACTAAACAGGATTTTCAATTTTGACAATGCAGAAATTAATAATGCATCTTTGACATCCAATTTTACAGATGCTTTTAAAACATTGGAAAATACACTTGTAATTTCCGCTAAATTTGGTATGAATTTGCTATAGTAATTTACTAACCCCAAAAGGCTTCTGACCTGCTTCTTTGTGGTAGGCATGGTCAGATTCATAATCTTTGTAATAATTCTATTATCAGTCTTAAGTTGACCTTGTGAAATGACATGACCCAAAAAGTCAATTTCTTTTAGGCCCAATTCAACTTTGCTCGGTTTGACAGTGAAACCGAAGAGTCGCAACCTATCAAAGACATGTCTTAGTTTCAGTAAGTGTGTTGTCCAGTCATCAGTATGGACACATATATCGTCTATATAAGTCACTGTATTCGTCACTCCATGCAGTAGATCTCTAGTTAAGCGTACGAAAGTGGCAGGAGCATTTCGAAGTCCGAAAGGAAGAAAACGCCACTCGTAGAGTCCTAAAGGAGTTGAAAAAGCAGTAAGATGAATGGATTCAGTCTGCATAGGGACCTGCCAATATCCCTTAGTAAGATCTAATTTTGAGAAGATTTTGGAGGTGGACATGTCAAGGATAAGATCTTCGCAGGAAGGAATTGGTTCTGCGTCGATCTTGGTGACGTTATTGAGTTTTCGATAGTCCACACACAGACGAAATGTGGAGTCTTTTTTTTTAAACTAGGACGATTGGAAAGGAGTACTCAGATGTAGATTTCTGGATGATCCCACTAGCTTCTAAATTAAGAATCTCCTTATTTAGACTTTCTCTATAGCTGAGTGGGATAGAGTACGGCCTGCATTTAATAGGCTTAGAGTCCGAAAGAAGAATGGAGTGCTCGATTCTGTCCGTCCTACCTGGAATGTCAGAAAATATGTCTTTGTACTCTGTCACTAATTGTACTAATTGTCGTCGTTGACTGTCTGTTAGTCCCTGTTCTATCTGTATGCTATCCATTGTCGCAGTCTTGTCTACAATGGGAACAGGTAGTTCCATTCCATCGTCGTCTACCTGATTCAGTACGGTGGTGGTGCTAAGTGCGTATTCTGTAAGCTCACTAGGTGTATGGATATCGTCGGAGTTGCCAGTCTCGCTAACTAGTGTAGTTGCGTTGTGTACGTCTGTCGTCTGATCACTAGAAGTGGGTGCAATGTGTTCGTCTGTCTCTACTTCTGTCTCTTGTCGTGAAAAGTAAGGTTTCAGCATGTTGACATGGAATATCTTTAAGTGGCCGTTTATTGATATTTCATAGTCAACATCTGAAAGTTGTTGTATCACCTTGAAAGGCCCTTGCCATGAAGTTAACATTTTATTATGCTTGTCTGGTAGTTGCACCATTACGTTTTGATCAGTTTCAAGTGTTATGGGTCTAGCACCTTTGTTAGGACTGTGATGTCCGAGGATATCTGCACTGTTCACTGGAGTGAAACCATTCTTCTCCTCCCAGACAGATATTTCTTCATCTGTACAGTGCTTTAGCTGGGGTAGACACCCAAGAATTAAATCAGCACAAGGGTTGTCTAGTATTGCACAAGTAAAGGTACCAGAAAGGAACGGGGTGTTTATATGGGCTCTTGCCAGAGGATAGGTTTCTATATTACCAGAAAAAGTCCGGCATTTTACAGAGTCACCAGTATAATCCTTTGGATTAACAAGTTCCTTTTTCACACCAATAATAGAGCTCCCACTGTCAAGCAAACATCGGCATGGCTTATCATTGACCATTGCAGAGTGAAACAATAGATTGCCTCTGGAGGCTATAGCTGTATTTGCATTCTCTACGGAGGATGTTACAATATGCCCACATTCTAATTTTCCGTCTGCATGAAATTGGTGACATTGGACACAATTGTCAAAGCTTAATACATCGTTCACACAACAGACATCTTCAGATTGCTTGAACGGTAAAGTATTTTCAATCTCACACTCAGTCTCACTACCACTATCAGAAGATGTATCAATCAAAATAGCATTGTTGGCCTTCATAAGTTGGCGGCCCAGGCACTTATTTGAATAATGGCTGTAGCTGGAACAAAAGAAGCATTTGATTGCACGCCTGTATGCAGATCTTTTGTTTTGTTGCTTCTTAATAACATTTTCAAGATGCGCCGGATAATTTGGCGATTTGTCACACATAGAATAAGTGTCATGCAAAAGTTGACAGTAAATACATTTTGACACATTCCTATCTTTCTTGTCGATTTTCTGAAAGGGTTTTCTCTTACTCTGATAGTTTTTAGGTTGGTCTTTCACAAAACACACTACTTCAGAGTCATTTGAGGTCTTGAAAATATCTCTGTTAGAAGAAAAAATAATCAGATTCTTTCTTTTCGAACTGCTCTATGTTCTCAATGTCTGACTGCTGCAAAAATTTAGCAAAAGGAGATGGTATAGTGGATATGACTTTATCCATGGCTATTAAATTTTTAAGTCTATCAAAGTCTTTTCCTATGTTAGCTGCTTTAAGCCACCTATCTAGTACACTCTGAACATTTGAGACGTAATCAATGAAAGTCTCACTAGGTTTAGGTTTTAAATTTGAGAACTGAACCTGATACCCAGGGGCATCAAGTAAAAAGTGTTGCATTATCATATCATGTATGTATTGATAGTTAGATCTAAGATCAGATGGTATAGATTCTATCACTTTAAGGGGCTCACCACTCAGGTTCTTCATATAAATCATAGCCCACATCTATATTGGAACTTGGTGATATTTAAATTGATATTCGACAATTTCTGTCCAGGCTGATATGGAATCCTCTTTACAATATGGTTTGATAATATTTTTGTATTTGTTGAACTTATTTTCTTCTTGTTGACTTTTTAGTTTAGTGGCAGAGATCTCTGCGTGTGAGTCTACATCCATTTCTTTCATCTTTAATTGTGTCTCTGATTCTACTTGTATTTGTTTTTCCTTAACTCTTGCCATTTCATCTATCTCTTTTTGCTTTAGTTCTCTCTCCTGATCTAATTGCTTTTGCTTTAAATCTACTTCCTTCAGTTTAATTTCCTTATCTTGTTCTAACTGTTGTTGCTTAACCTGTTTGTCATCTTCTAGCTGTTTTTGTTTTGTTATCTCAGCTAGTTGAGCAATCTCCTTTTGATGTTGTCTATCTCGTTCTTCCTTTTCATTTTGCTGTTGTCTATCTCGTTCTTCTTTTTCTTTTTGCTGTTGTCTTTCTCGTGCACGTTCGTCTCTCTCAGCATCTTTTGCTTGTTTAAATGTTTTATCAGCATATTCTTCTAGCTCTTTACCTGTGTATTGCAATTGCTTACCAGCTTTTATGAAGTCCTCTAACGTTGCCATGATGTTTGGTAATTAGCTAGCTTTGATCTACACTGAACTCTTTATTCACTTATTTTTCTTTGATATGTTATCTTTGTTAATATCTGAGCACTGCAAATTGTACTCTTTGTTTATAACCTGAAAAATTTAGACCTGAAAAAACAGAGCACAAAAATATGCTAATGCATCACAAGCTGAAAAAGAGATGCATTATTAATCACATTGCATGCCAAAATATTGAGTATACTCAACTTAATGTTCCCGAGAATCAGGGAACAACACTCCGGTAACGCAGGTCACCTTGTTTGCCACTTCGGCACAGACACGAGTTTTCTAATTAGGTCACCTGTTTGGTACTTCGCACACACACGAATCTTCTATCCAGCTGTTGTTCACCCTGGTTTACAGAGCAGCAACAATTAACAAATAGTAACCGACATATTAATCGACAATGTGATACATCACAATGACATGCCCACAAAAAAAAGAATATAGTTAACTTAATATTAAATTGTCAATGTCCTGTCTTCGTTCTAACTTTTTCTTTTCTTTCCTTTCGTCACTAACCTAATTTAATCTATGCAAGTGTTGTGCAGACCAAGTCTAATTTGCATAGCCAAAAAGTAGTGCCATCGTGACGGTAAACACAAGAAAAAGTAAGAAAAAAATTCAATAACTGCTTTGAAATAAATAAAAATATATTAATATTGTTTAAATAAACAAATATATCCAATTACTAACTCAAATCAATCAATAATAGGTAATATTAAGCACTGATTCAGGCGGGCCGCAGCTTACCGATTTGTAAACATTCAGATGCTGAATGCCAATGGCGCAGAACAACTGGTTGTCAATCGTAACACGTCAGAGGCGCAGCGCTATTTTTAGCTTCCAAAAATCGATAATGTTGCTGGCTGTGTATCGCTCCGCCAAGAATCATTTTTGATAGTTATTCATAAATACACAAATAAATACATGAATAATTACATGAATAAATAAAGAAAATAATAATATCAATACTTACAACTTTGAAGAACACATGATTTAAGTATATAATATTTTACTAAACACAAATAAACATTATTTCGTCACGATAGGCACAGTTTAGTTAGCAACTTGTCCTAGTTCTGCACACGTCAACCGTCACTGACACAAATTAAATTCACTACTTCACTATTTGTAAACTTAGTCTAGAGCCGTGGATGAGTGTATTAGCTTGGCTCTTTCGTCCAAGCCACACTTCTGACACCACATTAATCTTTGCCTGTCAACAACTCATGTGTAAGGCATCATCAGATTACTTCTCCCACACCATACAAGAAACTTGCAAGTCGTGTGAGAGGAATTCAATGGTACATTTTATTGCCGTAGGCTCTTTACAAGTACGTAACAGTCGCTATCAAAACCACACACAAAGCCACAGAACTGCCTATCACTAGTTTTCTAAACTTTAATGCTATCTCTATCTATTTGGTTACACAAAACTCCTATCAATACTAAACAAGTGCTCTCTACAAAGTCAGTCCCCAGTCTGACTAGTTCGCTCGCGTGGTTACACACCACGCGGAAGGACCTTGACATGTCCTTCGGCTTTCTGCGTGCCGTGATGCTTGGCACGCTTACATTAGCTGTCTCTTGGTGAGTGGCAATCGTGGCTATTATGTAGGCGTGATTCTGTCGTGACCAGAGTGCTAACTATCTGGTCAACGTCTCCGTGTCTCATGAGAGAACTAGTTAATAGTCCCCCATTCTATCACCTACCCCGCCCTTATATCGGGGCACTGTATCACCTCCGTCCTTCATGTACCAGTCTTTGACAATATGCAACTAACGTTTCAAGTCAAATTATACTTTGTTCATGTCTAATTATAGTCTGTTCATGTCAAATTCTTGATTGTTCTTGATAAACTGGTGATTGCTCAAGTTAAACTGGTGATTGTTCATGTCAAACTCGTGCGTAGTCATGCCAAATTTAAACTCGTTCATATTAAATTGTCGTGTGTTTCAGTATCACCTCAACAACCGCCACAACTGTACCATGCCGGACAGATACTTCACTCCCCGTGGGTGGAAGTCGTAGAGAACCAGACACTCACTCTAACTTGCCAGGTTCCTGGGGGAGATCCACAAGTCTACAGGACAATTATCACATGTGATAATATACCACAGCCATTTGTGTCTGAGGGCAGTTCGATCACTGTGGATGTTCGTGTAACACGAGCATTTCATGGACGGAGCTGTACCTGTAGCGCTCGTCACGCAGCAGGATACACACAAACATCGAGTGTGGAAATAAGGGTGGCCTGTAAGTCTGATATACTTGTTGCTTTGTTCACGTGCTGCTTGTTGTTTCTATTTTTCATTAATGTTGTCATTGTGGTGACATTTGGCAGAAGGAAAATATGTATATAATTTCCCGACATGTGTTAACAGAAATGAAGATAGTTATTGTATTGTCTCTCTGGTCCCTATGTCCTTTGTCTGCTGCACTTTATCTACAATTAGAACACATGAACTCAACTAGCTCAACCAGCTCAGCCAAGCATTCCTGTCTTTTGTGATATACTACAGCCCCCCCCCTCCTCCCCGTCCCCACGTCTCCCTCTTTTATTCATCTCTCTTTCTAATTCTGTGTCCGAGTGTTTAGGACCCCATCTAATTCTGTGTCCTTGTGTTTAGGTCTACATCTAATTATGTGTCCGAGTGTTTAGGTCTCCATCTAATTCTGTGTCCGAGTGTTTAGTTCTCCATCTAATTATGTGTCCGAGTGTTTAGGTCTCTAATTCTGTGTCCTAGTGATTAGGACTCCATCTAATTCAGTGTCCGAGTGTTTAGGTCGCCATCTAATTCTGTGTCCGAGTGTTTAGGTCTCGATCTAATTCAGTGCCTGGGTTTTTAGGTCTAGATCTAATCAGTGTCCGAGTGTTTAGGTCTCTATCTAATTATGTGTCCGTGTGTTTAGGTCTCGATCAGGGTCTGGGATTTTAGGTATCGATCTAATCAGTGCCCGAGTGTTTAGGTCTCCATATAATTCTCTTGCCCCGTGGTTGCCAGAGAACTGACATTCCAGTTATACTACATTCATGTTCCCTCAATGTGTGTCCCCCAGTGCCAGGGTCTCTGTTGCTCTCGCTTTGCTGGAATCTGTCCAGACATTTCCTTCAGCTCGGCAATGGTGATTCTACCTAAGCCCTGTTTTGTGCAGTGATCCGGTTAATGCTTGTTTTTGTAATTGGTTAGCTTTTGTTTGAGCATTTCTCCATATTTCCCATTCGTACATTAGTACTAATTTGCCGATAGAATTGTATGTTCCATGTTTGGTACTGGTTCTAATTTCTTATGACATCCACACATTTCCAAGAGCCGCTCTTTTCTGTCGTATTCTTACTGAATATCTCCACATATTTCTCCATGGTTGGCAATGCTGCTATCTAAATAGGCTGATGATTTCGCTTCGTGAAGTGGGGTTTTACCTAGGCACGTCGGGTTTGATTGTCCATTATAAATTTTTAGACCGAACTCATGTGACCCCACTGCCATATAGCGATTCAGAATAGATGACGAAATAGATAAATCACAAAGATTATGAGAAGCAGTCTCGAATCAACAGATAGAAAAAGTCACCATGCAACGTAAAAAAGGTAGAAAACGTCACAGCGTGATAGTTAGCAAAAAAGCAATAGAGCTTGGGCTGGCGGTATGGAAGGCGGCATGCAACTATCCAAGGAGAAGATATTGTTGACAATCCTTCAAGAGATGGCAGTGGTAACTGAGAACTATTTGGTAGAAGAGCTGGATCATTAAAGCAATATTCCTTTGAGGCAGGACAAAAAGCTGGCCATGAATGCGAACCAGGACTCGGCGAGAATGGCCAAGGTGACAGAGCGGTCAATCGACAGGAGACATTAGAATCGACGCTAGGCGGTAAGGCATTGCCTTGAGATTTGAATAGATAGGTCAGCGGTGTGATTTTGCTTATTTCTACAATACCGGCCCTCCAGGCTGTACGGGAACGATATTATGATTATTATTATTATTATTGATTCATATGATCACCAGCTGTGCGACGGAAATAAATATTGACGTAACAGACATGTCAACCGGCTTCTAGTCGTCGATGCTTTTTGAATGTGCTTCTGGATTCTGTTCATTTGGTTTTACCTTGACGACGAGCTGCAGATGTTTATTATATGTTATTCACCATTTGGCACCACAACAAACGTTAGTATGTGCTACGTCTGATTTCGTGTATGGGACATGAGGACATGTCACCAGCCAGGGCCAAAACATGAAGCCGTCCTGTCAGAGCTCACTGTATTCCATTTCTGGTGGCAGTTATTGTTGTCTTCATAATACAGGCTATTTTCAGTGAGAATTATAACCATGACACAAGACATCATAAACACACTCTTGTGCTTTATCTCAAATGCATCTGCTAGTTTATTATTCTGTTACAGAACTTTTCACTTTAAGTCTTTAAATGGTGTCATCTGACTCAGTGGTTAGAATGCCGGGATCCCATTCGGGAGATTCGAGTTCGAATCCTCAGTTAGGTGATGGATTCTTATTTGTCAGGGGAAAAACCAAGCCCTATAACCTACTCATTTCGCGGCGACTGAACTAGCTATGTGGTCTTAACTATTAGGCTTAAGACCCCCCTGTTATACATCTCAGGGTTCCATAAACAGCAGTGATAGTAATTCAGTTAATGACTTTCTGTGGGACCAAATAGCGACTCATCAAAACCCAAAGAGATTCTCTTTCAATTTTTTTTTTTGAAGATTTGTCAATGTCCCTATAAATCCACAGTTCAGCTCAATGCTGTGATCAATACATAGCGTGGCTCTCTGGTTAATGCAGGGCCGGTTTGGTCGGAAGTCTGCCTATTCATCCTTAAATTCTTTGCCAATGATATCTCTTAGTCTCTCCGGAATGATCCTGTTTAATATTATCTTTAGGAAAAGGCAGTAACATTATTTATGTATAATGTTTGAATTCCCGCAGGTTCTCTGTCCTAGGCATTTTCACCAGTTATCATTCTCTCCAGTCTGCTCACATTTCTTTGACATACAATGTTGTGCTAAATAATGCGTGCGATATTTCAGTTGAGGCGATTATATCTGCATGGATACCATCTGGACCGCCAGCATTCCCATCCTTCAAGAGTTTGATAGATTTTCTAATTCATTTTTAGATGTTTACTCATAGTTAATATCCAGCTCCACTTCTGCCTGCTAGATATTTGGATGTTCATATGGAGCGGGTCTTTTCAGAAGTTCCTCATTGTATTCATTCCGAGTTTTAATTTGATATTGACTGTTGTTGAGAACTGTCTCATTACTAGTCTTCATCAGTCCACTTGGTTGATTATATATGCCTACCACCTTACTTGTGCGTCTGTAAAGGTCTCTGATGTTTTCTTTTGCTGCTGCTACTTCTGCCTCATTTGTTAGGCCAGTTAAATAGGGTCCTATATCCACCATTACCAAGTTAATATCTTCTTTATTGGCTTCTGTGTGTTTCTCTGGACTATGGTTGTGGTAGCTCTGGGTTTGCTATTGTTTAAGTCTGCTTTTTACAAACACATTTTTTTCCATCTATTTTTTTAAAGATTTCTGCGTTATCCAAAATTATTTATTCTCATTAACTTTGTCTTGATGATCTGGACTTCACTGATGGCGTTGTTTTCCTGCCCGACTTATCAGATTGACGGGACCTAGCACAGGTCAAGGGCACGAGCGAAACATCAGTGACGTCAGACAGCAATTACACAATGCTCTACGTGACGTCACAGGCCAGCAGACATAAAGAGAACGGTCACGGGTCGCACAAGTAAGGAAATACTACCCCACATGTGATCTCAGTCAAAAAGATACACACGGGATGGTTGGATGACACAAGTAAGGAAATACTACCCCACATGTGATCTCAGTCAAATAGATACACACGGGATGGTTGGATGACACAAGTAAGGAAATACTACCCCACATGTGATCTCAGTCAAACAGATACACACGAGATGGTTGGATGACACAAGTAAGGAAATACTACCCCACATGTGATCTCAGTCAAAAAGATACACACGGGATGGTTGGATGACACAAGTAAGGAGATACTACCCCACATGTGATCTCAGTCAAATAGATACACACGGGATGGTTGGATGACACAAGTAAGGAAATACTACCCCACATGTGATCTCAGTCAAATAGATACACACGGGATGGTTGGATGACACAAGTAAGGAAATACTACCCCACATGTGATCTCAGTCAAATAGATACACACGGGATGGTTGGATGACACAAGTAAGGAAATACTACCCCACATGTGATCTCAGTCAAAAAGATACACACGGGATGGTTGGATGACACAAGTAAGGAAATACTACCCCACATGTGATCTCAGTCAAATAGATACACACGGGATGGTTGGATGACACAAGTAAGGAAATACTACCCCACATGTGATCTCAGTCAAATAGATACACACGGGATGGTTGGATGACACAAGTAAGGAGATACTACCCCACATGTGATCTCAGTCAAATAGATACACACGGGATGGTTGGATGACACAAGTAAGGAAATACTACCCCACATGTGATCTCAGTCAAACAGAAACACACGGGATGGTTGGATGACACAAGTAAGGAAATACTACCCCACATGTGATCTCAGTCAAATAGATACACACGGGATGGTTGGATGACACAAGTAAGGAAATACTACCCCACATGTGATCTTAGTCAAATAGATACACACGGATGGTTGGATGACACAAGTAAGGAAATACTACCCCACATGTGATCTCAGTCAAACAGATACACACGAGATGGTTGGATGACACAAGTTAAGGAGATACTACCCCACATGTGATCTCAGTCAAATAGATACACACGGGATGGTTGGATGACACAAGTAAGGAGATACTACCCCACATGTGATCTCAGTCAAATAGATACACACGGGATGGTTGGATGACACAAGTAAGGAGATACTACCCCACATGTGATCTTAGTCAAATAGATACACACGGGATGGTTGGATGACACAAGTAAGGAAATACTACCCCACATGTGATCTCAGTCAAATAGATACACACGGGATGGTTGGATGACACAAGTAAGGAAATACTACCCCACATGTGATCTCAGTCAAACAGATACACACGAGATGGTTGGATGACACAAGTAAGGAAATACTACCCCACATGTGATCTCAGTCAAATAGATACACACGGGATGGTTGGATGACACAAGTAAGGAAATACTACCCCACATGTGATCTCAGTCAAACAGATACACACGAGATGGTTGGATGACACAAGTAAGGAAATACTACCCCACATGTGATCTCAGTCAAATAGATACACACGGGATGGTTGGATGACACAAGTAAGGAAATACTACCCCACATGTGATCTTAGTCAAATAGATACACACGGGATGGTTGGATGACACAAGTAAGGAGATACTACCCCACATGTGATCTCAGTCAAATAGATACACACGGGATGGTTGGATGACACAAGTAAGGAGATACTACCCCACATGTGATCTCAGTCAAATAGATACACACGGGATGGTTGGATGACACAAGTAAGGAGATACTACCCCACATGTGATCTCAGTCAAATAGATACACGGAGGGAATGGATGAAACATTTAAGGAAATACTATCCCACAAATGCTCTCAAGCATATACACATGGGACATGGATGACACAAGTAAGGAGATACTATTCCACAGATGATCGTAGACAAAGATACACAGGGGAATGGATGACACAGGTAAGGAGATACTATCCCATATATTATCTCAGTCAAAGATACACAGGGGGGAATCAGTAACACAATAAATGAGATACTATCCCAAAGGTAATCGAAGTCAAAGATACACAGGGTGAATGGATGACACAAGTAAGAAGATACTATCCCACATATGATCTCAATCAAACAGATACACAGGGGATAAGGATTACACATGTAAGGAGATACTATCTCACAGATGATCTAAGACAAACTGATACACAGGGGACGTGGATGATAAAAGAAAGAGATACTATTTCACAGATGATCTCAGTCAAACAGATACAAAGGGGAGATGGATGCCACAAGACAGAGATTCTATCTCACAGTTGATCTCAGTCAAACAGATACGCATGGGACAAAGACGACACAAGTAAGGAGATACTATGTGTCAACGGCTCACACGTACACAGGTATTCTTAATCCTTCACATGCACTCAAGAAAATATCAGTCGTACATGTGATAATTTTAATACTCTAATTAGATCTATGCGTGAACATGTGTATTTTGTTCATGCTGTCATCATTTTCCTAGATCCGGTAATACCAGTCTCTGAGAATGGCGGTTCTCCTGCGCAATTCGTGGAAGCTACAGTTGTTGGCATTGTTGCTGCTGTACTGGTCATTATAATTTGTGTGATCATATTTTTGTTTAAAAGGGAAGGTACGTATTCAAGCACAACTTTTTTAAAAATGTTAATTTAACGTGTTTATTGTTGCAAATAATTGTTTGTGTGAACAGTTCAATATGTTGTGATTGTTATTTTGTTATTTTTGTTGTTACTGTTGTTATCATTATTGCTGTTGTTATTATTGTCTTTATTATTGCTGCTGTTGTTGTTGTTGTTGTTATTGTTATTGTTATTGTTATTGTTATTGTTGTTGTTGTTGTTGTGTGTCGTTTGGTTTTGGTAAAGCATCACCTTTATTGAACACAGATATGTACATATATGCACCAGACTTCACTTATATGCCATACAAGCATAATCTCGGCACTGTGCACTAAACCTGTAACACCAGAGAGAATGCGACTGTATGTATACCGGAATCTCAGATGTTATAAATATTGTTTGTGGGTTGGTTTCTCACTTTGGGTTGTTGCCTTGGAAGGTGGCCTATTGAGCCAGCTCTTCTGTAAATGTCCAACTGCCGAGGAATGTGTAACCCGTGGAAACTGGACACTGGTCCTTTGTGTGCCGAGTATAATCTTCATGTACACAGTATTTGCCATGCACACATGTGAGAGAGAGAGGTGGAGGGGGAGGGAGCCAGACAAGACAGACAGAGAGACAGAGAGACAGAGAGACCGACCGACCGACCGACCGACCGACCGACCGACCGACCGACCGACCGACCGACCGACCGACCGACCGACCGACCGACCGACCGACCGACCGACCGACCGACCGACCGACCGACCGACCGACCGACCGACCGACCGACCGACCGACCGACCGACCGACCGACCGACCGACCGACCGACCGACCGACCGACCGACCGACCGACCGACCGACCGACCGACCGACCGACCGACCGACCGACCGACCGACCGACCGACCGACCGACCGACCGACCGACCGACCGACCGACCGACCGACCGACCGACCGACCGACCGACCGACCGACCGACCGACCGACCGACCGACCGACCGACCGACCGACCGACCGACCGACCGACCGACCGACCGACCGACCGACCGACCGACCGACCGACCGACCGACCGACCGACCGACCGACCGACCGACCGACCGACCGACCGACCGACCGACCGACCGACCGACCGACCGACCGACCGACCGACCGACCGACCGACCGACCGACCGACCGACCGACCGACCGACCGACCGACCGACCGACCGACCGACCGACCGACCGACCGACCGACCGACCGACCGACCGACCGACCGACCGACCGACCGACCGACCGACCGACCGACCGACCGACCGACCGACCGACCGACCGACCGACCGACCGACCGACCGACCGACCGACCGACCGACCGACCGACCGACCGACCGACCGACCGACCGACCGACCGACCGACCGACCGACCGACCGACCGACCGACCGACCGACCGACCGACCGACCGACCGACCGACCGACCGACCGACCGACCGACCGACCGACCGACCGACCGACCGACCGACCGACCGACCGACCGACCGACCGACCGACCGACCGACCGACCGACCGACCGACCGACCGACCGACCGACCGACCGACCGACCGACCGACCGACCGACCGACCGACCGACCGACCGACCGACCGACCGACCGACCGACCGACCGACCGACCGACCGACCGACCGACCGACCGACCGACCGACCGACCGACCGACCGACCGACCGACCGACCGACCGACCGACCGACCGACCGACCGACCGACCGACCGACCGACCGACCGACCGACCGACCGACCGACCGACCGACCGACCGACCGACCGACCGACCGACCGACCGACCGACCGACCGACCGACCGACCGACCGACCGACCGACCGACCGACCGACCGACCGACCGACCGACCGACCGACCGACCGACCGACCGACCGACCGACCGACCGACCGACCGACCGACCGACCGACCGACCGACCGACCGACCGACCGACCGACCGACCGACCGACCGACCGACCGACCGACCGACCGACCGACCGACCGACCGACCGACCGACCGACCGACCGACCGACCGACCGACCGACCGACCGACCGACCGACCGACCGACCGACCGACCGACCGACCGACCGACCGACCGACCGACCGACCGACCGACCGACCGACCGACCGACCGACCGACCGACCGACCGACCGACCGACCGACCGACCGACCGACCGACCGACCGACCGACCGACCGACCGACCGACCGACCGACCGACCGACCGACCGACCGACCGACCGACCGACCGACCGACCGACCGACCGACCGACCGACCGACCGACCGACCGACCGACCGACCGACCGACCGACCGACCGACCGACCGACCGACCGACCGACCGACCGACCGACCGACCGACCGACCGACCGACCGACCGACCGACCGACCGACCGACCGACCGACCGACCGACCGACCGACCGACCGACCGACCGACCGACCGACCGACCGACCGACCGACCGACCGACCGACCGACCGACCGACCGACCGACCGACCGACCGACCGACCGACCGACCGACCGACCGACCGACCGACCGACCGACCGACCGACCGACCGACCGACCGACCGACCGACCGACCGACCGACCGACCGACCGACCGACCGACCGACCGACCGACCGACCGACCGACCGACCGACCGACCGACCGACCGACCGACCGACCGACCGACCGACCGACCGACCGACCGACCGACCGACCGACCGACCGACCGACCGACCGACCGACCGACCGACCGACCGACCGACCGACCGACCGACCGACCGACCGACCGACCGACCGACCGACCGACCGACCGACCGACCGACCGACCGACCGACCGACCGACCGACCGACCGACCGACCGACCGACCGACCGACCGACCGACCGACCGACCGACCGACCGACCGACCGACCGACCGACCGACCGACCGACCGACCGACCGACCGACCGACCGACCGACCGACCGACCGACCGACCGACCGACCGACCGACCGAGAATTTAAAATACATTCAGAGATGTGTGCGTGTCTTTTGATTTTCTCATGGACACCAACTCATGCATGTCCTACCACCTTGAATGTGAATCATGCACGTCCTCATTGGGGACCAGCCAAAGCAGTCGTTCCATACTTCTCCAGCATCTTAAGGGCTGTGATAACGGGCATGAATGTTTGTGTCTTTTCTTTTATGTAGGTATTGCTTTTCCTCATAATTATAAGCTTCAATATGTTCATTATATTTTGTTACTAAATACTTCTTCAACATTATCGATTGTCTGTGTGTTAGGGTTATATAACAGAAGAATAACATGATACAAACTTGATGAAAACATAATGAAAACTTGGGAAACACACGATGAGACCAGAGATAAGTGTGATCTATTCATAACTGGTGGAGATTCAATCCTAGATCTCAGATGTGCAGATTGCATCACCTCTCTCTCTCTCTCTCTCTCTCTCTCTCTCTCTCTCTCTCTCTCTCTCTCTCTCTCTCTCTCTCTCTCTCTCTCTCTCTTTTTCTCTCTCTGTCTCTCTCTCTCTGTGTCTCCCTCTCTCTCTTTTTTTCTTTCAAGTAGCCATATCATTTGGAATTATGTCATATGTTGAATAACGTGATGTTGGTACCAACAGTTAGTTGCACTGATCCTGTCTGGTAACTACACAACATGTAGTTGTAAGCTCACAACTGCTGACACATTTATGGCATATGTGTTAGCATAATCAGTTACACTTGAGGATCAAGTTCATATCATATCTGTTAAAGCAATCATTTGAACTTGATGTTAAGACAGAATCCTTGCATATCTGTTAGCATAATCTGTTGAACATGGTGGTCAAATTCATGTCACTTTTGTTAGTATAAAACCGTAAGACTCGGCGGTCAAATTTGTATGACATTTGCGTGCTCGACCTTTTGAGCTTGATCTTAAGATGTGTACTGTATTTGTTAGAAAAATCAATTGAAGCTAATGATGTCATACTACACCATCAATGTTGTCTCATCAAATAGTCTGGCTGACATTTGCAATGCTGGTAGAACACGATGTACAATCTCTGCTTCCCACGTTCAATGGCATAGATTGCGCATTGACTGTACCCAAAATTCCCTGCACTACGGATCATAACTTGCACATACATAATTCACACACACACACACAAACTATCATGATCATCATCACCATCATGAGCATCATCATCCAGCAAGTCTTGCAGAACATCGCTCTCATCACAACATGACACACATATTCACGTACATCCGCCATTTTGAGTTTGTTATAAAAGACAATGTGGTAGTTTATCCTTGGTTTCCACATCCACGTGACTCTAGACTACATGCTCAGTCTTTGGCAACTGCTAAGCTGCTCAGATGAGTACCCTACTCTGTAGTACTCTAGCTAAAAGCAAAGGGCACCCTGTAATTGTCCACTTATCCTGGCGGACACTTGGTGGCTGCCACATCACGGCGTGTTTTCTTACATCTGCCACTTTGACACACCCCTGCAAACTGACTTTTGTATGTTCTGTTTTTTTGTCTTTTCTACGTTTGATTTATGCTAAAATGTACGCTAATGGCATTTTATTTATGCTATCATGTACGCTAATGTTATTTGCGTATGCTGTAACAAGCTACGTGGAGGGTCCCAAATAGCCCGGTCACAATGTTTAATTAATCTTCTATAGCCCTGGCTGGGATAGGTCTTTACCTGCCAACCCTCCTCCGTTTTCCCTGGACTCACTGTCACGCTTCCTTTCGACCTAGGGACCTATTTCCTGCAGTGTTCTTCTGGCTGACACATAAATAACATGGCAGTCGTCAGAACAACTTGGAAGTACTTTTATTAACCTAATCAAGAACAGCACAGGAACACATAAAGGCAGATAAACATATAGATCTACACAGACACTACACTGGTAAAGTTTTGACACAGAGCCTCCAGTCACCACAGCCACAGATCCAGCTTCAGATACAGTCTGATCTGTCCAGACATATCTCACCAAAGATGTCAGAATCTCCTTCTTTCTCCAGCAACTGGTTGTAGATTCAACAGGCTTTTGTAGAATCCAAGCGACTGGTGTGTTGAGGACTTCTGTTCATTGCCACATGAATTAATTCGGCACCAGGTCTGCACTGACCTATGAAAAGCTTTACGGTTGCAGATACGGTGAGGTGTTCGTGGAGGGATAATGGATGGGTGCCTTTTAATGTCTGGTATAAAATGGGTATGCCAGAAAATCTCTCTTAGGCTCCCTCCATACAACAACTGCTCTCAGGCGTATGTTGTTGAAAAGACCGGCAATGCACCAGTTATGCAAAATGTCCTTGCCTCAAGACCTGCACCTTGCCTCTGTCTCAGAGTTAAGCACACCAAACCTTGAGTTGGCCTCGTCGGACATATTGGCGTTAGCCTAGAAGCACTGGTGATAATGTCCGTTAGAAGACATATTCACTTCCCATAGAAGAGGACCCTGGAGATGACAAACAAAACCTGAGCGACTGGGCTGACTCATGTATCACACAAATACACTATAATTAATACCTGAATGACTGGGCCTGACCTGTCAGGTGGCCCCTGGATTGGCCACGTCCGGGCTTGAGGAGACTTCCAGCTGGACGAAGTCCTGTTGTCTTTTTGTCCACACGACACACTCTCCACATTCATACCAAGCCTTTATTATGATTTGGCACAATCATTTCCATGCTTCCCTCTCACTTACAAACGCTGCCTTTCTCACAACTACGATCCTGTGGTGTGGTGTGCCCAGTCGTCTGTGTGTTTCCCCTCGTTACTAAAAGTATAGTATTGGGGTTGTATGGCACGCAGTGTAGTTCCCCACTCCCAGCAAGAATAGGAAAGAGGATACTACCCCTCCCGGCCGCTGCTCTTGTCTGAGCTGTCGCCGCAAGGTACTGGTAGTGCCTCACAGAACACATAGATTTAGAGGAATGCAGGTTCTCTCAATGAGATAGAGAAGTCCATTATCTTCCCGACATCATCCTATCAAGTAACAGACGAAAGAGATAGTCCTGTGTATAGCCTCTTCTGGCTCAAGAAGATAGATCATAGATTGGTATAGCTATCCAATGATGATATTCCACAGAAAGATGACCAGATGCCCAATTCAAGCCGTAGACAGAAAGATAGCAACAGCTCATCTGACGCCAAGAACAAATGAAATCCTCTGGGGAGATATATTGTTCCGTTTCACTTCCCCGGCTATGCCAAGAACAAGACGCCCATTTAGATTGCCAACGGTCAACCAACTCTTCATTGGTTATGATTGGCTTTTCGCCAATTCATCTTCCCCTTTGAGACAAAATACATTTATAAGTCCAGGTCTGTCTGGACCACCCACAACCCAATTTTACCTTTCAAAATGTCTCAGTGGTAGTTGCACTTCTGTCGTTATCTTTAATTAACTTTGACAAGTTGCAACTTGCAAACGGTACTTGTTTGCCCGGCCATCAATTGACCAGCCGCTGCACCAGTGCACATTTGACGCAAAGCGCGCCTTCGGGACTACCCGAAAGGAAAGACAAATATATACTCGCTCCATGTACAGATTGTGGTATGAAGATAACCCAAAGAACCATCTTTCATGGAGAATTGAGCGAACAAGAGAACTGAGAGCTTCCGAAAGCCGGTTCCCCTTGTTTACCAAGAATAACAGAATACATAAGGACATGGGCCACTGGCGTTTCGCTACATAGGCCCCCTCTTAAGAAAGTCGAACCCGACGACTTTCTACTGTCAGTGGTTCTGTTCGAATGACCCCACCCTCGCATTCAACCATAGGATGCCGTGATAGGAAATCTGCTCCCACATTCTCCCTTCCGGGGATGTATTCGACCGTGAACTGATACGGTTGTAAGAGCAATGACCATCTCATTAACCTCGCATTCAGTTTCTTAGAAGTTGCCAAGAACGTCAGAGGTTGATGGTCGGATTGTACTTTAAACTGGACCCCATACAGATAAGGTTGAAATTTCTGTACCGCCCACACTAGAGCTAGACATTCCCGTTCGACGGTGGAGTAATTCCGTTCGGCGGGTAACAGTTTTCGACTGGCATATGCCACCGGACACAGCACCGAAGGATTATCTCGCCCTTCCTGCAACAGAGTTGCCCCAATCCCTATGTTACTCGCGTCGGTTCTCAAAACAAACGTTTTCTCCAAATTTGGAAGTTGCAGGACTGGCTTATCCACCAACGCCTGTTTCAGCTTCCCATAAGCTTCTTCACAGCTCGGGGTCCAGACTATAAGATCTGGTGATCCTTTCCTCAGGGTCTCAGTTAACGGCGCCGCAATTTCGTTGAACTTCGGAATGAATTTCTGGTAAAACCCACACAAAGACAAGAAAGACCTAACATCTTTTTTGGATTTAGGACGGGGTGCGAGACGGACCTTCTCAATATTCTTTTCTTCCGGTACCAGTCCCCCTGGGGTAATAGTGTGTCCCAGAAATTCCAAGGATTGATAGCCAATCATGCATTTGGCCGGACGGGCGGTTAACCCCTCCTCTTTCAATCTTATGAAGATCTTTTCCAAGGATTTCAGGTGATCTTTCAGATTGTCAGACGCGATGAGAATATCATCCATAAACGAGACAACAGAAGGATCCCTTAAAGGGTCTAATAACTTTCTCATCATGCGTGTGAACACACTGGGCGCATTGCTCAGCCCAAAAGGCATCACCTTAAAATTCGTAATGGCCGCTCGGAGTACTGAAAGCGAGCATAGGCCGAACCTCATGCTTCACAGGGATCTGATAATATCCCCGGCTTAAATCAATTTTTGAGAAGTACTTTGCCCTATTTAATCTGGCAAACAGTTTGATTTGTGTTTGGTAACGGCTCAACTTGGAATGTCGTACAACTGTTTAAATGCCTGTAATCAATACATAAGCGGTGCTCCCCGCTTGGCTTCCTCAACAAGACAACCCCGGCATTATAAGGAGAAGTCGAAGGAGTGATGATGTCATCGTCCAGAAGCTTCTGGATTTCAGTTTCCAGGGCCTTCTCTTTCGAAAAGGGTACTGGATATATTTTCTGGCGAACTGGGTCTTGGGTAGTCAGAGTCATATCAAACTCGACCAACCCTGTCCGCCCTGGCCGATCGGTAAGAATTTGCTGATGGGACTCTAACAACCGGATGACACGGTCTGTTTCTTCAGCCGACAGATCAGGATTTATATGGACATCCCTATAGGTTTCCCCAGGGTGTAATGGATAACCCCGATCCGCGTCTTCGCCCGATTCAGTTTCCATCGCGACCGCCATAGTCATGAGTGGGAGAGAAGTACCATCAGATCGTTCTTCAAACTTTTTGAGAAGGTTAATGTGGAAGATTTTGGATTTCCCCCTGATCCGGATGGCATAGTTGGTGCGGGACACAACCCTTTCCACCGGGAACGGCCCCTGCCAACCAATCTCGAGTTTATTGGAACCTACTGGAAGTAACAACAGAACCCGATCCCCCACCTTAAGAGACCTATCTTTCGTCCTTCTATTGTAGTAGGCCGCGTGTCTCTTTTTGGCCGCCCTCAGATTCTGAGCTGCCAAAGCCCAACCCGTCTGGAGTTTTTTCTTTAACTCTTCGACGTATTTATAAGAGGATACAGCTTCTTCAGAAGTTTCCTCCTCTGTCCAACATCTCAATAAGGCTTCTAAGGGACCCTTGATTGGCCTCCCGAATAGTAGAGTGGCTGGTGCAACCCGGTCGACCCATGGGGAACCTCCCGATAGGCGAACAAGGCGGCTGAGATATACTCATCCCATCTGTCTGGTTTCTCTTGAGCCAGCTTCCGAAGCATGGTCATCAAGGTACCATTAAACCTCTCTACTTGCCCATTAGACTGAGGGTGGTATGGGCTTGTGTGAATGTGGTTAGTCTGGAAGATACGAAAGACTTCTTCCATCAGCTTACACAGAACTGAGACCCATTGTCCGTTAGGATCTGGTTGGGAAATCCCAACCTAGTAAAGGTCTCCATCAGTGCATCAGCCACTCGCTTAGAGTCGATTGTGGCCAAAGGTATCGCCTCGCCCCACATGGAACAGCAATCCACCATCGTGAGAATGTACTTATTCCTCTTCCTAGTCCTAGGAAGAGGACCAACAAGATCGATGGCAACTCTCTCGAAAGGAGAGTTCATAATGGGCATGTCTCCCAGGACTACCGGAGCTGTCCAGTGTTTTGGTGCCACACGCTGGCACTCTGGGCACGACTTGACGTACCTACGCACGTCTCCAGTCATCCCTGGCCAGTAGTAATGGCAGGAAATGCGCTGGAGAGTTGCCCCGACACCCATATGTCCACTGAAAGAAATGGTGTGTCCCATATGAAGAAGCTGTTCCCGATAAGCCTTAGGAACTACCAGCTGTCCATGCTGGCGATCCTCCACTCCGGCTCTCCGGTACAGTAACCGATTCTTCATATAATACTGACCCCGTCTTGGTGGGTCAGAACTTTTGGCAACTGGTTGAAGCAAGGTTGCAAAGTAGCATCCTGGCTTTGAGCAGCTCGTAACTCCCCAGGCAAAGGATTCACGATCAAGGCCGGCGTCTGCTCATCCTCCGATTGAGATCTGGTTTGCATTGCCCCTACGTACATGGGTTCGGTTGGAATCCCTAGAAAGACGTAGCGACAACCCAAGATCATTGGGAAGATAGGATCTAGCAGAACGGCTGCCTGTATAGTGCCGGTAACATATTTTGATTTGATGTCTACCTTCGCAATTGGAAGAGACATCGCTACCGCACTCTTTGTCGCCGTTTGAATCTCAATAGATTCCCCGGTTAGCTGCTCCGGGCTCACTAAGTGTGATGAAATTACAGCCTCAAACTGCAGACCGGTGTCGTAGAGACACTCAACTGGTTGACCGTTCACAAGTACCGTTTCTACTACTGGTGGTTTTTCTAAATCTTTGTTCCCAAGATCCCTCCCTTCTACCTCCTTGTGAGACCCTTCCCCGGTTTCTACAAGACAAGCAGCATAGTGAGAGTCTTTCTGTTTACGCCGGCAATCAACCGTATTGTGTGTGGGAGATTTGCAATAGGCGCACCACTTTTCACTCCACTTTCTTTTAGGAGATCCAGGTGGACTCTTACCAGAGGGTTTCTTACTCGGAACCTTATCGAAAGGATCCTCCTTCTTGGTGTGAGCTGTTTTAGGGTTCTTCTTCTTTCCAGACCATGTGTCTGGTGGTCGGGGATTGGGTTGTGACAATTCCCCATTATCCCCATGAGCTAGCACATACCTTTCCGCTAATGTATTTACCAAGTCTAACTTTTCTGCCCCATTTTCAAGCAAGAAGGTTTGCAATGGCTTAAGCATCATCCTCCTCATTTGGTCCACGACCACCAATTCTTCCAAACTTTCATAGTCGTTAGCAAATCCAGCTAATGACATCCACTTCAAAAGGTAAGACTTCAGTCTGACACTGTAGGCAGCGAACATCTCTCCTGGCTCTCTCTTGGACTTTCTGAACTGTTGTCGATAAGTATGAGCTGTCATCTGGAACCTTTTCAATAGTGCTTTCTCCAGAGCTTCATAATCATTCTCCATACCAGGTGGCAACCTAGAATAGACCTCGTACGCGGTCCCCCTCAGGCCCTGTGAGAGTTTCAAATTCCATTTCCCACGTTCCAATCCCATAGCCAAAGCCATCGACTGAAATCTGTGAAGGTACTGGTCGATCTTATCTTTGTGCTCATCGAACGGGAGTAATGGAAACTTCATTGCCTGGTATGGACCGCCACCAGAAGTTGTTGAGTCAGGGAGAACTGTGTCTCCCACTGCACCGTCTCTTTCCTTGGCAGTTTGAGCTTTCAGCTCCAACTCTCTCATACGGAACTCATGGTCTCTGACTGCCTGCTCGGCCTCCATCTTCCTAGCCTCAGCCTCCATCTTTCTAGCCTCAGCCTCCGCCTCAATCCTCTTGGCTTCGCGCACAGCCTGTCTGTAGTCTCTTTCCACCTCCTGCACATATTTCTGTAACTCCGCTCCATCATAACCCATTTCACGCCCTGTAGCCTGTACGTCAGCGACATTAAACCCAGCTGATGCCATCTTAAACTCAGAGGGTAAGGGAAGAGGTAATTGTCTATTCACCTGCCCTCACAAATACACAACAAGTTACATTACACAACCACAACACGTCGTATGTCGGTCAGTCTGTGTCAGGAAGAGTATAGACAATAGCCAGGCACGGTAGGCAGAACCTATTGATAGAAAACAAGGATATCTGTCCCCTATCACTAAATCAGCCAGAACTCCACCAGGATTTCAAATATCCCGGGACGTGCCCCCAGAAATTGTAACAAGCTACGTGGAGGGTCCCAAATAGCCCGGTCACAATGTTTAATTAATCTTCTATAGCCCTGGCTGGGATAGGTCTTTACCTGCCAACCCTCCTCCGTTTTCCCTGGACTCACTGTCACGCTTCCTTTCGACCTAGGGACCTATTTCCTGCAGTGTTCTTCTGGCTGACACATAAATAACATGGCAGTCGTCAGAACAACTTGGAAGTACTTTTATTAACCTAATCAAGAACAGCACAGGAACACATAAAGGCAGATAAACATATAGATCTACACAGACACTACACTGGTAAAGTTTTGACACAGAGCCTCCAGTCACCACAGCCACAGATCCAGCTTCAGATACAGTCTGATCTGTCCAGACATATCTCACCAAAGATGTCAGAATCTCCTTCTTTCTCCAGCAACTGGTTGTAGATTCAACAGGCTTTTGTAGAATCCAAGCGACTGGTGTGTTGAGGACTTCTGTTCATTGCCACATGAATTAATTCGGCACCAGGTCTGCACTGACCTATGAAAAGCTTTACGGTTGCAGATACGGTGAGGTGTTCGTGGAGGGATAATGGATGGGTGCCTTTTAATGTCTGGTATAAAATGGGTATGCCAGAAAATCTCTCTTAGGCTCCCTCCATACAACAACTGCTCTCAGGCGTATGTTGTTGAAAAGACCGGCAATGCACCAGTTATGCAAAATGTCCTTGCCTCAAGACCTGCACCTTGCCTCTGTCTCAGAGTTAAGCACACCAAACCTTGAGTTGGCCTCGTCGGACATATTGGCGTTAGCCTAGAAGCACTGGTGATAATGTCCGTTAGAAGACATATTCACTTCCCATAGAAGAGGACCCTGGAGATGACAAACAAAACCTGAGCGACTGGGCTGACTCATGTATCACACAAATACACTATAATTAATACCTGAATGACTGGGCCTGACCTGTCAGGTGGCCCCTGGATTGGCCACGTCCGGGCTTGAGGAGACTTCCAGCTGGACGAAGTCCTGTTGTCTTTTTGTCCACACGACACACTCTCCACATTCATACCAAGCCTTTATTATGATTTGGCACAATCATTTCCATGCTTCCCTCTCACTTACAAACGCTGCCTTTCTCACAACTACGATCCTGTGGTGTGGTGTGCCCAGTCGTCTGTGTGTTTCCCCTCGTTACTAAAAGTATAGTATTGGGGTTGTATGGCACGCAGTGTAGTTCCCCACTCCCAGCAAGAATAGGAAAGAGGATACTACCCCTCCCGGCCGCTGCTCTTGTCTGAGCTGTCGCCGCAAGGTACTGGTAGTGCCTCACAGAACACATAGATTTAGAGGAATGCAGGTTCTCTCAATGAGATAGAGAAGTCCATTATCTTCCCGACATCATCCTATCAAGTAACAGACGAAAGAGATAGTCCTGTGTATAGCCTCTTCTGGCTCAAGAAGATAGATCATAGATTGGTATAGCTATCCAATGATGATATTCCACAGAAAGATGACCAGATGCCCAATTCAAGCCGTAGACAGAAAGATAGCAACAGCTCATCTGACGCCAAGAACAAATGAAATCCTCTGGGGAGATATATTGTTCCGTTTCACTTCCCCGGCTATGCCAAGAACAAGACGCCCATTTAGATTGCCAACGGTCAACCAACTCTTCATTGGTTATGATTGGCTTTTCGCCAATTCATCTTCCCCTTTGAGACAAAATACATTTATAAGTCCAGGTCTGTCTGGACCACCCACAACCCAATTTTACCTTTCAAAATGTCTCAGTGGTAGTTGCACTTCTGTCGTTATCTTTAATTAACTTTGACAAGTTGCAACTTGCAAACGGTACTTGTTTGCCCGGCCATCAATTGACCAGCCGCTGCACCAGTGCACATTTGACGCAAAGCGCGCCTTCGGGACTACCCGAAAGGAAAGACAAATATATACTCGCTCCATGTACAGATTGTGGTATGAAGATAACCCAAAGAACCATCTTTCATGGAGAATTGAGCGAACAAGAGAACTGAGAGCTTCCGAAAGCCGGTTCCCCTTGTTTACCAAGAATAACAGAATACATAAGGACATGGGCCACTGGCGTTTCGCTACATATGCTATGGTATATATTAAAGCTATTTGACTAATCTTATAATATACACTAATGGCATTTGTTTATGCTATAATATACGCCAATGTCATTTGATTTTTGCTATGGTATATGCTAATGACATTTGATTAATGTTATAATATAAGCTAATGCAATTTGATTGATGCTATAGTATATGCTACCGGTCTCTGTGGCTAAGGGCTTGCGAACGCGGTTTGTGAGTCCGTATACCCGGGTTCGAAACACAGGGGTGCTGGTTATTTCGAAAAAGGTATAGGAGCCGGTCGTTCAGAAAGCAATGACAAACTACTGAACGTAAAATTTGCCCAGGAATCACGAATAGCGAAAATGCAGGGGGTGACTGCTACGTCCTGTGAAGGACATGCAACTTAATTTTGTTTTAAAATGTTATAGTATATGCTAATGGCATTTGATTAATGCTATAATATACGCTAATGACATTTGATTTATGCTATAATATACGCCGTTTTATTGCAGGAGCTCCGTGCAAAAGGAAGAATCATCAATATGCCAACACATCAATGTAAGATGTCAAGTGTGTGGGTTGTTTTTTTTTTTATCTGTTAAATGTGTCAATGTCCACCAGATATATAAGATAGATATACGCACAGATAGAGGCACAGCCACACAGAGATAGACAACTAGCGTGTATGTGTGTGTGTGTGTATGTATGTAAGACAGATAGGCGCACTGATACACACACACACACACACACACACACACACACACACACACACACCATGGTTGCCAGATTGGCTTTTTAACGCCAAATCTGATAAATCTGGCTTTTTAAAAACAAGTTTGGCGTCAAAATATTAATTTGGCGCCTTGGTTTTTTTCTTATCTTTTTTAAAATTTGTAATAGCATAATTGTAATTAGCTATAAATGCCTGTGGAGGAGGATATTGGGTGAGTGATTGTTGGTGGGAAATGGGACGGGTAAGGATATGTGAGTGGGTGGGGAGATGTGTGTAGGTGGGGGATGTGTGGGTCATTGAATGTATGTGTGCTTGGGGTGTGGGTGGATGGGATGTGTGGTGGGTGAGAGGTGTGTGTGGGTGGGGAGATGTGTAGGGATGTGGTGGATGGGTGGGGGAATGTATTGTATGTGTGTGTAGTTGGGTGGGGGAGTTGGAGTGAATGGGGGATGTGTGGGTGGGTGGTGGATGTGTCTTATAACATAGTAATATGCATTGTTTATGTTTACAAAATTCATGTGACAATGTTTTTTTCCTATGCACTGTTCATGAAAGAAAGATGAGTGAATGGAAGGGCCGAATGTAAGACGGGCCTGCGTGCCCAATTTGTTACCCTTTGAAAATAAAGTCTGTTCGTTCGTTCGTTCCCTTTTGAATTGGTCAAGTTATTTTTATCTCGGTTTAAACATTTTTTTAGCTAAATCAAATGCAAAATAATGAACTTAGCTTATACTGCTTTTGGTTCATTCTCGAGAACGAACGTAACAAATAACAAGTATTATCAAAACAATGCTTTCCCGTAGTGAATTTGAATAACGAAGACACAAACCATAAATTGCACGATTTAATTGCCTGGCATGTTTTGCTGCATCTCGTCAGTCACATACTGCAGACGTCACACAACGTATAGTAAAATAATCAGATACATCTTTCAAGCTGAAATATACACATGTTTTCACAGTAATATCAATTGTTTACCACGGTAATTTTAAATGAACTATCATGTCTTTCTGTTTGCACAAAATTGACCTATGTAGATTAATCATTGTGGCCTCTGCAAACTTTAACATGTATTAAACACTTATGGTTTTTCGTACTTTGTACTGTTCTAATCTCATTTTTGTACTGTTCTAATGCGCACGTCGTGCACTGCGCAGCCACCTTACTGCTCAGTTAAGTTTTATAATTCATTATACCTTCATGGCAAATATTTCTTATTATTGAGCCCATTATCATGCAAAGTGGAAACCATCTTATGATACTAATCGGAAATATAATGATCAATGGGAAAAGACATTTGTGTGGCTCAAGTAATCCACTGATGGTTCTGAATGTGCATATTGCAAGTTGTGCTGGTGTAATATTGTTCCAAAACTTTCAAACCTCGCAAACCATGAAACAGCAGAAAACACAAGCGGGGCGCACCATCTTCTTCACACACCAAAAAAAAAAAAAAAAACACTTTCAGGGGGGGGGGGGGGGGGGGGGGTGTAAAAGACATAGGGGAAAATTGTGGTTGGGGGGAAGGGCAAAAAAATTAAGCAAAGGTTACAATTGTGTTTTTTCCCCTTTTTGCCTGCCCAAAAAATATACATCACATTTGATTCCAACCC
>JACEFZ010016421.1:0-10274 GCA_014155875.1 Cepaea nemoralis
GTTTTTTCCCCAGAAAATTTTTTCCCACCCATTTGTTTTGGATCACCTCCAATCTCCTTCATGAAACATTCCCATTTTGCGTTTTTGGCCTCTGCAGCACAGCACTTGAAAACCTCCACCTTGTCTTTCTTGACATTTTCTGCTGTGTCCACTTCCTCTCATGAGCTTTGGGGTGTCTGTCGCACTTTCCTTAGCTGCTTCACTGTAGCTCTCTTTGCTTTCCAAGCCTGGTCTACTTCTGGGGTACACCATGGGGGATACAAAAAAGGAGTTTTAACAGTCCTGTTGCATGCCCCATGTCTGAGGCGTCCAAGAAGGCTGTTGCTCCACTCATACCGGAAGGTCTTGCGCGCTCTCCCAGCCTTAACTTTCCTGGGTTTAGAGATCAGGACTGAGCATGGCATGTGATCACTCCCATGGTCATTCAAAATAGTCCACTTTACATCAAGGACTGATGACTGGGAGACTAGTGCCAAGTCAATAGTTGTGTCTGCATCGCCAGGCCTCATTGCCATTCTAGACGGCCTACCATAATTTATGCAGACCACATCAGAGTCCACCATGGCATCCGCAAGGGCAATTCCCTGTCGGTTTTCTCCACCCAATCTCTGTTCCTCGCATTGAAGTCTCCACATATGAGTAGCCTATCACCTGGTAATTCCTCTAGTTCCAAGTCAATAGTTGTGTCTGCATCGCCAGGCCTCATTGCCATTCTAGACGGCCTACCATAATTTATGCAGACCACATCAGAGTCCACCATGGCATCCGCAAGGGCAATTCCCTGTCAGTTTTCTCCACCCAATCTCTGTTCCTCGCATTGAAGTCTCCACATATGAGTAGCCTATCACCTGGTAATTCCTCTAGTTCCTTAAGCCAGTCCCAGTGTTCCTTTCTGACAAAACAGTCCACTGTGGCATATACATTTATGATGTTCCAATTTAAGCCACCAATCTCCATTTGTATACCCTGGACCTCTCTTGCACTGTGATTCCACTGGCTCAAGTCAAGTACCGCATGTTTCATGCCTTCCTTCACCAGCAGACCTTGCCCATGTCTCTTCTGCCCAGTAGGGTTTATATAACTGGCGTACCCAGGGCAATGGTATTTGTCTGTATTTAGCTCCTGGAGCATGAGGACATCAAAATTATATATTAGCCTCTCCAATACAGGACCTCTCTGCCTGGCACTACGACAATTCTAGTATCCCACTCTTACATGGTTGAAACTTAGTCTCTCCACTTTTGTTCTCCTGGCGCCTGCCCTCCTATTTCTATGCCTTCTTCTCACAGCATTTCCTCATCTTCTCCTCCTCACTCTCTCTTCGCTAGCCTCTAAAAGATGTGTCAAGCGCAGAGCATATGTTCTGTAGCTCCAGCGACGATTCCCGTGTATATAGAAGATATGGAAAGAATCAACATTGGGGGATGATACATCAATAACATTAGATATGCACATGATACAGTCTTGATTGCAGACAATGAACAGGACCTGAAAAATTTAGTAGATGTGGTTGTTGCACACAGTGAACAACTAGGGTTAGATCTGAATATTAAGAAGACACAGATTATGGTCGCCACTGGGAAGAAGGAAATACCACAATGTGACATACAAGTAAATGGGCATATTCTTAAGCAAGTGAATCGATACAGTTATCTCGGAACAGTCATAACATCTGATGGGAGATGCCTTGAAGAGATTAGGACAAGAATTGCCATTGTGAAGCCAATGCAAGCCTTTTGCAAGATGAAAAATATACTGACCAATAAAAAGATATCAGTTGAAACGAGAAAAAGAGTGATGAAATGCTACATAGAACCTGTACTTTTGTATGGATGTGAAGCGTGGACAATGAGCAGTCAAATGTCAGTAATAAATTAAACATGCAGTACCTGTTCATCTGTTAATTTACACTTAAGCAGTCACTTCACCTCTCTTAGATCATACCTGAGCTTACATCATACATCAGCTTATATCATGTATCAGCCAAGATCATGCATCAGCTAAGATCATACATAAACATAGATCATAAATGAACATAAACCATACATGAACATAGTTCATTAGTTAGTTAGTTAGTTAGTTAGCCGACAGATCATCCTCATTGCACATTGAACCATTCAGTCCATAAGTACCCTCCTCAGCAAATCCCGCAGTGTGTAGTGGCTAACGACACCACTTCTGTGTTGGTTTATCAATCTCTTTGGCTTTCTGTGTAGTGTTCTTGTTTGGCCACACCTCTTTTAATTTGCTGTTCTTGCAGTCTCACCATGGTTGTAGATTCACAGTCTTGCAGTCTCACCATGGTTGTAGATTCACAGTCATCACTTGGTTCTTGAAAAAGTCTTACTTCTCGTCGAGCATTCAGAATGTCAGCCTGTTCCATGGCGCTCCACAGTAGCCTTACCTGCAAGATTTTAAGTCAGCTCATTTTCTTGTACTCCTTTCTCTTATACTTGGCTTGAGGTTAAACTTCAAAATCGCATACCGCTATCAGTTATCAGTTGGGGTATCTTCATTGCACTCCGGACAGGTCCATAGGTGCTCAGATCCTCCCCCCAGCATATGCATCAGCGTCTGGTGGCTAATAGTGCCAGTTCTGTGTTGGTTGACGAGGCACCTCGTTTTCCCGATGTACCTCTCGCTTCTGGCGTGCCGATTCTTACTCCCAAGTCTTTCATCCTGGACAACGATGTGGATTCATTGACGTCAAAGTCCTCTGTTCTCACCATATCTTTGAGGACGTTAATAACACCGCTAATAGTTGGCTATCTTTATTGAAACCCCAGTGCAGGAAATATCTGGTATGAAAAATTCACCACTATGATGGATGTAGTCTTCAGTAATGCGAGGGAAATAATATTGCTAGGTGACTTCAACATAGACACTAACAAATCAAACAAAACATGGGAAAACATAATAGAGTCATATAACTTCCAACAGATAGTCAAACAATCCCTAGAATAACTAAACAGAGACGGCGCGTCGGGTCCAGAGAGACGAACAGCACTGATTGGGAGAGAGCTGGGCAGGTACAACATCGACATTGCAGCCTTGAGCGAGACACGACTTGCAGAAGAAGGCCAAATCTGTGAAATTGGTGCTGGCTACACATTTTTCTGGAGTGGAAGGAAAAGCGAGGAAAGACGCCAATCCGGTGTGGGATTTGCCATTAAGTCGGCCCTGGTCGGCAAACTAGCTGGATTTCCAAAGGCTGTAAACGACAGGCTCATGACCATGAAGTTGCCTCTGCTGAATGGAAGGAAGCATGCAACCATTGTAAGTGTCTACGCACCAACTATGACCAACGAAGATGATGTCAAGAATAAGTTCTATGAGGACCTGCACAATGTATTAACATCTGTTCCCAAAGGAGACAAACTTATACTCCTTGGGGATTTCAATGCCAGAGTAGGAACGGACACCACCTCTTGGAGTGGCATTATTGGAAAGCATGGAGTCGGAAATTGTAACAGCAATGGACTCCGCCTCCTTCAGACATGTGCCGAACATGATCTCCTGATTACGAACACAATTTTCCGTCTCCCCATGAGAAATAGGACATCGTGGATGCACCCTCGCTCTAAACACTGGCACCTCATTGACTATGTCATCGTCAGGAGGAGTGACAGACAAGACGTTCGAGTGACAAATCCATGTGTGGTGCTGAATGTTGGACAGACCATCGTCTCATTGTCTCGAAAATGAACATCCACATCAGGCCACCACGGCGTCCTCAAGGGGCGAAAATGCAAACGAAGCTAAATGTCACCCGCCTAAACAGCAAGAAAATGCAGCAGTCGTTTGAAAATATGCTGGAAGACCGCCTCAAGCCCAATGCTGAAGCTAAACAGGATACAGAAACAGAATGGAGAGCCCTAAAGGACACGATTTACAACACTGCTATGGAAATCCTGGGTCCAGCCCCCCGAAAGCATAAAGACTGGTTTGATGAAATTCCGAAGACATCAACCAATTGCTGGCCGAGAAACATCTTCTCCTCAAGGCACATTTGAATGACCCAAAGTCAACATAAAAAAAAAGATGCTTTCAAGAACATTCAGAGAGTAGTGCAGCAGAAACTTCGGCACATGCGGGACTCCTGGCTGAGCAGCAAAGCTGATGAAATTCAGGGCTTTGCTGACAGACACGATATGAAAAACTTCTACGACTCACTGAAAGCGGTCTATGGTCCTTCATCACCAGGCATAGTTCCCCTCCTCAGTGCAGACGGGGGAACATTGGTCACCGATAAGAAGAAATCCTCCAACGCTGGGCAGAGCATTTCAGCAAAATCTTAAATGCAACTTCCTTCTTCGATGATGAAACCATCAATTGCCTTCCTCAAGTTCCCACCAATGAGACTCTTGATGACCTGCCAACCATAGTGGAAATAAACAAAGCCATCCAGCACCTCTCCAGCGGCAAGGCACCTGGTCCTGACTCCATCCCAGCAGAGATATACAAGGCAGGTGGGCCGGTCCTAACAGAGCAGCTTCACCAAGTCTTCACAAACATATGGATGAACGAGACCATGCCACAAGATTTTAAGGACGCGTCAATAGTCCACCTTTACAAACGTAAAGGAAACCGCCAATCCTGTGACAACCACCGAGGCATCTCCTTGCTTTCAATTGCAGGGAAGATACTCGCCAGAATTCTTCTCAATCGCCTCACAGCCCATCTCGATCAAGGTCTTCTTCCTGAGAGTCAATGTGGCTTCAGAAAAGAACGTGGAACTGTTGACATGATTTTCGCTGCAAGGCAGCTGCAAGAGAAATGTCAGGAACAGAACTGCGAACTGTTCTCCACTTTCATTGACCTTACCAAGGCTTTTGATACAGTCAGCAGAGAAGGACTGTGGAAGATTATGGCAAAATATGGCTGTCCACGAAAGTTTGTCCAAATAGTGCGGTTATTTCATGACGGCATGCAGGCAAGAGTACAGGAAAATGGTGAGCTGTCTGAACCCTTTCCTGTCACCAATGGAGTGAAGCAAGGATGTGTCCCGGCACCAACACTGTTCAGCCTCATGTTTTCAGCCATGTTGATGAATGCCTTCGAGAACGACGACATTGGAATAGACATCAACTACCGTATGGATGGAAAGTTATTCAATCTCAGAAGGCTGAAAGCTAAAACCAAAATTAACAGCGGCACCGTCAGAGAGCTCCTGTTTGCTGATGATTGCGCTCTATACGCCAACTCAGAGGCGGACATGCAACATAATGTTTCAGCTTTCTCACATGCCTGTGCCAACTTTGGGCTCAATATCAACTTGGAGAAGACTGTAGTTATGTACCAGCCAGCTCCAGGGAATAATCACACTGTGCCGAATATCAAAGTGAATGATCATAGACTAAGTGTTGTGGACAAATTTACCTATCTTGGCAGCACCGTGTGTCAGAAGTCGGGGTGCCCCACCGGCTAGATGAAAGTCTTTTTCACTGGCGAGCAACCCCTAATAGTCAGAAACTGACTAGGGACAAAATCTATATGGCTGAACTACAGATTAAGCCCATGAATATCCAACGTACAGCTCCAAGTGGCTCGTTACAAAATTAAAATGAACTGTGCTGAATATTCGCCAAGGATGGGAAGAAGAAGGTTAGCTAGAATAGATTTTTACGTCTGAATTAAAATGTAAAGACAACTATTCCAGTACAGGTTTTTCTCCCTGACTGCTCCCTTCCTTGGTGTGTAAGTGAACCCCCACCAATGTACACACACAACACGTATGCACAATTGGAATTAAAATATAATGACAGAACTATGAGTTACAATACTACAACATTTATTTGCTAATCATAACAATAGACATAGGATGATTGTCAATATGAGGATGATGAAATCATATACATATTGATATTGATGACAAACATTACGTAACTTTACTTGTTACTCCATCTATCTGGATCTGTGGTCCAGATCCCCACTCTCCAGTAGACCCACACAAAAGAAGAGAGAACAGCTTGCCGGTATTCTGAGATCCTGTCAGTCCTGACACTCCTAGTCAGTAGTCTCTAGTCTTGAGATCTATAACATAGGGCTCCTTGTGAGAGCTTGAAAGAAAGTCAAGAATGTGTTATATCAGTTCTACATCAGCGCAATCCTAATTAAAACATATAACACAAACATATACAATGACCAGTCTGGCCAAGTTTATCTTTCAGCTCGACTGCGTTCACCATCCTCCTTCTCCCTACTGTCTTTAGTCTGGGACGGGCTTTTCAATTGTCTCACACGCCTGTAATGATTACATTTCTGCCGCCCCATGTCCATGTCGCTAATACAGAAATTCTGTGTCGTACAGCCGCTCCGTCCAATGTTAGTTTAGCAGCTCACAGGGTCGGTAAGGGTATTATAACAGTGCCTGATCATCCGGGCTTACAAGCCGCGACCCGTAGCTGTGCCAAGTTTCCATGCATTACCGTGGACGCACGCCCACAATACACTGAGAAAGTTTTGCACCATATACCCTATACTACCAATTGTGGATAATGTCTGTACCATTACACCTCTGCTTCCAACACAATCATTGGCCAATGTGCCAATGCGCAGACAATAGCATAACACTTCATATTGGTAAGTTTGCATATGACAAATCAATATATCAAACATCCAATACACATAAACATATTGATTAAACTAGACATATTATGATACTTTAACATCATAGCATAATGCACTAGTTAGTTGGTATGTATACGAAATGAGATGTATATACACAAAAAGAATATGTACGAAGCATATTCCTAGCATCGTATATTCATATGAAATTACACATACATACATCCAACATATCCGTAAACATTATATTGCTTCAAGATAGACATCTAATGATACTCACATAATAGCATCAGGCATTATTGATGAGTACTAATATTGTATAGCTACAAAATGAGATATACAACAAGTCTAATTGAAGTGACCAAACAGACCAGCCATATTTGCTGGGCTGCCCGGTTTAATCACCACTTAGTTACTGCTGTTGTAAGAATTAAATAAATAGTCAGTTGACTATAATCGGTACAACAGATGCACACACCAAAAAGAGACTAGTCTAGTTTAGAAAGAGATGGCAAGCATCTGCTACGACACCTCAAGTATATCTAGACAAGACCTGCCTTCCATAAGTTTCTACTTCTCAGAAGAGTAACACTTAGCACAATGATATTGAACACAGAACTTAGAAAGAACCTCAAGTACCTACGCCAAAGATAGTTCTTGGAATAACCTAGATCAGATATAGACTGAAAGTTCATATGTCTAAAAGACTGTTGCATAGTTACTAAGAAATCCTTCATAGAAGCCAACATAAAAATCATGCATATGACTACAAACATTGAGATATTTCCTACCTGTTCTGAAGTCAGATTTAATCTAAAGGGAACAGGTCTAGTGGGGTTTTTATACCTAGCCTAGCAGTAGACACTTATCTCCCAGAAATTCCATTCTTAAATTCTTCTTATCTCCTCCTGACGTTAATTGCAATTAACTCCAAGTCTGTCCAGTCATAAAATTCTTTCTGCATGCACACTAGCCTTCACCATAGTGTCACACCTGGATGGTTTTGCGTTGCCAGCCCCAGATCAGTTTCACAGTCTTATCAGTGATTTCACACCTACCTGAGTCTGCCAGTCAGAGTGGATGGGGCTTGTTTATAGCCCTGGGGCTATTATCTCCATCTGGCGTTAATTGCCTTTATTCAACCACTGGCCCAGTTCACTGTTGATTCAGCCAGGGTCTACCTGGACGAGAAGGTGCCAATGTGTCTGTGTGGTGTCATAGCCCGTCTGGGTCAGCAGTTTCCCAAGGTGTATACTAATTATCTAGTTGTGTCCATCTCAAGTATCCCATTTTACTTGCCATCTGCAAGCTTACGTCATGGCTAGAGGCTTTTTGTGAATAATCTTACCTCACGACTAGATAGCCGTGGAGTAGCGTGATTAATTCATTCTTTCTCAATTTGGCCTCTCAAATTTGGAGACCGAGAAAAATATTCTGGGATGTTAAGGCGGCATTCCGCGACAGATAGGTAGCACCGTGTCACAAGCTGCCACAATCGATGACGAAGTGAATGCAAGAATCTCCAAGGCCAGTGCAGCCTTTGGCAGACTGTACAAGAATGTATGGGACAGAACTGGAATAAGCCTGCAAACAAAGCTAAAAGTCTACAAAGCAGTTGTATCATCCACACTGCTATATGCTTGTGAAACCTGGACTGTTTATCAGTGACACGCTGGGAAATTAAACCACTTCCACACAGTCTGCCTAAGGAAGCTACTGAAGATTAAATGGCAAGACAAGATTCCAGACACTGAAGTCCTAGAAAGAGCATCCATGCCCAGTATCCACACTCTACTGATGAAGAATCAGATTCGCTGGGCTGGTCACTTGACTCGCATGCCAGATCACAGGCTCCCTAAACGAATTTTTTACAGCGAACTGCGTTGTGGTAAACGCTCCCAAGGTGGCCAGAGGAAACGTTTTAAAGACACTCTGAAAATTTCACTGAATGCTTTTGGAATTCATCATGACACCTGGGAGGCTGCAGCCAGAGACCAAAATTCGTGGCGTGCATCATTGCGCAAAGGTGCAGTCATATGTGAGGCAACCAGGACTGCAAGAGCTGTGAAGAAAAGGCAGGACAGAAAAACCACTGCAGGAAATCCTCCTCCAGAGACGTCAAGCATTCTTTGTCCACATTGTCAAAGAACATTTCGAGCCAAAATAAGCCTTATCAGCCATCTTAGAACCCACGGCTCCACACCTTCAACCCCACTGGATGAAATGAATGGTCATCATCATTCTTGATGAACAAACAACAGAATAACTAAATCATCTGGAACACTTATAGATCATATTTATACTACGTGTGCTGACAACATCACAGAATGTACTGTACCTATTAATGCAATGAGCGATCACTACCCAGTGTGTTGCACGTGGTCGAAAAGAGGCACCAAAACTCCAAAACACAAACATATAAGTGTAAAATGTAGAAATTACAAAAATTTCAATCGAGACGTCTTCTTACAAGATTTGCTCAACACATGTCTGGACTATGTTTACCAGCTTCCTGACCCAGATGATGCTCTGGACCACTGGCTAAAGACCTTTCTAAGTATATTTGATAAGCATGTTCCATTTAAGGAAGTTCGTGTTAAACATCACACTAAGTCCCCGTGGATCACACAGGAGGTAATTGAACTTATGAGAGACCGGGACAGGGCACATAAAAATAGAGATTTATCTATGTACCGTAGTCTGAGAAACAAAGTTCAATATGTTATTCGGAAGGAAAAGAAAAACTATTTTAAGAACTTAATAGATAAAACCATCACTAAAGATATATGGAAAGCAATTAATACCTTGACAAACAAACACAAATCATCACATTCATTACCATCAAATCAGGTTACATGTGATCAATTCAGTAGATTCTTTCATCATCATCATCAAGTGCCGTGCCGGCTGGCGTAGGCGTTCATGGCTCTCCATAGATCTCGGTCTTTGGTTTTCTGGATCAACCCCGCTGATGATATTCCTCCATGCCACCGTCTCAATCCATCCAGCATCATTTCTCTTGGTCTGCCTCTGCCTCTCTTCCCCTCGATCTTTCCAGTTGTTACGATGTTCTCCAATGCCTCTCTTCTCATCACGTGACCGAAGAAAGATGTTTGTCTCTGTCTTATTGTTGTATATAATGTTCTAGTTTCATTAGCCTGTTTCAGGCAGTCATCGTTAGTTACTCTGGCAGTCTAAGGAATTCGCAACATTTGTCTCAGGAACCACATCTCTGTTGCTTCTAATTTCTTCTTACTTTGTTCATTTACATTCCAAGATTCACTGCCATACAGCAAAACTGGTTCTACATAGCATTTCAGCACTCTCTTTCTTACATTCAGTGATAGTGACTTATTGCTCAAGATACTCTTCATTTTCTGAAATGCGGCTTTTGCCTGCCCTATTCTGCTCCTAATCTCTGTTGTACATCTTCCATCTGATGTTATAAATGCCCCTAGGTATCTAAAATTATCCACTTGGTTAAGGATTTTTCCTTCTATTTCTATGTCACATTTTGGTGTCACCATTTTCTTTGATATTACCATTGTTACTGTTTTCTTGATATTCAAGGAGAGTCCTTTCCTTGCACTCTCTGTTACTACGATGTCTAATAATTGCTGTAGGTCTGTTGAATTATCCGCCACCAATACTGTGTCATCTGCATAGCGTATATTATTTATATTATAACCTCCATCTAGTATTCCTGG
>JACEFZ010016422.1:0-70000 GCA_014155875.1 Cepaea nemoralis
GGGGATGGGGGAAAACGGAAACTAGCTGATCCCGAACTGTATCGAGTGAAATGGCGAGTCATGACCGCCCACGCTTTCCGGCATGGCACATGATTGATTGATTGATAGTACTGTCTGAGATTTATAATTATACATGTTTGAACATTGCACATATATAGTACTGTCTGAGATTTATATTATACATGTTTAAATATTGCACATATATAGTACTGTCTGAGATTTATATTATACATGTTTAAATATTGCACATATATAGTACTGTCTGAGATTGTTATTATCCATGTTTAAATATTGCACATATATAGTACTGTCTGAGATTTATATTATACATGTTTAAAACATAGTACTGTATGAGATTTATATTATACATGTTTAAACATTGCACATATATAGTACTGTCTGAGATTTATATTATACATGTTTAAAGTATTGCACATATATAGTACTGTCTGAGATTTATACTATACATGTTTAAAACATAGTACTGTCTGAGATTGTTATTATACATGTTTAAATATTGCACATGTATAGTACTGTCTGAGATTTATATTATACATGTTTAAATATTGCACATATATAGTACTGTCTGAGATTTATACTATACATGTTTAAACATAGTACTGTATGAGATTTATATTATACATGTTTAAATATTGCACATATATAGTACTGTCTGAGATTTATATTATACATGTTTAAATATTGCACATATATAGTACTGTCTGAGATTTATATTATACATGTTTAAACATAGTACTGTATGAGATTTATATTATACATGTTTAAACATTGCACATATATAGTACTGTCTGAGATTTATATTATACATGTTTAAATATTGCACATATATAGTACTGTCTGAGATTTATACTATACATGTTTAAACATAGTACTGTATGAGATTTATATTATACATGTTTAAATATTGCACATGTATAGTACTGTCTGAGATTTATATTATATATGTTTAAATATTGCACATATATAGTACTGTCTGAGATTTATATTATACATGTTTAAATATTGCACATATATAGTACTGTCTGAGATTTATATTATACATGTTTAAACATAGTACTGTATGAGATTTATATTATACATGTTTAAATATTGCACATATATAGTACTGTCTGAGATTTATATTATACATGTTTAAACATAGTACTGTATGAGATTTATATTATACATGTTTAAATATTGCACATGTATAGTACTGTCTGAGATTTATATTACACATGTTTAAATATTGCACATGTATAGTACTGTCTGAGATTTTATTACACATGTTTAAACATAGTACTGTATGAGATTTATGCTCTCCATGTTTAAACTTTACACATAAATTGTTCTGTTCAAGCGTGGCTGAGAGGTGTAACTCACTTACCCTTCATGTTGTGGCTTCGGAGTAGTGGTTTACTCCTCGCACCGGACAGTTAGACTGAATCGTTGACTTCTCATCCTTGATTAGAGGAGGTAAATTACAAGTACCTCTGAAGTTGGAGTGGGTTTGCCAGATGGCGAGGGACACCGATAACGGGGAAAGCTAATCCACACGTCAACATGAGTCCAGTGTACTCACGCCTAGTGGCAACTATTACTAGCAGACGTGTGTTGTCTACACGAGTTCTAAGTTAACAAAAAAATTAGTTTAATTTCGTTTAGTCCACGGATCAACATCACGGCACACGGGTGTAACCCATAAGTACTTCACTCAGTGCACGAACTCCGTATCACCGGTGAGGATCCTGAAATACTTTGGGTAGATTTTTACCTGGGCAGCGCTGTTAAGTTAATCTTTTTCGATTTCCAACTGCCAAGGGATATTTTACGTGCGCAATAATACACACGGGCGTCAGATCTCACTACCCAGAGACCAGGGGACAATTTTTTACTAGAAGTTCAAGTGAAAAATCCCGAGCTTGAACCCGGGGCCTCCAGCATTCGAGGCGGACACCATGCTTCGAGACCACTCAGCCTCCTTAAACAAAAAACAAACAAAAAGTACTAAAAAATAATGTATGTTGTCCGTGTTTTAAACATCGCACATACATAGAATAAACAAAGATTTGTGTTGTCCGTGTGTTAAACATCGCACATACATATCATGAACAAAGATTTATGTTGTCCGTGTTTTAAACATCGCACATAAATACCATTAACAAAGATTTGTGTTTCCCATGTCTTAAACATTGCACATAAATAGCATGAACAAATATTTATTGTATCCGTGTCTGAATATCGCTCACCAATTGCGGAGATGGACAGCACCAAGAGATGGACAGCACCAAGAGATGGACAGTACCAAGAGATGGACAACATCAAGAGGTGGATAGTCTCAAGAGTTGGACAACACCAAGCGATGGACAATATCAAGAGATGGACAACTCCTAGAGAAGTTGTTTATCAGAATGTTAAAGGTGGCAGAGGCAATTGCCATTTGTTTACAAAAACCAACTTTGTGCAAGCAGAAAGACATGATAATCCGTCAAATTGCAGCGTAAATATGTGTGTTTTATTTTCCACTTGAAGGATTTATCTTATTGCTTTAATTTATGTTTAGTGGTTTCTGCAGTATACACCTAACATATGCAGCGAAATATGCCAAGCCACACACAGTGCAACCTATCGTTTGTGTCTTCGTTATTCAAATTCACTACGGGAAAAGAGTACGTTATTCAAATTCACTACGGGAAAAGAGTACGTTATTCAATTTCACTACGGGAAAAGAGTACGTTATTCAAATTCACTACGGGAAAAGAGTACGTTATTCAAATTCACTACGGGAAAAGAGTACGTTATTCAAATTCACTACGGGAAAAGAGTACGTTATTCAAATTCACTACTCAGAGTCCGCGGTTGTACTGCTACCTAGTACCCAGCATCAGTAAAGCCAGGGACTCTGAGTTAAGTAGCAACATTTGTTTCATATTGTAATTTTCTCTTCATTGCTCTCATTTTTTCCCCATCTTGTTATTCTTCTCATCCCGTCCTAATGCCTTAATGTAGTCACCGGAGGATATTCTTCTTGACTATATGTTGTGTTTCGTGCATGTATTTGTTTGCTGATGAAGGCTAGTCACCACAACGTCCTGTATGTGTCGTAATTTTGTTCTGTAAAACTACATTACTTTGTGTTATTTTATATTGTTTACATTTCCACAGTTTTGCTGCAGTTTCAGCAAATGTTATTCAGACAAAGTAAAGTATGTTGACCGGTCTCCCTGGCCTAGGTTAACGTCTTTCTCAGTAATCCCGTATATTCTCGTAAGTAACGTAACCTGCGCGAGAATCGGTAGCGGCTCTCGCCGAGTTGGTAACTTACGGGTATGTGAGCCGGTCGCTCAGAAAACAATGGCAAGCTACTGAGCGTAATCTTGCTTAGTGTATCAACAGCAGCTGAAAAATGCTGATGTTGACTGCAACGACCTGTAAGGGATATGACAAAAAAAACAAAAAACATCTTGTTTCTCATTGTCTGTTATATCAGGTCCTACAGTCACTACAGACAAACGAGGACCTGTCTCATCAAATACTCAACCGTTACGCGGAGTGGGGAGGGAACTTCATCGACACCGCAGATATCTACGGATATGGGAAGTCGGAGGACATCCTGGGGAGATGGCTGGAAAGGTGAGACAACACGCTTCAGGTGTTTGTGGACACAACATGACCACATGTTCATTGTGTGGTGTATCACATCTTTATTGTGTGGTGTATCACATCTTTATTGTGTGGTGTATCACATCTTTATTGTGTGGTGTAGGCCTATCACATCTTTATTGTGTGGCGTATCACATCGATACTTTGTGGTGTATCACATGTGTATTATGTGGTGTATCACATGTGTATTATGTGGTGTATCGGACGATTATTGTAGCTGGGATTTCTCTTCTCAGACATGGCTAAGGGACCTCACACGGTATAGCCCAGCTACACTTCGTCAAGCACTTATAATGTCGCTATACCAACAACCAACACAACCTGGTATTTACTAGCAACTTAGCACAAAGCTACACCGGATCTCGATACAAGAAAGAGCCTCTCCTTGAACGTTTATCTGCATATTTGGTTACTACTTGATCTAGTAACGTATTAGGTTATAAGCAACTACAAACATTGACTTGTTTTGACTTTATATTAATGGATAGTACTTAGCTGTATAACTTTTATAATACTTTTCATTGTGTTTTTACTGTGAGTGAGGGGGTCTTCACTGTTCTTCCTTCTGCTTACTGTTTAACGTTTTATTTCCCGTGTGGGATACTCCGCTTTAAACAGAGACATTGACTTGTATGGTCATTTATTAATTCTTTTGGATAACAGTTGGTTACTTAGCTTGTGAAGTAGGTTTTTTTTTTTTTTTCAGGTTAATTATTTGTTGTATGTTCTTTAATTCGTTTTGTTCCGTGTTTGCATTATATTCGTTGGTCTAATTAGTTATATCGTTATAATATTGTCATTTACATATCTATTTGTATTACTGATATTTTGTAAGTTAATGTAATTGTGATTTTTTTGTTTGTTATGATCTTGTATTTTTGCTTAACTTTTACTAATTTACACTTTTTTCATGGATGAAATGTCTGAGAAGTGGCAACACTGGCTCAATAAGTCAGGAATACGCCTTGGACACTTAAACATTTGCAGCTTATTTAACAAGCTACCAGAGTTATCTTCTATTCTTAATCAAAATTTTCATTTATTCGGCCTTAGTGAAAGTAGACTTAATGATAACATTTCAGATGAGGACATATCTATTAAAGGGTACAAAGTTTTTAGAAGGGATCCCTGTAGGAAACAAGAGACAGGCATAATAACCTATGTTTCTAATTTACTAAATGCTCACCGTAGGCTAGACTTTGAAACATGCGAAATAGAATGTATGTGGTTAGAGCTAAAACTTCAAAACCGCACACCCCTGATAATTGGCTACCTTTATCGAAATCCCAGTGCTGGACACGTCTGGTACGAAAACTTCACTACCATGATGGATGTGGTTTTCGCTTCCGGGAAGGAAATTATACTACTCGGAGACTTTAACATTGACACCAACAAATCCAACATAATATGGGGAAATATAGTTGCATCATACAATTTCCAACAAATAGTACAACAGGCTACTAGAGTAACAAAGTCATCTTCAACAGTCATAGATCACATTTATGTAACTTGCTCAGACAACATCATAGAATGCGCTGTACCCAATTGTGCAATGAGCGATCACTACCCAATATGCTGCACGTGGTCTAAACAAGGAATTAAAACTCCTAAACATTTAACACATAAGTGTAAAATATAGAAGTTACAAACATTTCAACCAAAACGCATTTTTACAGGACTTGCTCAGTTCACCTCTAGACAATGTTTGTCAGCTTCCTGACCCGGATGATGCTCTGGAATTCTGGATGAAAACATTTATTGATGTTTTTGATAGACATGTGCCAATCAAGGAAGTTCGAGTAAAACACCACGTCAAGCCACCTTGGATCACCCAGGAAATACTTCAAATTATGAGAGACAGGGATAAAGCACATAAAAAGCGGGATCTCAGCGCATACCGTACTCTTAGAAACAAAGTTCAATATACCATTCGACGGGAAAAGAAAAATTACTTTAAGAACTTAGTAATGGATAAAACAAATAGTAAGGATATATGGAAGGCAATTAACACCTTGACAAACAAGTGTAACTTCCGAAATTCTTTACCATCAAATCATATTACATGCGACCAATTCAGTAATTTTTTTCAAACTGACATAGACCAGTTGAAGGCTTCAATACCTAATTCTCCTTGCAACTTATCTTTACTGTCATCGTTTTGCGAGAATAGATGCTCCGGCGATATTCTTTCCGACATACCGCTAATGACAATCACTGAGGTATTCACTTACCTCAGTAACCTAAAAAACACAACCTCATCTGGGTTAGATGGAATCAGCAACCGGATTCTCCGTTGTGCTGCGCCAGTGATCTGTATATCACTAACCTATGTATATAATCAGTGTCTCACCAAAGGCCACTTTCCATCAGCTCTCAAAATCGCTAAAGTGTACCCTCTTCTTAAATCTGGTTCATTGGACAATGATCTCCCGAACAATTACTAGACCCATTTCCTTACTATCATCACTATCTAAGCCACTAGAAAAACACATCCATAAAGTAACATTACAGTATTTAGTTCGCAACAAGCTTATTGTTGACAACCAATCAGGATTTCGACCAAAATATTCTTTCCATACGGCTCTAACAAACATGATAGAAAATTGGCACCAGAATATAAACAACAACAGTCTATGTGGAACTGTGTTTATTGATTTCAAGAAAGCATTTGATATGATAGACCATGTTATTTTAATTAAAAAACTTCAGACAATGAAAATTGGCCCTAATGTAGTCACTCTAATATCATCTTTTCTATCAAACAGAAAGCAAGTAGTATCACATAATAAATGTCTGTCTCATACCACTACCTTCAATATTGGAGTACCGCAAGGCTCTATTCTTGGCCCTCTATTGTTTGCCATATATATTAACGATCTACCTTTACATCTTTCGTCGTCCTGCGATCTATTTGCAGACGACTGTACAGTGTACACAAATGCTGAAAACTGTATTTTATTGGAGTCGTCTTTACAACAAGAATTAAATAATGTAGTTAGGTGGAGCTATTCAAACCGTATGCAAATTAACATCACTAAAACAAAATCAATGTTACTAACAACCAGACAAAGCATTCAAACTCTAAGCTCACACACATCACTTCAACTTCACATCGATAACATGCCAGTAGAAAGTGTAATTGAGCACAAAACATTAGGCATAATCATTGATAGAAACCTAACCTTTAATTCCCACGTTCAAGCGCTTATTAAACAAACAGCGAAAAAAGTCTACCAACTCGCCAAAATTAAAAACTTCCTTGATGAGGACACAAGGAAACTATTCTATACTTCTCATATACAGACCCACTTTGACTACTGCTCTACAATCTGGGACGGTTGTTCTAATTCAAACACCAAGCGACTTTACTCACTCCAGAAACGGGCCATGAGTCTAATTTATAACAAACATTTATCTGACAATCCTAGCCTGTATAAACGCCTTCAGTTACTACCACTCCGCAAACGCCTGCTTTTCAATAAAGCTAAACTAATTCACAAGATCCTGCATCGGAATGCCCCAAATTACCTTTGGCCATTGTTTAAATATAATGCTAGACACAGTAAACGTTTAAATATATTACACATTCCGAAGCCTAGGATTGACTTATACAAAACAAGCTTAACGTACTCTGCAGCTCAGCTGTGGAACAATCTTCCACAAGAAATCAAAGACATCACCAATCCCTATTCATATAATCGCAAATTACTCGAACACTATCTCAGTACGGATTATCTTCCCCCTTAATAATAGAGATAATAATAATAATAACAAAACCCTAGTATAACAGCCAGTCCCCTTTTGGTAGGCCAGTATATTCCACATGGCTAATAACAAGTGTCAGACCATTATCTAATTTTACTGTGTCGTGTAGTTTTGATGTTCGCATTTTGCCCATGCCTTTATAATGCATATCTTTTTTATTGTTGCTGTTCTCTGTTAGCCTTGAATGATGTGTGAATGAAATAATGTATGAAAGAGAGTGATAGAAGGGCAGAATGTTAGACGGGCCTGCGTGCCCAATTCTTAACCCTTTGAAAATAAAGTTTGTTCGTTCGTTCGTTCGTTCTTATAGTCCATGCCGTGTAGAGTTGGTGATCATGTTTGTTTACAGCCTTCTGCCTCGTGTACTGTCAATCATTTCTGTTATGGAATTGCTTCATGCCATAATGCCAAACTGCCTAACAAATTCTCTCTTGGTCTTCTCCTGCCTCTCATCTCCTCTTTAGACTGACCAGCGCTTGTACTTTACACTGACCAACTGCTGTCATTTAGACTGACTAACTGCTGTCATTTAGACTAACCAACTGCCATCCTCTAAACTGATCAACTGCGTCCTTTAATATGAATGAAACATACACAATAGATATGAGGGAAGTCAATAAGTAAGACACACCTGGTAGAAAAATAACTAAATATGATAACAACTTGAAATAAGTGTATTTGTATACATACATTGTCCCTTTATTTCTCAACATAATTTCCACTAACATTGATACACTTATCCCATCGTTTTATCAGTTCTCACAAAGCGGCCGCTTAGAACTGCGTGCTCTGTTTTCTAAACCCCGTTTTCATTTCACATTCAACTTCGGCGTCATTCGCGAAATGTCTCCCGCCAAGGTGGGTTTTCAGTAGACCAAAAAGGTGGAAATCGCTAGGGGCTAAGTTGGCGCTATAAGGTGGATGTTCCAGAACTTCCCATCTTAGTTGGTTCATTTTCTCCTGAGTTAATCGAGCCGTACGTGATCTGGCATTGTCATTAAGAAGCACCACTCCTTTAGTCAGCAGTCTTGGAACGTTTATTTATCTTGAATCATGCTGTATGCTGAACCATGTGAGCACCCTATTGAAAATGCTACAGAGTCTATCGTTACTCGCCTGTCATCTCTAATCATCTCCTCCACCCGCTGCACGGATGCTTCTGTTGCAATCTCAACAGGACGACCAGATCGGATTTCATCAACACTTTTAGAGCGTCCTGAGAAAATTTGTCTACCCAGCTATGCACCGCTTTACGGGGCAAACATTTGTCAACAGAAACAGGAAGCATTTCCTTATGGATGTCCTTTGAAGGCAGTCCTTTTGCCCACAAAAATAAAAAAAACAAAAATGCACAACAGCACGTTACTCTTTGGTTGTACACTACGTAAGTACAGACGCCAATTTGTTTAGACGCTGCGCATGCGCATGAGACACCTAACACCACCTGACGAACGGGAATATAAAGTTCGATGCTGATGTCACCTCATGCCACCTGTAGAAAACACCAACTACATTTACCTGCCATCCCACAGAACTGTGTGACTTACTCATTGACACGCCCTCGTAATTTATGTACGAAAGACGCGTGATTGTAAAGGTCGAATGTAAAACAGGCCTCCGTGCCCAATTTGTAACCTTTTGAAAATAAAGTTCGCTCGTTAGTTCTCTCGCTCTCGCCTCCTCTCTGTCTATCTCTCTCTCTCTCTCTCTCTCTCTCTCTCTCTCTCTCTCTCTCTCTCTCTCTCTCTCTCTCTCTCTCTCTCTCGCTCTCACTCTCACTCACACACACGTTTCTTACGGAAACAACTGTCAGAGGTCACCGACAATGAGTGACACCAGAAACCAAACGTGTGATGTAAGTGTGTGCCCACTCTTGTGTATACTCACTGACAACCCTGTGCTGTAAGTGCGTGCCCACTCTTGTGTATACTCACTGTCAACCCTGTGCTGTAAGTGTGTGCCCACTCTTGTGTATACTCACTGTCAACCCTGTGCTGTAAGTGTGTGCCCACTCTTGTGTGTGCTCACTGACAACCCTGTGCTGTAAGTGTGTGCCCACTCTTGTGTGTGCTCACTGACAACCCTGTGCTGTAAGTGTGTGCCCACTCTTGTGTGTGCTCACCTACAATCTTGTGCTGTAAGTGTGTGCCCACTCTTGTGTGTGCTCACCTACAATCCTTGTGCTGTAAGTGTGTGCCCACTCTTGTGTTTGCTCACCTACAATCTTGTGCTGTAAGTGTGTGCCCACTCTTGTGTTTGCTCACCTACAATCTTGTGCTGTAAGTGTGTGCTCTCTCTTGTGTGTGCTCACCTACAATCATTGTGCTGTAAGTGTGTGCTCTCTCTTGTGTGTGCTCACATACAATCATGTGCTGTAAGTGTGTGCCCGCTCTTGTGTGTGCTCACATACAATCATGTGCTGTAAGTGTGTGCCCACTCTTGTGTGTGCTCACATACAATCATGTGCTGTAAGTGTGTGCCCACTCTTGTGTGTGCTCACCTACAATCATGTGCTGTAAGTGTGTGCCCACTCTTGTGTTTGCTCACCTACAATCTTGTGCTGTAAGTGTGTGCCCACTCTTGTGTGTGCTCACCTACAATCTTGTGCTGTAAGTGTGTGCCCACTCTTGTGTGTGCTCACCTACAATCTTGTGCTGTAAGTGTGTGCCCACTCTTGTGTGTGCTCACCTACAATCATGTGCTGTAAGTGTGTGCCCACTCTTGTGTGTGCTCACATACAATCATGTGCTGTAAGTGTGTGCCCACTCTTGTGTGTGCTCACCTACAATCATGTGCTGTAAGTGTGTGCCCACTCTTGTGTGTGCTCACCTACAATCTTGTGCTGTAAGTGTGTGCCCACTCTTGTGTGTGCTCACCTACAATCCTTGTGCTGTAAGTGTGTGCCCACTCTTGTGTTTGCTCACCTACAATCTTGTGCTGTAAGTGTGTGCCCACTCTTGTGTGTGCTCACCTACAATCTTGTGCTGTAAGTGTGTGCCCACTCTTGTGTGTGCTCACATACAATCATGTGCTGTAAGTGTGTGCCCATCTCTTGTGTGTGCTCACATACAATCATGTGCTGTAAGTGTGTGCCCACTCTTGTGTATGCTCACAGACAACCCTGTGCTGTAAGTGTGTGCTCACAGTCAACCCTGTGCTGTAAGTGTGTGCTCACTCATGTGTTTTCTTACAGACAACCTTGTGCTGTAAATGTGTGCTCACAGACAACCCTGTGCTGTAAGTGTGTGCTCATTCTTGTGTTTGCTCACTCTTGTGTGTGCTTACTCTTGTGTGTGCTTACTCTTGTGTGTGCTTACTCTTGTGTGTGCTTACTCTTGTGTGTGCTCACAGACAACCCTGTGCTGTAAGTGTGTGCTCACTCTTGTGTTTGCTCACAGACAACCCTGTTCTGTAAGTGTATGCCTACTCTGTTGTGTGTGCTTACAGACAACCGCGGGAGAAGTTTGTCATCGCCACCAAGTGTAGAACGCCCCTGTGCCTGGACAACAACATTAACAACGTAGGTCTGAGCCGGCGCCACCTGACGGAGGGCATTGAGGCCAGTCTGCGGAGACTGCGGACCCACTTTGTGGATCTCTACCAGGTTAGGGGTCTTTGTTTGTGTCGCTGCAGACGATATAGAAGGACGGCTAGTTATAGTAGAAGCGACTGGTTAATCTCACCTCATCTCATCAAGTTCCTCTTGTATCTTGTCGTGTCGAGATGAAGCATCAACAGCAGGAGAATGCCCTTTTGTGGGCTCTAAATATCGGGATTCCCACGGACTAATATTTCCTCTGTCCATCGGTTATGTGGTCGGCCTCTTCCTCTTTTATCTAGTCTGTAAATCGTTGCTTGTTGTGGTATACTTTTAGTTGGTAACCTAGTTAAAAGGCCAAACCATTTGACTTGCTGCTTTCTAATAAAATCTAGCGCTGTTATAACCCTCACTTTAGTACTGATTTCTTCATTTCTGATTTTCTCTCTTCTTGATACATTGAGTATTATGTTTTGGAATCTCATTTCTATTGTGATTTTTGTTTATTTTTTTTTTCCTGTCATTATCCAGGTCTGGTATTAGTAGCATGGATATGGTAGGATTATTGTATTGGCGAGTGCTTTCTTAGTAAACTATTGATATGCGTTTGTTCGTTAGTATTGGTGCCATTTGTCCGATCAGTTGGTTTGACTTATAGCAATCTATTTTCAATCTCGTCTTCTGATTTTCCATTTCATGATATTATACTTACGAAAAGCTCTTTTCTTGTTTCAGAGGGATGTTCTTTTAGATGAATCTTTGTTGTTTTTCTTCTTTGGTTATAGTCATTACCTCTGTTTTACTTGAGCTAATTTTCATGGTGTGTTTCTTACATACTTCGTTTAACAGCCTTGTAGTAATCCGGATCTTATATTGAAGGGTCTGAGTGTCCGCCATTTGTTCTCACTATGCATTCACTGTTGGTGTATACGCTTCTACATACATTTGTTAGATATGTACTAACTCCATATAGTCTAAGGATTTTCCATAGCTTGTATCTTTCTTTTCTTGTTCGACAAAGGCTAAGTAGTGTGTTTCATTAAATTCGATTGATTTTTCTATAAGTTGTCTAAGAGCAAATGTGGCATCTGTGCATCTTTCTTTTTTCCTAAATTCAAGTTGTTTTTCGCTTATCTGCGGTTAATCAACAGTAGTAATACAATTAGTTGTGGTTATTTTGTAATTATACTGTTGGTAGAAGCTGCTACTACCTACAGAGAGATACACACATACACACACACACACACACTACCTGGTCTAGGGGTTACACGACTTTCGCCGTAATCCGGTATACTCTCGCGAGTAACGTGACGTGCGCGCGAATCGGTAGCTGTTCTCCTCGCGTCAGTAATTTACGGGGTATGTGAGTCGGTTGCTCAGAAAGCGATGGCAAACTACTGAACGTAAAAACTTGCCTAGTACATCAACAGCAGCTCAAAAGTGCTGGTGGTGACTGCAACGTCCTGTAAGGGATATGCAAGATTAATACACACACACACCCACACACACATCTCCCCACCCACACACACATCTCCCCAACCATACACATATCCCCCATACACACATCCCCACACGCACATCCCCACACAACAATACATCCCCCATCCACAAACACACAATCTCTCTCTCTCTCCACCCACCCACCCACCCACCCATCCACCACACACACACACACACACACACACAAGAGAATGCTTTCATAAAATGACCACACACCACTGGTGATCGTCTCAGCTATACACATACGTGAATGTAATACCCTATAGTTCCCCGTGAATTGCTAGAATCTAGTTCCCCACTCACCCGTGCGACCAACCTCTATTTCCCACCCATCTGTGTGACCAACTGCTATTTCCTGACTCACCTGTGTGACCAACCTCTATTTCCCACCCATCTGTGTGACCAACTGCTATTTCCTGACTCACCTGTGTGACCAACCTCTATTTCCCACCCATCTGTGTGACCAACTGCTATTTCCTGACTCACCCGTGCGACCAACCTCTATTTCCCACCCATCTGTGTGACCAACTGCTATTTCCTGACTCACCTGTGTGTCACACCTCTATTTCCAGACTCACCTGTTTGACGAAGGCACGCCAGTGGAGGAGACACTGCGTACCCTGGATGACCTAGTTCGTGCAGGCAAGATCCGCTACATCGGGGCCAGTAACGTCAACGGGTGGCAGCTCCAGAAGATGGTCTCTACCTGTGAGCACCTGGGACTGAACTCAATAGTCAGCCTACAGGTGAGTGGCATGCATCCTTGACCTCAATGTGCTCACGAGATTGGAAACTCCGGAAGAGTTGGAAATTCCGAGGTCAACTTGGTATTTATAAAGGTGTTGAAAGGGACATTTTTAGATGTCAATGATGATGATGATTATGATGATGAGCAGTACAGGATGTAGTGAAATATGGGATTTACTTAAATATGGGATATAGTAAAAAATGGACTGTAGTGAAATATGGGATGTAGTGAAATATGGGATATAGTGAAATATCGGATGTAGAGACATGTGGGATCTACTGAAATATGGGATGAAGTGAAATATGGGATGTACTGACACAGTGTGATGTACTGGCATATTGGATGTAGTAAAATATGGGATGTACAGAAATATGCGATGTATTGTAATATGGGATGTCGTGAAATCCATCCATCATGTGCCATGCTGATAAGAGTGGGCGGTAATGTTTTGCCATCTCACTCGATCACCAGAGTTGTGGATCAGCTCTGTGTTCCTGTCTCGACCATGCCACGTGGCCAAGCCATCCAGGTATTTACTTCACGGTCTTCTCCTTGGTCTCTTCCCTTCGATCTAGTTGTCACCAAGTGAAATATTTTATGTGAAATATGGGATGTAGTGAAATATGGCATGTACAGAAATATGGGATGTAATGAAATAAGGATTGTTCAGAAATGTGGGATATACTGAAATATGGGATGTAAAGAAATATAGTATGTAAAGGAATATGGGATGTAAAGGAATATGGTATGTAAAGAAATATGGGATGTAAAGAAATATGGTATGTAAAGAAATATGGGATATACTGAAATATGGGATGTATTGAAATATGAGATGTAAAGAAATATGGTATGTAAAGAAATATGGGATGTAAAGAAATATGGTATGTACAGAAATATGGGTTGTACTGAAATATGGGATGTACTGAAATATGGGATGTACTGAAATATGGGATGTATTAAAATCAAGGTCCGGAAATGGAGTAGGTAAAGGGAAGTAAAAGACAGCAGATCAAGTTGTCTTCCTCCTCTTGTTTGTTCCGGTGTGGAGGAGAGTGGGCACACCTAGCTGTGGGCCTCACAAGTCAGTGTATGGAGGAGAGTGGGCACACCTAGCTCGGGGCCTCACAGGTCAGTGTATGGAGGAGAGTGGGCACACCTAGCTGTGGACCTCACAGGTCAGTGTATGGAGCAGAGTGGGCACACCTAGCTCGGGGCCTCACATGTCAGTGTATGGAGGAGAGTGGGCACACCTAGCTCGGGGCCTCACAGGTCAGTGTATGGAGGAGAGTGGGCACACCTAGCTCGGGGCCTCACAGGTCAGTGTATGGAGGAGAGTGGGCACACCTAGCTGTGGACCTCACAGGTCAGTGTATGGAGCAGAGTGGGCCACACCTAGCTCGAGGCCTCACAGGTCAGTGTATGGCGGAGAGTGGGCACACCTAACTGTGGGTCTCATAGGTCAGTGTGTCCCATCTCGGGCACGCGTGTGTGCCAAGTGTGTTTCCTCTAGACAGATTCTTTCCCAGGGTCACTGGCTCTAGCTAGTGTCGAGTTTTCCTAAGAGAGGATGGGAAAGTATGGAGAGGAGGGCAAGGGGAAATGTCTACAACATTGTCAGTACTAATGAAGATGGTAAAACACTAAGACCTGGGATCTAGAATACAATCACTTATAGAACATCCTGGAAGTAATCAGAGATCAGTGAAGAAATCAGTTCATGCCGTTTAGCGGAAACCGGCAAACGAGTCTGTGCCGCACATAAACATGAATCTATATTAAAGGAAGGACACACAGATAAATAGGAAGCTGGATGAAATGAAGGAGAGAAAGAGAAACAACATTGGAAGATAAACTCTATGAACCACTATGTGAACTGAAAAGAAAAAAAAACACAGATCATTGAATTCATACAAAAGATAACATTGCAGTTATAGACACAAGTCAAGCGAACGAAAGACGAGGTCAACTCAGTGTTGCATAGCGGCTAAATGACACGGTGTCTGCACTCGACACGATAACCCGGGAGTCCAACACTGTACCAGAGAATGAAGTGCACTCTAAAGTGAACAATGGCTAGCGTACAAATACCGCAAGCTGAGTCCGATTAGTATCATATACACAGGGAGACTGGACAGCTTAGTGGCTGGACACTCGCCTGCCTACCAAGAGGACATGGGTTCGATCTGAAGCTGGAGAAAACAGATGTTCAAAATTGTCCGGGGCGCCCAGGGTGATCCAGCTTAACATGAGTACCAAACATGTCTTGAGGAGTGAACAGTCCTCATACATGCATCTTGTGATCTCCCATGTGTCCATCTAGTGTTCTCCCCTCTGTCCATCTAGTGTTCTTCCATATGTCCATCTTGTGTTCTCCCCTCTGTCCATCTTATGTTCTCCCCTGTGTCCATCTAGTGTTCTACCCTCTGTCCATCTTGTGTTCTACCCTCTGTCCATCTTGTGATCTCCCCTGTGTCCATCTAGTGTTCTACCCTCTGTCCATCTTGTGTTCTCCCCTCTGTCCATCTTGTGTTCTCCCCTCTGTCCATCTAGTGTTCTCCCATCTGTCCATCTTGTGATCTCCCCTCTGTCCATGTTTTCACATGTGTCCATCTGGTGTCCAGCAACAGTACAGCCTGGTCAGCCGCGAGTCGGAGCTGGAACCTTTCCAAGTTTGTAAGTCTGCGGGGATTGGAGTCCTTCCATGGGGCGTTCTCAAAGGGTAAGTTGCTGCCTCCTGGACTTAAGGATTAGGCTACCCCCTAAACTGTCCTACCCACTACACTACCTATCCTATCACTGTCCTAATCCCTACACTGTCCTACCCCCTACACTGTCCTACCCTTTACACTGTCTTACCCCTTCACTGTCCTACCCTTTACACTGTCTTACCCCCTACACTGTTCTACCCCCTACACTGTCCTACCCTTTACACTGTCTTACCCCCTACACTGTTCTACCTCCTACACTGTCCTACCTCCTACACTGTCTTACCTTTTACACTGTCCCACATTTCTAAATCAACGGCGGAGAACAATCTGACACATGCGTCCAGGGGCGAGCACAATCTCAACACCTGCTTCCAGGGGCGAGCACAATCTTAACATCTGCTTCCAGGGGCGAGCACAATCTTAACACCTGCTTCCAGGGGCGAGCACAATCTCAACACCTGCTTCCAGGAACGAGCACAATCTCAACACCTGCTTCCAGGGGGAGCACAATCTCAACACCTGCTTACAGGGGCGAGCACAATTTTAGCACCTGCTTCCAGGGGCGAGCACAATTTTAGCACCTGCTTCCAGGGGAGAGTACAATTTTAGCACCAAACTGACTCCGAGAGACGCGTGTGGTGGTCAGAGCTCAGGCCACCATGGGAGTCAACACTGACTCTCCCACAGACTCAACACTGACTCTCCCACAGAATCAACACAACAATCAGCCAGATAACCATGTTACTTGTCCTTCCACCGTGCTTAAAGGAGAGATCGGGAAACGGGGGTAGAGATAGAGAGTGGACGAGAGAGCGAAAGACTGAAAGAGCGAAGAAGAGAAAGACAGGAAGAGAGAGATAGAGTGAGAGAGAGAGAGAGAGAGAGAGAGAGAGAGAGAGAGAGAGAGAGAGAGAGAGAGCAAGAAATGTGAAGAGAGGGATGGAGGCAGAAAGAGAACAAGAGAGAGCAATAGAGAAGAAGAGAGATGAAGAGAGAAAGAGGAGGAAAGATAAATTAAGAGGGAGGTAGAAAGAGGAAAGAGAGAAAGCAAGAGATAAAAGAAAAGAGATAACGAGACAGAGCGAGACAGACAGAGCTAGATAGACAGAGCGAGACAGACAGACAGAGAGAGAGAGAGAGAGAGAGAGAGAGAGAGAGAGAGAGAGAGAGAGAGAGAGAGAGGAAAGGGGGAGGAGGAGTCATCTTCTCACTATAACGTTGACGTCATATAAACAACAACTATCCAAGAATCAGAACTCACAAAAGATGAATCGTTTGAAGGGTTGTACATAACTTGATCCTGCGTGCCCAATCTTTGACCCTTTCTAAATAAAGTTCGTTCCTTCACTCACCGACTTGCCAGACAGATGTACAACCTGCTCTGTTGTACACTTGCCAGACAGACAAAGGTAGGCACCGCTCTATTGTACACGTACCAGACAGACAGAGGTAGACACAGCTCTATTGTACACTTGCCAGACAGACAGAGGTAGACACCGCTCTATTGTACACTTGCCAGACAGACAGAGGTAGACACCGCTCTATTGTACACTTGCCAGACAGACAGAGGTAGAAACTGCTCTATTGTACACTTGCCAGACAGACAGAGAGATAGAGAGAACGAACGAACGAACGAAAGAAAAATCTTTATTTTCAAAGGGTTAAGAATTGGGCACGCAGGCCCGTCTGACATTCTGCCCTTCTTCTGTATTTCCTCTCATACATTCTTTCATTCAGTATCACTTATGAAGCTAATCTTTGACAACAAAAGAACAATAAACATTAAAACGCACGAAAAATAATCAATAATAATGACACACTGAGGCAATGTTTAACATGGGCATTATAAATACCGCAGGAAAGTGTAACGTGCCCACATATGGGAATGTGTATTGGCTAGTTGTCGTTTGAGATAATTTACCATTATTATTGTTTTGTTGTTGTTGTTTTCTTGTTTATGGGGGAATGTAGTCTGTACTGAGGTAGTGCTTAAACAGATTGCGAACGTATATATAATGATTGGTGGAGTACTTGATTTCTAGTGGAAGATTGTTCCACAACCGAGTGGCAGAGCATGCTAAGCTTGTTTTATATAAGTCTATCCTAGGATTAGGGACATGAAGTATATTTAGTCGTTCGCTATGTCTTGCGTTATATTTAAACAATGGACCAAAGGTATCTTGGAGCATTTTGAAATAAGATTTTGTGAATTAGTTTAGCCTTATTAAAAAGTATTCGTTTGTGGAGTGGCAGTATCTGAAGACGTTTTTGTAGGTTAGAATTGTCGGTATACTTTTCACCATTAATTAAACGCACTGCCCTTTTCTGGACTGAATAAGGCGTTTTGTTAAAGATTTGGAGCATCCATCCCAGATTGTGGAGCAATAATCAATATGTGTTTGTATATGGGAAGTATAGAATATCTTTCTTGTGTTTTCGTCAAGGAAATTTTTAATTTTGGCAAGTTGGTATACTTTTTTTGGCTATTTGTTTAACGAGAGCATGAACATGGGAGTTAAATGTTAGATTTTGATCAACGATGAGACCCAGTGCCTTGTGCTCGGTTACACTTTCTATAGGCGTTCTGCCAATGTGCAGCTGAAGAGCTCTCTGTGAGTTTAGAGTGTGAAGTCTTTTCCTGGTTGCAATTAACATAGATTTTGGTTTAGAAATGTTAATTTGCATGCGGTTTGCATGACTCCAGTTAACTACATTATTTATTTCCCGTTGCAAGGATAATTCTAGCACATTACGTTCAATAGCATTTGTATATGCTGTGCCGTCGACTGCAAATAGATCGCAGGACGACGAAAGATATAAGGGAAGATCATTTATATAAATGGCAAATAACAGAGGGCCAAGAATAGACCCCTGAGGTACTCCAATATTAATGGTAATGGCTTGAGATAAAGATTTATTGTGCGATACTACTTGTTTTCTGTCTAATAAAAATGATTTTATTGTCACTATATTAAAGCTTACTTTTATTGTTTCTAGTTTTTTAATTAGAATAGTATGACCTATCATATCGAATGCTTTTCTTAAGTCTATAAACACCGCTCCACATACAGTATTGTTGTTAATATTTTGATGCCAGTTTTCTATCATTGTTTGTTAGAGCCGTATGACAAGAATATTTTAGCCGAAACCCTGACTGACTGTCAACTGTTAGTTTGTGGCGAACTAAGTGGTCTAGTGTTGTTTTGTAAATGTGCTTTTCTAGTGGTTTGGATAGTGATGATAATATGGAAATTGGCCTATAGTTAGACGATTGTCTAATGAACCAGCTTTTAGACGAGGATACACTTTGGCGATTTTAAAGGCTGATGGGAAGTGACCTTTGGTGAGACATTGATTATATATAAAAGTTAGTGACTCACAGTTCGCCGGTGCAGCATAGCGAAGTATCCGATTGTTGATTCCATCTAGTCCTGATGAGTTACTGTTTTTTTTTAGATTACTGAGATGAGTAAATACTTCAGTGGTCGTCATTAGCGGTATGTTAGAGGGAATGTCTCTATAGAATTTGTTCTCACAAAATGATAATAGTATGGATATGTCAAGAGGAGAATCTGATATTGCAGCCTTCAATTGGTTTATGTCGGATTGAAAGAAACTACTGAAATCGTCACATGTAACCTGATTTGATGGTAATGATTGTGATGACGTGTTTGTTTGTCAAGGTGTTAATTGCTTTCCATATATCTTTAGTGTTAGGTTTATCTATTAGTAAGTTCTTGAAAAAGTTTTTCTTTTCCTTTCGAATAATATATTGAACTTTGTTTCTCAGACTACGTTACGTGGTTAGATCTCTATTTTTTTGTGCCCTGTCCCGGTCTCTCATAATTTCAACTACCTCCTGTGTGATCCACGGGGGCTTAGTGTAATGTTTAACTTGAACTTCCTTAAATGGGACATGCTTATTGAATACACTTAAAAAGGTCTTCAGCCAGTGGTCCAGTGCATCATCTGGGTCAGGGAGCTGGTAAACTTAGTCCAGAGATGAGTTGATCAAATCTTGTAAAAAGACATCTTGATTGAGATTTTTATAGTTCCTATATTTTATACTTATGTGTTAGTGATTCGGAGTTTTTGTACCTCTTTTCGACCACGTGCAACATATTTGGTAGTGATCACTCATTCCATTAATAGGTACAGTACATTCTGTGATGTTGTCAGCACATCTATATCTATAAAAGAGACTGTATGTATGTCCGTTCTTTATGCGTTCGCGAACGGTCCATCCGATTGAGATGAAATTTTCTACACGTTTTCTTTTCATTCCTGTGCAACTTTCTGTCATAGTTTTTTAGTTTTTTTTCGGCTACTTACTTACTAAAATTTAATATTTCATTTTTCATTATAATTTCTATATAGCAAGGGGACTTAACTCTAGAAAAGTTATTTCAAGGGGCATAACTTTTAATAACATTTCTATATACTTTATAGTCATATTGTTGCATCGTTTTCAAAGATATATAAACTCTTTGTCTATAGTTATTTACAGGCATATGAGTTATAATAAATAATGATATAATCTTTAAGGCATTTTCAAAGTTTTCATAAAAATAATGCATAATGCATAACATTGTAACTCATCTTTTTATGCTTAAAGAAGTTATCTACAGTCATGTAGGTGATTAAAAACAGTTTTCATTAAAAATAATGGATGGTGTGTGGAAGGACATTCTTTTAAGTTACTGTGTGAATTTAATGAGACGCTCCCCGCCAGGAGCTGGGCGAAGCCACGCCGGGTCGGATAGATAGACAGACAGACAGACAGATAGTCGGGAACGGGAGCTTATATGACTACTTATATGAATTAAATGAGATGCTCCCCACCAGGGACTGGGTGAAGCCGGGCCGGCTCAGACAGACAGACAGACAGACAGACAGACAGACAGACAGATAGTCGGGAACGGGAGCTTATATGACTACGTATATGAATTAAATGAGATGCTCCCCACCAGGGACTGGGTGAAGCCGGGCCGGGTCAGACAGACAGACAGATAGACAGACAGACAGACAGACAGATAGTCGGGAACGGGAGCTTATATGACTACGTATATGAATTAAATGAGATGCTCCCCACCAGGGACTGGGTGAAGCCGGGCCGGGTCAGACAGACAGACAGACAGATAGTCGGGAACGGGAGCTTATATGACTACTTATATGAATTAAATTAGATGCTCCCCACCAGGGACTGGGTGAAGCCGGGCTGGGTCAGCCAGACAGACAGACAGACAGATAAACAAGCAGACAGACAGACAGAAAGACTGATAGATAGATAGATCCCCTCCAGGGACTGGGCGAAGCCAGGCCGGGTCAGCTAGTGTAGTATAAATGTGATCTTCTTCTTCTTCGTTCATCCGGAGTTTTTTTTCCGGACGTGATTGCGTTGTGCCTGTTTACAGCAGAGCTGCGTTCTTGCGCCGTTAGGCCGACACATCCGACCTCTGCGGGCATTTGTTGACCGGGTTAACCTTCCCGGGGTAAATGTGATCTATAAGTGTTGCAGATGATTTTGTTATTCTAGTGGCTTGTTTGGCTAACTGTTGGAAGTTATATGACTCTATTATGTTTTCTCATGTTTTGTTTGGTTTGTTAGTGTCTATGTTGAAGTCGCCTAGCAGTATTATTTCTCTAGCATTACTAAAGACTACATCCATCATAGTGGTGAATTTTTCATACCAGATATTTCCTGCACTGGGGTTTCGATAAAGATAGCCAACTACTAGGGGTATGCGATTTTGAAGTTTAACCTCAGCTAACTGTTGGAAGTTATATGACTCTATTATGTTTTCCCATGTTTTGTTTGGTTTGTTAGTGTCTATGTTGAAGTCGCCTAGCAGTATTATTTCTCTAGCATTACTAAAGACTACATCCATCATAGCGGTGAATTTTTCATACCAGATATTTCCTGCACTGGGGTTTCGATAAAGATAGCCAACTACTAGGGGTATGCGATTTTGAAGTTTAACCTCAAGCCATACAAACTCAATCTCACTGGTTTCAAAGTCTAGCCTGTGGTGGACGTTAAGCGAATTAGAAATATAAACTGCAATACCCTTCTCTTGTTTCTGATAAGGATCCCTTCTAATAATTTTACAACCTCTAATAGCGATGTCATCGTCTGATATGTTACCATTTAATCGACTTTCACTAACGCCGAACATGTGAAAGTTTTGATTAAGTATAAGTGATAGTTCAGGCAGCTTCCCTAATAGATGGCATATATTTAGATGTCCGACTCTGAGCCCATCTTTAATGAGACAGTGCTCATACTTATTAGACATTTCAACAATGCGTAATCAAAGTTAAAAAAAAAGATACACACAAAGTGAATACAACTTACGTCCCTTATTACAACACACACTCTAAAGTACAGAGAAACAGTAATATCTCTGTCAATATATAAACATACGTACACAGATCCGTAAGGAAGAGCAATGAAGACCCCTCACTCACAGTAAAAACACGATTTAGAGTATTATAAAAGAGTATTATATATAAGATAAGTACTATCAATTAATATAAAGTCAAAACAAGTCAATGTTTATAGTCACATATAACCTAATACCTTACTAGCTCAAGTAATAACCAAATATGCAGATAAACGTTTTTATAGGAGAGGCTCTTTCTTGTACCGGGATCCGGTGTAGCTTTGTGCTAAGTTGCTAGAAAATTCCACGTTGTGTTGGTTGTTGGTACAGCGACATCATAAGTGCTTGACGAAGTGTAGCTGGTCTATAACGTGTGAGGTGCAACCATTCTGGGTTACAATGAAATGGGTACTGTTTATGTCTCATGGGTATGTAATGACTACTAACTACAGCCTCTGGATGGTGGCTAACAGGAGGTTGTAGTGACACGTTGTTGTTGCTGAAAGTTGGTTCCTTTCTGGGGAGAATAGGAAACATATCTTCATAATTATTACCCACCTGTGTGAAAGACGACGTATTGTACGGACTTGGTGTGGTGGTAGTGTCCCGTCTGGCTTGGATTTCAGGTGCAGTGGTTACGTGTGGTCTGCGCACTTCTGGCCTATTGGTACTTGATGTGACGGGCGTATGTCGTCTGGTTTGAGTTTCAGGAGGAGTAGCTAACAGTGTCCGAGTCGATCCTGTATTGGATGTATGGTGTGTCCGTTCTGGATATTTGATATTTTTGGCGAGCAAGCTGGTGCCCAATGTAGACAAATGTAATTTATATTTATAAAGACTCTTTATTTTAGTGCACCAGCCTGTGAAGTGAATGACGGTGTGCTGTTGATGAACTGTATCTTGTTTTGAGAACAGAACTTCTGCAAAATGTTGTTATTTATGACAGCTAGACAGCGCTGGAGTCCATAACTCGGTTATATGATGGAGGAGAAGAAATGGACGAGTTAGGAAAAGTGTGACGTAATCCGTTCAAGAGTGCTAGCAGTTGAGACCCTGTGATTTGTTTTTTGTTCATGGTGTCGTTAATACCAATGTGTACGCTTGCCTTTCTAACATTATGATTTACAGCCAATCTGCTAATCTTGTCTGTTAGCCGCTCAACACCAGCCCCAGGCAGTAGGATTCTGGAAACAATGTCTTTGTCTAAGGGGGCCATCCGGTCGCTATATAAACCTTTCATTAAAGAATCGCCTAGTTTAATGTGTGTACAGTAGGGTCGTGCTGTCTGTACATGTTGGTTGTCAGCACGTCTAGCCCGTTGTTTCATCCATTGTCGACTATCAACAGTCTTTATGACCCCACGTGGTTCTCCCGATGTATCTTGTAGGTATGTGTTGCCCGTTGGCAGCATGTTAAAGCACTGTAAGTTTTCTGGTAATTTTTCTTGAAGATCTTCGAACCTATTGCTTATTTTGACGTCAATAGAGAAGACTGCTTGTTGTTGTTTATCTTCCTCTGCGCGTTGAGGTGTTGTTTGTTGTTTATCTTCCTCTGCGCGTTGCAGTCTAAAACAACTAAATAAGTTATGGAGTGGGACAGACAGAACTACAAAAATTAGATTTTTATCAGCATGCATCTTTCCTATTGCAACATACAGCCTGTGAGACTTTGACACTTACTAAACAAGCTGAACAGCGAATTAAGGCCTTTGAATATAAATGTTATAGACGGGTTCTATGAATATCTTGGATAAAGGAAAGAACAAATGCATCCATACTTCAAGAGATGGATATAGAAGAAGGTTGGCTATTAAAAACGACAAAACAAAGAAAATTGAAATATTTTGGTCACTTGAAACCTGACGAAAGTTTGGAGAGAACAAAAATTGAGGGATTGACAATAATTGAGCCTGGAAGAGCTGAAAATGATAGACGCGTTTTATGAAAATTTGGATTGGGAAATAGAAATATTGCAGGTGACAAATTAATTGAATTTTACACAGAAAATGAGTTAATGATAGCCAACACACTTTTTAAGCACCACACAAGAAGACTCTACACACGGACGTCCCCTGACAGTACTACCAAAAATCAGAAAGATTATATTTTAATACAGTGGTTCTCAACCTTTTTTGGCCCTTGCCCCCTTTACTATATGTTCAGAACGTCACCCCCCCCCCCCCTTTCGAATTTCTTCCCTATAAATCTCTCCCCCCCCCCCCCCAAACCCTTACACAGTATACATAAAAATGGAAGCTAAATTTAATAACACATACTAGAACAAGTCTAGACATCTACATAAAATGTGATTTGCGAGTCTACTTACGTTATAAAACGAATTTCATTAGGGCGAGAAGTACAGAACCGTAAAATTTAGATGGAAAAACAATATCAAGTAACTGGTTCTTGTATTAATGCGATCTTGAAATAATCTTAATTCCTTCCCTGGAAACCCTAAAATCCCCCCCGGGGGGGGGGGGCATTCCCCACCGGTTAAGAACCACTGTTTTAATACAAAGAAGATGGAGATCAGGCATAACATCTGCAAAAACCCTACGACATGCAGACTGTGATACAGATCATCAGTTATTAGAAGCAGATCTGAAAGTAAAACTCAAATAGCTTATCCGAGGACCAAGGCCACTTCGTTTTGATCTCATAAAAATACCAGATGCATACAACGTAGAAGTGTAGAGTCGTTTTGGGGTCTTGATGTCTGTACAGGACGAAAATGACACCTGATGAATTGGCAGTACAAGCTAGAGATATCTTGATAACAGCAGCCAAAGATTTAATTCCGATCAGGCCAAAAGCAACATAAGCCATGGATTTACTCCAGACACGTTAGAATTAATAAATCAACGAATGGAACTGCAACAGAAAGGTAGAGAAATCGATAACAGCAGGATGAAGTATACATCTTTAACACGAGAAATAAGAAAGAACACAAGAAAGGACGAAAACCAGTATATACAAGATTGTTGTATTAAAATAGAGCAATTTCATAAGACTGGAAGAAATGAAGTTATTGACAAGAAAGACATGTTCAACCTCAATTAAATGTTATCTGTGACAAGTTGGAAAATACCTTAACAGAATCTAGACAAATTCTAGAGAGATGGCAGGATTACTGCAGTGGAACGTATGATATGAATGACTGTGAGGATATGAATGAGATACTTGAGCCAATGACAGCAGAGACAGAACCTGAACCGTCATTAGATGAAATTGCATGGGCAATAAAGAACCTGAAGAATGGTAAATCACCTGGATGTGATGAGATACCAGCTGAACTAATTAAAGCGGGAGAAGAAGAAAACATAAAAATCTACCACGCATTATGTACAAAGATTTGGAAATATGGTATATGGCCAACAGATTGGAAGAGAACTGTCTTCATTTGCATGTACAATTCTACTAAAAATCATAATGGGAAGATTTCATAAGAAAATGGAAGAAGAGATTAACGTGGTTCAAGATGGATTTAGACAATGAAGAGGAACAAGAGATCACATACTCAACATCTGTTTAATTAATAATGGAGAAGTACAGAGAATTCAATGTAAACCTAGTCTCATGTTTTATGGATTATTCAAAGGCATTTGGCTGTGTACAACATCAGAAACTTTGGGAAATCATGAGGAATATTGGCTTTCCATAACATGTAGTACAACTCATAACAATGCTCTATCTAGACCAACAAGTAGCGGTTAGAATAGATGGCGAGACATTAGATGTGCTGTCACCCTATTTGTTTAACGTGTACGCCGAAGAAATAATGAGAAATGTCAGAGATGATATAACCAGAGAGCAATATGATGCTCTAAATATTGGTGGTCATGAAATACCAGAGATTCACTACCTTTGTGATACACTATTACTACCCACATCACAGAACGGTATAGAAAACTTAATAACCTCAAACCAAAAGAATAGTGAAAATTACAACTTATATTTTAACACAGCACAAACAAGGATAATGCATATAGATAAAACTACTATGGAGAAAGAAATATACGTTAATGAGGAAAAATTGGAGGTGGTGGAAAGTTTCGATTATCTTGGATCATTAATTACCAACAATGGTGACACAATGAAATAAATTAAACGACAACTATCTATTGCTCTTCAAAGACTAAAACAACTGAATAAATTATGGAACGGGACAGATAGAATTACAAACATTATAATCTTAAGAGCATGCATCTTTCCCATTGCAACATCAATCAATCAATCATATGCCATGCCGGATGTGGCGAATGATCTCCAGATTCGTGTATTGGAAGCGGGACATCTTGCTTGTGATCGAGAAGGTTGTTATGGGAGCGATCTTCTGCAATTGGCATGCTACTGAATGAATGAATGAATGAATGAATGAATGAATGAATGACACTTAATGTTGATGTCAGTCCAGTGACACAGTTTCTGTACTGCTGGCTACTGTACTCTGGGCGTCCTTGTTCACAGGGGACTGCTAACAGGTAAAGTGAGGAGAGGGGTCAAGCCGACACAAGGCAGGATGGGGTGGGCAGCCGACAACAGGCCACTAGTACCCGAAATGGCACCACAGTATTCCAGCCTGGACGACAAGACAGTTTGATATTATAGAGAAACTGTCGGACATTGCCAAGATCAAAGGTAAGATAAGACCATGGTGTCAACAATCTATCTTTGTCAGTAACATTCATGCCATGCCTTCAGTCAGTTGTCTTGTTTTCAAGCTATATTGGCACCTATTGGCACCTTGGCGTCTTGACAGACGATAGTTTGTTACATTGTGCTTCAAAAAGGCTTAATAACTACAACCCATGGCGGTGATGAGTGTGGCTGATAAGGCCAATTCTTGCTGTAATTCGTCCACAGTGGATGCATGTGAAAACATGGTCATTTCTACCATCATGCACCATCTTACGTCTCTCACACTCTGTGTGCTGTATCTGCAATCATTTTCTCCTTTGTCTTTATTCCATTTCTGATAGTTGCCCTCCATGCAACACGTTCAGCGGCGACGTGCTCCCAATGTGCATTATCAATGCCTGTATCAATCATGTCCCGCTTACACACATCTTTGTATCGCAGTAGAGACCGACCCTGAGATCTCTTACCCATCTGTAATTCACTAAAACGATGTCTTTTGGTATTCTGCCATCATTCATCCTCCTAACGTGTCCTATCCATCTAAGCCTATGAAGACTGAGCATGGAATACACCGTCACACAACCTGATCTTTCCAATACTTCAGTATTTGTGATTTTGTCTTGCCACTTAATACCAAGAATTCTTCGCAGACACCGCATATGAAAGCTGTTTAAACGTTTCTCTTGGTGTGAGTAAGTTGACCAAGTTTCGCCGCCATAATGAAATGTACTAAGGACACATTCTTGGTAGACAAGGACTTTTGTTTTGGCAGTAAGTTTCCTGTTCTCCCATACTCGTTTTCTTAACCTGTTAATTGTTGTTGCTGCCTTACCAATCCCGATGTTGATTTTCTGATCTAGGGATAATTTACTATTTACCTCTGATCCTAGATATATAAAATGGTCTACTATCTCCAGTTCGTCGTCGTCAATAAAGATTGATGGTGCCCCATGTGCACCTTGTGACATAATCTGTGTCTTCTTTTTGTTAATTGTTAAACCAAATTCAGAACAAGCATTGGAGAATGCAGATAGTAGACGTTGTAATTCTTCCCCAGAGTGGGTCGTAATTGCAGCATCATCTGCAAAAAGCAACTATCTGATCAGTACCATCCTAATTTTGGTCTTGGCCTTCAATCTAAGAGCATTATAGAGGCTGTCATCTTAGCGTGAGTGAATGTATATACCGGCATCCTGATCACGAAAGGCATATTTCAGTAGAAGTGAAAAGTATATTCCAAAGAGGGTGGGAGCTAGTACACAACCTTGCTTAACTCCACTCTTGATTTCATACTCTTCTGAAGTTGCACCATCAAACTTGATTGTACCCCTCATGCCTGTGTGGAACGATTCCACAATGGACAGAAGAGTTGGTGGGCAGCCAATTTTCTTTAGTGCCTTGAAACAGACCCTCACGACTGACCCAAATCAAATGCCTTTGTGAGGTCGATGAAGGCAATAAACAGTGGTTGATTTTGTTCCCAGCATTTTTCTTGCATTTATCACAATGAGAATATCATATCAATGGCAGACCGGTTCTGTCGGAAGCCGCACTGTGATTCGGGGTACGTTAGTGTCATTCATGCCTCGACTTCAGTCATTTGCCTTGTTTTCCAGCTAATTGTTAAAGTCATTCATGCCATGACTTCAGTCAGTTGCCTTGTTTTCCAGCTAATTGTTAAAGTCATTCATGCCATGACTTCAGTCAGTTGCCTTGTTTTCCAGCTAATTGTTAAAGTCATTCATGCCATGACTTCAGTCAGTTGCCTTGTTTTCCAGCTAATTGTTAAAGTCATTCATGCCATGACTTCAGTCAGTTGCCTTGTTTTCCAGCTAATTGTTAAAGTCATTCATGCCATGACTTCAGTCAGTTGCCTTGTTTTCCAGCTAATTGTTAAAGTCATTCATGCCATGACTTCAGTCAGTTGTCTTGTTTTCCAGCTATATGTTAAAGTCATTCATGCCATGACTTCAGTCAGTTGTCTTGTTTTCCAGCTAATTGTTAAAGTCATTCCTGCTATGACTCCAGTGATGTAACTTGTATGCATGTGCCTATTACTTCCACATCTTCTGTGTCTCCAGAGATGAACTTCTATCCAGGCAAATTTTAGTCCATCATTTTCCCCCACTTATTTGGTCCCTTCCAGGACCTAGCTATCAACCCAAGGTTGACAGTCAAGGAAATTGTACGTTCAGTAGTTTGTCATTGCGTTCTGAATGAGAAGTTATAACTTAATGCCAGTGTAAAGGTTCAACCGCCTTCCCTATGGTACCATTAGCGCACCGGAAGCGCTCTTATCTCCTCGACCACATCGAAATTAATGTTCATATATCCAGTTGCCGTTCTCTCTAAAGCGAACTAGAACATATGTACCACCTAGCGGATCAACACACAACTCTGGGCTGGGTACAAGCGTCCTTACCGAGTGGAAGAGATTCGGGCATCATTAACTACCCACCTGAAGGGACCTTGACCGCAGAAAACTTCACAGAAACCCCATTGTCTACTCGGGGCGGAGTGGAGTGGTGTGACACGCCCGACTCTAACTGGTACATACATGGTTCTTGCCACGAAGTTGACTGTATGGGGTGTCACAACGTCACAATCAGGTGTTATAATTCTGTTTGCTCTTGGCCATCTCGGACAAGGGCAACAGACTGGGAGAACCAGGCTAGAAGCAGTCGTGTTAGAGATCCCTGATCAGTTGGCTACCAAAGACAACAGGTTAACCAGGCCCCCTTTACAGGACGTCGGAGTCAACCCCAGGCTGTTCGTGATTATTTGGACAAATTTACGTTGGTTTTTTTTTTGATGCCATTGATTTCTGAACGACCAGCACTCATATCTTTGTATGAAAATCCAACGCAAGGAATGGCAAGGAATTGTGTTCTTAACTCCTTCGCCGGTTAAATTAACAAAGATACAAAAAGAATATTGATTTGGAGATTCTGGTATGATTCACATGAGGGGCATCCCAGTGTTAAGGAGGTCGTGCACAATGTTGGGCATGCTCCTGTGAGATTTCATGCATGATAGACGTTTGCATGGAAGAGACCCTTCACCCTCCACCGACAACAGTAACCTATCTCCTGATTTCTTCTGGCAGGTCGCAGCATGAGCCAGGTGGCAATTCGCTGGCTGCTGCAGAAGGATGTCGTGTCCTCGGTGATCATCGGAGCCACGTCTCTGACACAACTTGATGACAACATGGCCGCGGCCCAGGGATGGTCACTGACCAGAGACGAGGTTAGGTCTGCCTGTCGCTGCTGGTCACTGCCCACATCTCAGTGTTACAGTAGCCACATCTGCTGGTTACTGTCCACATCTCACTATTACAGCAGCTACCTCTGATGATCACTGTACACATCTCACTGTTACAGTATCTACCTCTGCTGATCACTGTCCACATCTCACTGTTATAGTAGCTACATCTACTGATCACTGTCCACATCTCACTGTTACAGTAGCTACCTCTGCTGATCACTGTCCACATCTCACTGTTATAGTAGCTATCTCTGCTGATCACTGTCCACATCTCACTGTTATAGTAGCTATCTCTGCTGATCACTGTCCACATCTCACTGTTATAGTAGCTATCTCTGCTGATCACTGTCCACATCTCACTGTTATAGTAGCTATCTCTGCTGATCACTGTCCACATCTCACTGTTACAGTAGCTATCTCTGCTGATCACTGTCCACATCTCACTGTTACAGTAGCTATCTCTGCTGATCACTGTCCACATCTCACTGTTACAGTAGCTATCTCTGCTGATCACTGTCCACATCTCACTGTTACAGTAGCTACATCTACTGATCACTGTCCACATCTCACTGTTACAGTAGCTATCTCTGATGATCACTGTCCACATCTCACTGTTACAGTAGCTATCTCTGCTGATCACTGTCCACATCTCACTGTTATAGTAGCTATCTCTGCTGATCACTGTCCACATCTCACTGTTACAGTAGCTACATCTACTGATCACTGTCCACATCTCACTGTTACAGTAGCTACATCTACTGATCACTGTCCACATCTCACTGTTACAGTAGCTACATCTACTGATCACTGTCCACATCTCACTGTTACAGTAGCTACATCTACTGATCACTGTCCACATCTCACTGTTACAGTAGCGACATCTACTGATCACTGTCCACATCTCACTGCTACAGTAGCTACCTCTGATGATCACTGTCCACATCTCACTGTTACAGTATCTACCTCTGCTGGTCACTGTCCACATCTCACTGTTACAGTAGCTACCTCTGCTGATAACTGTCCACATCTCACTGTTACAGTAGCTATCTCTGCTGATCACTGTCCACATCTCACTGTTACAGTAGCTACCTCTGCTGATCACTGTCCACATCTCACTGTTACAGTAGCTACATCTGCTGATAACTGTCCACATCTCACTGTTACAGTAGCTACCTCTGCTGATAACTGTCCACATCTCACTGTTACAGTAGCTATCTCTGCTGGTCCACATCTCACTGTTACAGTAGCTACCTCTGCTGATCACTGTACACATCTCACTGTTACAGTAGCTACCTCTGCTGATCACTGTCCACATCTCACTGTTACAGTAGCTACCTCTGCTGGTCACTGTCCACATCTCACTGTTACAGTAGCTACCTCTGATGATCATTGTCCACATCTCACTGTTTCAGTAGCCACCTCTGCTGGTCACTGTCCACATCTCACTGTTACAGTAGCTACCTCTGCTGATCACTGTCCACATCTCACTGTTACAGTAGCTACCTCTGCTGGTCCACATCTCACTGTTACAGTAACTACCTCTGCTGATCACTGTCCACATCTCACTGTTACAGTAGCTACCTCTGCTGATCACTGTCCACATCTCACTCTTACAGTAGCCACCTCTGCTGGTCAGTGTCCACATCTCACTGTTACAGTAGCTACCTCTGCTGGTCACTGTCCACATCTCACTGTTACAGTAGCTACCTCTGCTGGTCACTGCCACATCTCACTGTTACAGTAGCCACCTCTGCTGGTCACTATCCACATCTCACTGTTACAGTAGCTACCTCTGCTGGTCACTGTCCACATCTCACTGTTACAGTAGCTACCTCTGCTGGTCACTGTCCACATCTCACTGTTACAGTAGCTACCTCTGCTGGTCACTGTCCACATCTCACTGTTACAGTAGCTACCTCTGCTGGTCACTGTCCACATCTCACTGTTACAGTAGCTACCTCTGCTGATCACTGTCCACATCTCACTGTTACAGTAGCTACCTCTGCTGATCACTGTCCACATCTCACTGTTACAGTAGCTACCTCTGCTGATCACTGTCCACATCTCACTGTTACAGTAGCCACCTCTGCTGGTCACTGTCCACATCTCACTGTTACAGTAGCTACCTCTGCTGGTCACTGTCCACATCTCACTGTTACAGTAGCCACCTCTGCTGATCACTGTCCACATCTCACTGTTACAGTAGCTACCTCTGCTGGTCACTGTCCACATCTCACTGTTACAGTAGCTACCTCTGCTGGTCACTGTCCACATCTCACTGTTACAGTAGCCACCTCTGCTGGTCACTGTCCACATCTCACTGTTACAGTAGCTACCTCTGCTGGTCACTGTCCACATCTCACTGTTATAGTAGCTACCTCTGCTGGTCACTGTCCACATCTCACTGTTACAGTAGCTACCTCTGCTGGTCACTGTCCACATCTCACTGTTACAGTAGCTACCTCTGCTGGTCACTGTCCACATCTCACTGTTACAGTAGCTACCTCTGCTGATCACTGTCCACATCTCACTGTTACAGTAGCTACCTCTGCTGGTCACTGTCCACATCTCACTGTTACAGTAGCTACCTCTGCTGATCACTGTCCACATCTCACTGTTACAGTAGCCACCTCTGCTGATCACTGTCCACATCTCACTGTTACAGTAGCTACCTCTGCTGGTCACTGTCCACATCTCACTGTTACAGTAGCCACCTCTGCTGATCACTGTCCACATCTCACTGTTACAGTAGCTACCTCTGCTGATCACTGTCCACATCTCACTGTTACAGTAGCTACCTCTGCTGGTCACTGTCCACATCTCACTGTTACAGTAGCCACCTCTGCTGATCACTGTCCACATCTCACTGTTACAGTAGCTACCTCTGCTGATCACTGTCCACATCTCACTGTTACAGTAGCTACCTCTGCTGGTCACTGTCCACATCTCACTGTTACAGTAGCTACTCTGCTGGTCACTGTCCACATCTCACTGTTACAGTAGCTACCTCTGCTGATCACTGTCCACATCTCACTGTTACAGTAGCTACCTCTGCTGATCACTGTCCACATCTCACTGTTACAGTAGCCACCTCTGCTGATCACTGTCCACATCTCACTGTTACAGTAGCTACCTCTGCTGATCACTGTCCACATCTCACTGTTACAGTAGCTACCTCTGCTGATCACTGTCCACATCTCACTGTTACAGTAGCCTACCTCTGCTGATCACTGTCCACATCTCACTGTTACAGTAGCCACCTCTGCTGATCACTGTCCACATCTCACTGTTACAGTAGCTACCTCTGCTGATCACTGTCCACATCTCACTGTTACAGTAGCTACCTCTGCTGATCACTGTCCACATCTCAATGTTACAGTAGCTACCTCTGCTGGTCACTGTCCACATCTCACTGTTACAGTAGCTATCTATGCTGGTCCACATCTCACTGCTACAGTAGCTACCTCTGCTGATCACTGTCCACATCTCACTGTTACAGTAGCTACCTCTGCTGATCACTGTCCACATCTCACTGTTACAGTAGCTACCATCTGCTGATCACTGTCCACATCTCACTGTTACAGTAGCCACCTCTGCTGATCACTGTCCACATCTCACTGCTACAGTAGCTACCTCTGCTGATCACTGTCCACATCTCACTGTTACAGTAGCCACCTCTGCTGATCACTGTCCACATCTCACTGTTACAGTAGCTATCTCTGCTGATCACTGTCCACATCTCACTGTTACAGTAGCTACCTCTGATGATCACTGTCCACATCTCACTGTTACAGTAGCTATCTCTGCTGATCACTGTCCACATCTCACTGTTACAGTAGCTATCTATGCTGGTCCACATCTCACTGCTACAGTAGCTACCTCTGCTGATCACTGTCCACATCTCACTGTTACAGTAGCCACCTCTGCTGATCACTGTCCACATCTCACTGTTACAGTAGCTACCTCTGCTGATCACTGTCCACATCTCACTGTTACAGTAGCTACCTCTGCTGGTCACTGTCCACATCTCACTGTTACAGTAGCTATCTCTGCTGGTCACTGTACACATCTCACTGTTACAGTAGCCACCTCTGCTGATCACTGTCCACATCTCACTGTTACAGTAGCTACCTCTGCTGATCACTGTCCACATCTCACTGTTACAGTAGCTACCTCTGCTGATCACTGTCCACATCTCACTGTTACAGTAGCTACCTCTGCTGGTCACTTGTCCACATCTCACTGTTACAGTAGCTACCTCTGCTGGTCACTGTCCACATCTCACTGTTACAGTAGCTACCTCTGCTGATCACTGTCCACATCTCACTGTTACAGTAGCTACCTCTGCTGATCACTGTCCACATCTCACTGTTACAGTAGCTACCTCTGCTGATCACTGTCCACATCTCACTGTTACAGTAGCTACCTCTGCTGATCACTGTCCACATCTCACTGTTACAGTAGCTACCTCTGCTGATCACTGTCCACATCTCACTGTTACAGTAGCTACTTCTGCTGATCACTGTCCACATCTCACTGTTACAGTAGCTACCTCTGCAGGCATTCACTAACTCGTAGTGTCCATCGGTGGCAAGACAGTGGGGGAGATTTATGTCATCACATTGTCCAATACCGTCGCTTGTGAAACACTCTTCCCCAGGGTGCTACTTGGTTTGTTTTTTTATATTCTCAATATCTTCTTTGGATGATGTAGTTTTCTATATTCTCAATATCTTCTTTGACTGATGTAGTTTTCTATATTCTCAATATCTTCTTTGACTGATGTAGCTTTCTATATTCTCAATATCTTCTTTGACTGATGTAGTTTTCTATATTCTCAATATCTTCTTTGGATGATGTAGTTTTCTATATTCTCAATATCTTCTTTGACTGATGTAGTTTTAATATCTTCTTTGACTGATGTAGTTTTCTGTATTCTCAATATCTTCTTTGACTGATGTAGTTTTCTATATTCTCAATATCTTCTTTGACTGATGTAGTTTTCTGTATTCTCAATATCTTCTTTGACTGATGTAGTTTTCTATATTCTCAATATCTTCTTTGACTGATGTAGTTTTCTATATTCTAAATATCTTCTTTGACTGATGTAGTTTTCTATATTCTCAATATCTTCTTTGACTGATGTAGTTTTCTATATTCTCAATATCTTCTTTGACTGATGTAGTTTTCTATATTCTCAATATCTTCTTTGACTGATGTAGTTTTCTATATTCTCAATATCTTCTTTGACTGATGTAGTTTTCTATATTCTCAATATCTTCTTTGACTGATGTAGTTTTCTATATTCTCAATATCTTCTTTGACTGATGTAGTTTTCTATATTCTAAATATCTTCTTTGACTGATGTAGTTTTCTATATTCTCAATATCTTCTTTGACTGATGTAGTTTTCTATATTCTCAATATCTTCTTTGACTGATGTAGTTTTCTATATTCTCAATATCTTCTTTGACTGATGTAGTTTTCTATATTCTCAATATCTTCTTTGACTGATGTAGTTTTCTATATTCTCAATATCTTCTTTGACTGATGTAGTTTTCTATATTCTCAATATCTTCTTTGACTGCTGTAGTTTTATATATTCTCAATATCTACTTTGACTGATGTAGTTTTCTATATTCTCAATATCTTCTTTGACTGCTGTAGTTTTCTACTTCTCCTTTTCTATACCCTCCTACGGAACACAACTACAGAAGACAGACACATACTACAGAAGATAGATCAATATAGAAGACACAACTACAGAAGACAGATCAATATAGAAGACACAACTACAGAAGATAGACAAATAAAGAAGATACTTATCTACAGAAGACATACAAAGATAGACGACACACAACTACAGAAGGCATAAAAATATAGAAGACACACAACTACAGAAAATAGACAAATATAGCAGGAAGGTATAGCAAGTTTCACAACAGACCTTCAAGAGGTTGATGACGATGATGATGATGATGATCATTATAATGATAATAATTATGATGATAATGCTGATGATGGTAATAATAATGGTGGAATAATTAAAATGATGATGGCGGTGATAATAATGATGATAATGTTGATAATAATGGTGATGATGGTGGTGATGTTGATGATAATGGTGGTGGGGCAATTCTCTCATTGCGTATACAGCTTCAGTTGATCTTTCGGATTCCACTCCGTCGCTACATGTTTTTTTTTCTACGGAGATCTCCATGCGAAGTGATCAGGCCGCCTGTCCCGTGATCTGAGGTCGTCGGTTCGTGTCCGGACTAAGTCGTTTATACAACGAGTGCAGTGTATTCGGTGACACCTGGGGGTCATCGCTGGAGCTGGCAGTACATGGTGACCCCTGGGGATCATCGCTGGAGCTGGCAGTACATGATTTCAGCTGGTGTTGTGCTGTTCTCAGGAGAAACACTGCCGGCGAGTTGTTGCAGCTGACAGGAAGTTGTGCTGACAGTGGTATGAGAGCAGACCGGTGTGGGTTCGATTCCTGGGTTTGCCGTTCGCAACGAGAGACAGACAGAAATATACAGAGATGGATAGACAGACGGGCAGACAGACAGACATATAGAGATAGACAGCCAGAGATATAAATAGATAGATAGACATACATACATAGACAGACAGAGACAGACAAAGACAGACTGAGACAGACAGACAGAGATAGCCAGGCAGACAACAGACAGACAGAGAGAGAGAGAGAGAGAGAGAGAGAGAGAGAGAGAGAGAGAGAGAGAGAGAGAGAGAGAGAGAGAGAATCTTATTGTGACACTCCCCTAACTTCCTCAGATGAGACAGCTAGACGATGTGTCCTCCAGCCCGCTGACCTACCCGTACGAAATGAACCGCCGGTTCAGTGTGGGCCGCGTCAATCCGCTGTCTGACGTCCATGTCAAGTCACTTGACTGACTCCAGCTGACTGTCAACTGATTCAGTTACATGTGTAAGTCAGCTGACTTCGGCAGACATGAGTTTATGATCTATGCTGATACAAGCACAGATTCTGCATGTTTATCAAACTTTTACATCGCCAAGCCATTTACCACAATGCAATGTTTTCGTATTTCTCCTGATCTTGTAATTTTATCTTATGTTTAGGACTGATACACATATAGAAGATATTTGTGTATTTTGCAGAATTAGAGCTAAGCAATCTATATAATATTTATGTTGTTGTGTATTCTGCAGAATTAGAGCTATGTCATCTATGTGATATTTCAGTTGATCTGTATTCTGCAGATTTAGAGCTGTTTAATCTATGTTATGTTTCTGTTGTTTTGTATTCTGTAGTTATAGAGCTATGTCATCTTATATAATATTTCATTTGTTTTGTATTCTGTAGTTTTAGAGATATTTGCATAATATTTCTGTTCTTTAACATTGTCTTAATTGTAGAACTATTTTACCAAGACAGATTTTTAAATATTCTATTATTCTCAACGCCATGTTAATAAGATTGTTTTATTGCATTCCATTATTCTTATAGCTTTAAAAATAAGATTGTTTTGTATTCTGTTATTATCAAAGTTATATTAATAAGAGTGCTTGTTATTGAATGGAGCTATATTATTGATAGTCGGCGCTGTGGGTTTGGGGCATTGAACATGTTTCACAAATGCCCGACACACCGAGTCCAAGGCTCGACATTCGCCATGGGAGGTTAGGAAGCAGACCGCTTTGCGTTGATTTCTATGGTATGAGCCGTCGGTCGTTCAGAAAGCAATGGAAAACCATTGAATGCAACGATTGCCTAGTAAACCACAGACAGACAATTATCAAGTTAGTCAGTCGCGCTTCCATCTTCAAGGCAACGGGTCGTCCCCATATTGCTCCGTTCCTGTGCCAGTGAATATCACACAAAATGCTCATCACTGTCCTATGTGAACAATGGAATTGACAGGAGTGTTGGCAAGCCAACAGCCCGCACAGGTACACTGTGCATAATACCGCCGCCAGAATGCCAACACGAAAGGCCGCCACGAAAAATACAGTTCATCGTTGATGGAAACGGCAGTCACCAGAAAGACTTAATTGACCCGGGTTTTATCCCATATGGCTCGGTCTCTTTCCGCAGGGCGACCCACCGAAAGCGCCGCACAAAGCACGAACTCCGTAGCTACAGCGACGACTCCCAGGAGTCTCCCGAAAAAAGTACTCGTGAACCGAAAAGGCAAACCAGTAAATCCACCAACAGCCGCCTGCCATTGTTCCGAACATGCAGTTCACGCTAAAAACAACAGCGGACAGATGCAGAAGCATTCAACGTGAAATTCACAGCTCACAGTATCGCGCCACGCACTCACTCAGTAGCAGGGCGACGGAACCATAGCCTCCTTAGTCGCCTCTTACGACGTGCATGGTAGGCAACAGTGTTACTATTCTTTGCTCCCCCGTTGGGCCCCGGCAACACACGGGCAAGACTATCAATCAATCAATCAATCATGTACCGTGCCGGAAAGCGTTGGCGGTCATGACTCACCATTTCACTCGATCACCAGAGTCGTGGATCAGCTCAGTGCTCCTGTTTCGTCCATGCCATGTGGCCAAGCCATCCAGGTATTTTTCCTCTCGGTCTTCCTCTTGGTCTGTTCCCTTCGATCTTGCCCGTTGTCACCAAGTTCTCCAATCCATTTCTTCTCATAACATGTCCAAAATATTTTGACTGTCTACGTCTAATTTCTCTAATCAATTTACGATTGTCATTTGTCTCTTGCAGTACTTGGTCATTGGTTTTTCTGTTTGTCCATGGTATTCTTTGCATTTTCCTCAGAAACCACATTTCTGCAGCCATCAAATGCTTTTTAGCTTGACTGCTCATTGCCCAAGTTTCTCATCCATACAAAAGAACAGACTCTATGTATCCCCTCAACAATCTTTTTCTCGTTTCAAATGACAGACAATTATGCTGGGGTTGAATGCTAGGTCATGTAAAGGACATTCAACTTATTTTATTCTATATATAGAAGATTCTTTCATGTTCTGTCGTTCTAAGATATCTGTTTTCTCTATCATGTTTTTGTTGTATTGTATTCTTGTAATCTTAGAATTATGTTATCTAAAAAAAGCATTGTTGTTTTTATTATATTCTATTATTCTTAGATCTATGGTATCTATATAATGGTGTTTGTGGAACAAGAGAGTGTTGGGTATTCTATTCTGTTATTGTTTTAAATCTATGTTATCTATATACTGTTATTGTGGAACAGGAGAGTGTTGGGTATTCTATTTTATCATTATTTTAAATCTATGTTATCTATATACTGTTATTGTGGAACAAGAGAGTGTTGGGTATTCTATTCTGTTATTGTTTTAAATCTATGTTATCTATATACTGTTATTGTGGAACAAAAGAGTGTTTGGTATTCTATTCTGTTATTGTTTTAAATCTATGTTATCTATATACTGGTTATTATGGAACAGGAGAGTGTTGTGTATTCTATTCTGTTGTTGTTTTAAATCTATGTTATCTATATACTGGTTATTGTTGAACAAGAGAGTGTTGCGTATTCTATTCTGTTATTGTTTTAAATCTATGTTATCTATATACTGGTTATTGTGGAACAAGAGAGTGTTGGGTATTCTGTTATTGTTTTAAATCTATGTTATCTATATACTGGTTATTGTGGAACAGGAGAGTGTTGTGTATTCTATTCTGTTATTGTTTTAAATCTATGTTATCTATATACTGGTTATTGTGGAACAGGAGAGTGTTGTGTATTCTATTCTGTTATTGTTTTAAATCTATGTTATCTATATACTGGTTATTGTGGAACAAGAGAGTGTTGTGTATTCTATTCTGTTGTTGTTTTAAATCTACGTTATCTATATACTGGTTATTGTGGAGCAAGAGAGTGTTGTGTATTCTATTCTGTTATTGTTTTAAATCTATGTTATCTATATACTGGTATTGTTGAACAAAAGAGTGTTGCGTATTCTATTCTGTTATTGTTTTAAATCTATGTTACTATATACTGGTTTTGTGGAAAGAGAGGTTGGGGATTCTGTTATTGTTTTAAATCTATGTTATCTATATACTGGTTATTGTGGAACAGGAGAGTGTTGTGTATTCTATTCTGTTGTTGTTTTAAATCTACGTTATCTATATACTGGTTATTGTGGAGCAAGAGAGTGTTGTGTATTCTATTCTGTTATTGTTTTAAATCTATGTTATCTATATAATGGTTTTTGTGGAACACAAGAGTGTTGGGTATTCTATCCTGTTGACCTTCTTGTCGTGTGCAAATCGTGTGCCGTGGTAGTGGACAGGATCAAGACAGGATTCCGTGCTGTGACAATTATGGACAGGATCAAGACAGGACTCCGTGCTGTGACAATTATGGACAGGATGAAGACAGGACTCCGTGCTGTGACAATTATGAACAGGATCAAGACAGGACTCCGTGCTGTGACAATCATGGCGGCGGCGGACGTGGAGCACAGAACCGTGTACACATGCAACCAGCGTCTGATTGTGTCGGTGATTGAGTGTGGTCTGATCGTGTCGGTGATTGAGCATGGTCTGATCTTGTCGGTGATTGAGTGCGGTCTGATCGTGTCGGTGATTGAGTGTTCTCTCATCGTGTCGGTGATTGAGTGTGGTCTGATTGTGTCAGTGATTGAGTGTGGTCTGATCGTGTCGGTGATTGAGCGTGGTATGGGAACGCTCACAAGACCCCACGATAAGCTGGAGAGTCTAGAACAAGTTAGTTGAATATCCGTTACAGCACGTTGCAATCAACACCAGCAAATTTTGCTGTTGTGATCTCTTGGCAAGCTCACGTTCAGTAGTTTGCCGTTGCTTTCTGAACGACCGGCACTCATAACATTTCGTAAAACACCAACGGGAAATAGTTTGCTGCCAAATCGATTGCAGCTGTGTTTCGAACGCGGGTATGCGGGAATACAAACTACGCCTGTAACCTCTTCGGCACGGAGCCGACTGGAGAGGCTAGAACACATACACAACACATACACAACACATACACAACACATACACAACAAGGCCACGCCAGCCATTCTCATGTGTGCCAGGGATACACCAGTTATATGTAGGCAACATACACATCTGCCAGACATTTTTGATAAGTACAAGGAGCTCCCGGACAATACCTAATGTAGGATTACAGCAGATAGGGAGCATCTCTTGTAGGAAGCTTCACGTGATACCAAGGGGCAGAGGTTGAAGAGAGGCAGGTCTTGGGTGGCACAAGCTGAAGACACCATCAGCCACGTGTGTGGTATGAGCAGAATAGCGCGTGGAGAAGGATGGGTCATGGTTCCCCCATACTGTGAAGCTTTGCACAGAGTTACAGTTGTACTGGACCAAGGATTTCATAAATGTGCAGCGGGTTTTACAGAAGTGTCCGTGCAACGGTTGATAGAAGAGAACTGGACAATGGGTATTACAGAAGTGTCTGTGCAACAGTTGATAGAAGAGAACTGGACAATGGGTATTACAGAAGTGTCTGTGCAACAGTTTATAGAAGAGAACTAGACAATGGGTATTACAGAAGTGTCCGTGCAACAGTTGATAGAAGAGAACTGGACAATGGGTATTACAGAAGTGTCCGTGCAACGGTTGATAGAAGAGAACTGGACAATGGGTGTTACAGAAGTGTCCGTGCAACAGTTGATAGAAGAGAACTGGACAATGGGTATTACAGAAGTGTCCGTGCAACAGTTGATAGAAGAGAACTGGACAATGGGTGTCACAGAAGTGTCCGTGCAACAGTTGATAGAAGAGAACTGGACAAAGGGTATTACAGATGTATCCGTGCAACGGTTGATAGAAGAGAACTGGACAATGGGTGTCACAGAAGTGTCCGTGCAACAGTTGATAGAAGAGAATTGGACAATGGGTATTACAGATGTATCCGTGCAACGGTTGATAGAAGAGAACTGGACAATGGGTATTACAGATGTATCCGTGCAACGGTTGATAGAAGAGAACTGGACAATGGGTGTCACAGAAGTGTCCGTGCAACAGTTGATAGAAGAGAACTGGACAATGGGTGTTACAGAAGTGTCCGAGCAACAGTTGATAGAAGAGAACTGGACAATGGGTGTCACAGAAGTGTCCGTGCAACAGTTGATAGAAGAGAACTGGACAATGGGTATTACAGAAGTGTCTGTGCAACAGTTTATAGAAGAGAACTAGACAATGGGTATTACAGAAGTGTCCGTGCAACAGTTGATAGAAGAGAACTGGACAATGGGTATTACAGAAGTGTCCGTGCAACGGTTGATAGAAGAGAACTGGACAATGGGTGTTACAGAAGTGTCCGTGCAACAGTTGATAGAAGAGAACTGGAAAATGGGTATTACAGAAGTGTCTGTGCAACAGTTGATAGAAGAGAACTGGACAATGGGTGTCACAGAAGTGTCCGTGCAACAGTTGATAGAAGAGAACTGGACAAAGGGTATTACAGATGTATCCGTGCAACGGTTGATAGAAGAGAACTGGACAATGGGTGTCACAGAAGTGTCCGTGCAACAGTTGATAGAAGAGAACTGGACAATGGGTATTACAGATGTATCCGTGCAACGGTTGATAGAAGAGAACTGGACAATGGGTATTACAGATGTATCCGTGCAACGGTTGATAGAAGAGAACTGGACAATGGGTGTCACAGAAGTGTCCGTGCAACAGTTGATAGAAGAGAACTGGACAATGGGTGTTACAGAAGTGTCCGAGCAACAGTTGATAGAAGAGAACTGGACAATGGGTGTCACAGAAGTGTCCGTGCAACAGTTGACAGAAGACAATTCACATCCTGACCATATGATTGTGTACACTGGTGGTCTTTAAATCAGAGGTAAACAGAGTAGGCGGATTTTATTTTTATTTTTTTTTTTTGCAAAGACAAAAGAATCCTATTTTTAAAAAGGAGAGTTTGGCATATGCCACTAAACCATTTAGCATGTAAATGGAAGATGAGGTTGTGGTGACAGCCTTCCGATGGTTGAAGGGTAGCAAAGCTAGACATGTTTGTGTTTGTAGCGGACTCACAGCGTGTGACTTGGAAAGTGGAAACTGGGATGTTTCCGGTGGAATGGCTAGTATCGCTCAACAGGACGAAGATTACGAGCATATAATAGATTTTCTGTCCGGGGCATGCAGGTGTGCGGGGCTAGGAACAATCTGATAGAATAGCTGCTGCTACTGTTGTACAAGCAGTGACAGTCTGATAGATTAGCTGTTGCTGCAGGTGTACGAGCAGTGAACCAATGAATGTACGAGCGAACAAACTTTATTTTTAAAGGGTTAAGAATTGGGCACGCAGACACGTCTAACATTCTGCAATTATATCACTCTCTTTCATACATTATTTCATTCATACAGCATTCATGGCTAACAGAGAACAGCAACACTATAAAAGATATGCATTATAAAGGCAAGGGGGAAATTCAAAAATCAATACTACACGACTCAGTAATATTAGATAATGGTGTGACACTTGTTATTAGCTATGTGGAATATACTGGTCTACCACTAATGGCTGTCACAAACATGCCACTAATGACTTCCACAAACATGCCTACTAATCACTGCCCTAGACAAGCCCACTGATGACATCATAGACAAGCCCACCGATGAAATCCGCAAACAAATCCACTGGTTACATCCATAGACAAGCCCACTAATGACTGCCATAGACAAGCCCACTAATGACTGTCATAGACAGCCCACTGATGACATCATAGACAAGCCCACTGAAGACATCCATAGAAAAGCCCACTAATGACTGCCATAGACAAGCCCACTGATGACATCCATAGACAAGCCCACTGATGACTGCCATAGACAAGTCCACTGATGACATCCACAAATAATCCCACTGATGACATCCACAAATAATCCCACTGATGACATCCACAAATAATCCCACTGATGACATCCACAAACAATCCCATTGATGACATCTACAGACAAACCCATTGATGACATCCACAAATAATCCCACTGATGACATCCATAGACAAGCCCATTGATGACATCCACATTTAATCCCACTGATGACATCCATAGACAAGCCCAATGATGACATCCATAGACAAGCCCACTGATGACATCCATAGACAAGCCCATTGATGACATCCACAAATAATCCCACTGATGACATCCACAAACAAGCCCATTGATGACATCCACAAATAATCCCACTGATGACATAAATAGACAAGCCCACTGATGACATCCACAAATAATCCCACTGATGACTGCCACAAATAATCCCACTGATGACCTCCACAAATAATCCCACTGATGACATCCATAGACAAGCCCACTGATGACATCCATAGACAAGCCCACTGATGACATCCACAAATAATCCCACTGATGACTGCCACAAATAATCCCACTGATGACATCTACAAATAATCCCACTGATGACATCCATAGACAAGCCCACTGATGACATCCACAAATAATCCCACTGATGACTGCCACAAATAATCCCACTGATGACATCTACAAATAATCCCACTGATGACTGCCACAAATAATCCCACTGATGACATCTACAAATAATCCCACTGATGACATCCATAGACAAGCCCACTGATGACATCCACAAATAATCCCACTGATGACTGCCACAAATAATCCCACTGATGACCTCCACAAATAATCCCACTGATGACATCCACAGACAAGCCCACTGATGACATCCATAGACAAGCCCACTGATGACATCCACAAATAATCCCACTGATGACATCCATAGACAAGCCCACTGATGACATCCACAAATAATCCCACTGATGACTGCCACAAATAATCCCACTGATGACATCCATAGACAAGCCCACTGATGACATCCACAAATAATCCCACTGATGACATCCACAAATAATCCCACTGATGACCTCCACAAATAATCCCACTGATGACATCCACAAATAATCCCACTGATGACATCCACAAATAATCCCACTGATGACTTCCACAAATAATCCTACTGATGACATCCACAAATAATCCCACTAATGACATCCACAAATAATCCCACTGATGACATCTACAGACAAACCCATTGATGACATCCACAAATAATCCCATTGATGACATCCACAAATAGTCCCACTGATGACATCTACAGACAAACCCATTGATGACATCCACAAATAATCCCACTGATGACATCCACAAATAATCCCACTGATGACCTCCACAAACAATCCCACTGATGACATCCACAAATAATTCCACTGATGACATCCACAAAAAATCCCACTGATGACATCCACAAATAATCCCACTGATGACCTCCAAAAATAATCCCACTGATGACATCCACAAATAATCCCACTGATGACATCCACAAATAATCCCACTGATGACTGCCACAAACAATCCCACTGATGACTGCCACAAATAATCCCATTGATGACATCCACAAATAATCCCACTGATGACCTCCACAAATAATCCCACTGATGACATCCACAAATAATCCCACTGATGACATCCACAAATAATCCCACTGATGACATCTACAGACAAACCCATTGATGACATCCACAAATAATCCCATTGATGACATCCACAAATAATCCCACTGATGACATCTACAGACAAACACATTGATGACATCCACAAATAATCCCACTGATGACATCCACAAATAATCCCACTGATGACATCTACAGACAAACACATTGATGACATCCACAAATAATCCCATTGATGACATCTACAGACAAGCACACTGATGACTGCCACAAATAATCCCACTGATGACATCCATAGACAAGCCCACTGATGACATCCACAAATAATCACACTGATGACATCCACAAATAATTCCACTGATGACATCCATAGTCTAGCCCATTGATGACATCCACAAATAATCCCACTGGTGACATCCAAAGACAAGCCCATTGATGACATCCACAAATAATCCCACTGATGACATCCATAGACAAGCCCACTGATGACATCTACAAATAATCCCACTGATGACATCCATAGACAAGCCCATTGATGACATCCACAAATAATCCCACTGATGACATCCATAGACAAGCCCACTGATGACATCTACAAATAATCCCACTGATGACATCCATAGACAAGCCCATTGATGACATCCACAAATAATCCCACTGATGACATCCATAGACAACCCCATTGATGACATCCACAAATAATCCCGCTGATGACATCTACAAATAATCCCACTGATGACATCCACAAATAATCCCACTGATGACCTCCACAAATAATCCCACTGATGACATCCATAGACAAGCCCACTGATGACATCCACAAATAATCCCACTGATGACTGTCACAAATAATCCCACTGATGACATCCATAGACAAGCCCACTGATGACATCCACAAATAATCCCACTGATGACATCCACAAATAATTCCACTGATGACATCCATAGACAAGCCCATTGATGACATCCACAAATAATCCCACGGGTGACATCCACAGACAAGCCCATTGATGACATCCACAAATAATCCCACTGATGACATCCATAGACAAGCCCATTGATGACATCACAAATAATCCCACGGGTGACATCGACAGACAAGCCCACTGATGACATCAACAAATAATCCCACTGATGACATCCACAGACAAGCCCACTGATGACATCCACAAATAATCCCACTGATGACCTCCACAAACAATCCCACTGATGACATCCACAGACAAGCCCACTGATGACATCCACAAATAATCCCACTGATGACATCCACAAATAATCCCACTGATGACATCCGTAGACAAGCCCACTGATGACATCCACAAATAATGCCACAGATGACTGCCACAAATAATCCCACTGATGACATCCACAGACAAGCCCACTGATGACATCAACAAATAATCCCACTGATGACATCCACAGATAATCCCACTGATGACCTCCACAAATAATCCCACTGATGACCTCCACAAACAATCCCACTGATGACATCCACAAATAATCCCACAGATGACATCCACAAATAATCCCACTGATGACATTCACAAATAATCCCACTGATGACTTCCACAGACAATCCCACTGATGACCTGCACAAATAATCCCACTGATGACATCCACAAATAGTCCCACTGATGACATCTACAGACAAACCCACTGATGACATCCACAAATAATCCCACTGATGACATCCACAAATAATCCCACTGATGACCTCCACAGACAAACCCATTGTTGACATCCACAAATAATCCCATTGATGACATCTACAGACAAGCACATTGATGACATCCACAAATAATCCCACTGATGACATCCATAGACAAGCCCATTGATGACATCCACAAATAATCCCACTGATGACATCCATAGACAAGTCCACTGATGACATCCACATACAATCCCACTGATGACATTCACAAATAATCCCACTGATGACCTCCACAAATAATCCCACTGATGACATCCACAAACAATCCCATTGATGACATCTACATACAAGCACATTGATGACATCCACAAATAATCCCACTGATGATTGCCACAAACAATCCCACTGATGACCTCCACAAATAATCCCACTGATGACATCCACAAATAATCCTACTGATGACATCCACAAATAATCCCACTGATGACATCCACAAATAATCCCACTGATGACATCCATAGACAAGCCCATTGATGACATCCACAAATAATCCCAATGGTGACATCCATAGACAAAGCCCATTGATGACATCCACAAATAATCCTACTGGTGACATCCATAGACAAGCCCACTGATGACATCCACAGACAAGCCCACTGATGACATCCACAGACAAGCCCACTGATGACATCCACAGACAAGCCTGTTGATTACATCCACAGACAAGCCCATTGATGACATCCACAAATAATCCCACTGATGACATCCATAGACAAGCCCATTGATGACATCCACAACTAATCCTACTGGTGACATCCATAGACAAGCCCACTGATGACATCCATAGACAAGCCCACTGATGACATCCACAGACAAGCCCACTGATGACATCCACAGACAAGCGTATTGATTACATCCACAGACAAGCCCATTGATGACATCCACAAATAATCCCACTGATGACATCCATAGACAAGCCCACTGATGACATCCACAAATAATCCTACTGGTGACATCCATAGACAAGCCCACTGATGACATCCATAGACAAGCCCATTGATGACATCCACAGACAAGCCCACTGATGACATCCACAGACAAGCCTATTGATGACATCCACAGACAAGCCCATTGATGACATCCACAAATAATCCCACGGGTGACATCCACAGACAAGCCCATTGATGACATCCACAGACAAGCCCACTGATGACATCCACAAATAATCCCACTGATGACATCCATAGACAAGCCCATTGATGACATCCACAGTAAGCCCATTGATGACATCCATAGACAAGCCTACTAAAGACTGCCATAGACAATCCCACTGATGACGTCCATAGACAAGCCCACTGATGACGTCCATAGACAAGCCCACTGATGACTTCCACAAACACGTCCTCTGATGTCTAAACTACAAAGTCGCAATCTTAGGTAACAGATCCTCATCAGTGTTAGGCCACTCGCTGTTTGTCAACTATCTGGACATGGAAGTGAAGCTTGACCAAGCACATCGATGACATCTTCGAGGTCAAGACAGGACCACCCATCATGGCAGCAGTCTGCAGAAATACTTTGGAATATCTGCTGCATTGGAGGACTGAGTACGTATGAGGATGCCTGTTGTGCAGAGACATCGTTCTGTATAAAAATAACATAACATAACTTGTGCAGTATGTAATCTGCATGACAGGCACTCTTTCAACCGTACCGATGCTGATTTACCTGGGGATTTTACCCTAACCTTCAATACCAATTGGAGCACGAATGTTACATTCACTGATTACATTATATTATGCAAGAAGCCCCATATTTGAGCTTGAACTTGCGGTTGGCTCAATCAGATTCGCTAAAGCTGCCATAAGAGTTTGTTTGTACAGTGACCTGCATGTTCGGAACAATGGCTACCGGCTGTTGCTGAATTGACCGGTTTGCCTTTTCGGTTCACGAGAGAATTTTTCAGGAGATTCCTGAGAGTCGGCGCTGGAGCTACGGAGTTCGTGCTTAATGAAACGCTTTCGGCAGGTCGCTCTGTGGATAGAGACAGAGCCATATGAGAAAACCCGGGTCAATGAGGTCTTTGTGGTGATTGCTGATTCCATCGACGATGAACTGTGGTTTTCATGGAAGACTTTTGTGTTGGCATTATGGCGGCGGCATTATGCACAGTGCGGACTATTGGATTGCCGAGACTCCTGTCTGTTCCCTTTTTAACCCAAATTTGAGACCCCAAAAAGTAAGCCCATTGATTGAAAAATTCCCATGAAAACCCCATAATTTTAAAAGGACCCGCCTTTGGGAAACAATCCCACTGATTTTAACCGGTTCCCAAGACAAGCCCACGGGGGGGGGGGGGGCCCCCCCGGCCCCAAAAAAAACCCCTAACTTTGCAGTTTAATCTAAATAAAAAGGAAATTTTTAACCGGTACCGATCCTTTTTCCGGGGTTTTACCCTTTCCTTTTTAAATACTTGGACGGGGAAGTTCCCAACACTTTTCTTTAAATTTTCAAACCCCCAAGACAAAACCCCCCTTCTTGGCCAACCCAAAATTCCTTTAAAACTCCCTTTTAAGAGTTTGGGGTTTGTAAAAGGCCCTCGTTCGGAAAAAATCTTACCCGGCTTGTTCTGTTTGCCCGGGCCTTTTCCCCTTTCCGGGTTTTTCCGGGTTTTTCCCTAATTCCCTTGGAGCAGGGAAGTTCTTCATAAAACCCTTTTTGGAAAGGCCCCTTTTGGTTGAACGGGGGCCAATAAAAACCCGGGCCCAATGGGGTTTTTTGTGTGATTGCGTTCCCAAGGGAAAAGGGCCTGGGGTTTTTATTGGGAACCCCCTTTTGGTTGGGTTTTTTCGGGGATTTGAAGTGCGGGACTAGGATTCCGGTTTCCTGCGTTCCATTTTTCACCATTGGAACCCCGGGAATGGGCTTTTTTGGTTTGTACCTCAAGGGAAAGGGGGGAAAATAAGACGTTTGTTTTCAATAAAGGGGCCCCTTTCTGAAAATAAAAAAGGGATTTCGCAAAACTCCTTTCTTCCCACCTTTTAAGGGTTTGGGCGGTTTTTTGGTGATTACTGACAACAACTAATGGGGGCCCCGTTGCTAAAGGAAAACCTGAAATTTAACAAACTAACTTTTAACAAATCCAAGCATTTTTTTAATTTTAAAAAATCATGCCAAAATTGTTTTAAAATGTTCGGAAAAACTGGGGTTTTGCGGTTAATATCTCCATTTGAACCTTATCCTAAGCTTGTTAACGCCCCGGCTTTTGATTCATAGTTTCTCCAATTTTCCCCTGGTTTTTGGGATTTTCCCAAATTTTTGGTTGGGTTTTTGTTTTTTTTCCTTTTGTTCCCCCTTTTGATGTTTTCCCCCAATGAAAGGTCGGGTTTCTTGGGGTTACTTGGTGCCCCTTCTTTCATTACCCCACCATAGTTTTCCCCACGGTTTGTGTTTTTTTGGGTTTCCCAGGGTTTGTTTGATTTTTTTCCACAAAAGGTTTAAAGGTTTGGCCCTTGATGTTTGTTTAGTTTCCCACGTTTTTTTTCTGATTTTCCCCACAGGGGTTCCCCAAGGTTTTTTCCCCAATGTTTTTCCCAATAGGTTTTCCACATGTTTTTTAAAAATGGGTTCCGTTTTGGTTAAATTTTTTGTTCCAATTTTTCCATCTCTTGATGTTTGTTCACATGGGTTTTCCCACGGGTTTAATTTGTTCACATAGTTTTTTTCCCACATTTTTTTCCCCAAAAAGGGTTTGAATTTTTGGGGACATGGGTTGCCACTTTCTTTTGACATAGTTTTCCCAGGGTTTTTGTGAAAATAGATGTTCCCCCTTTTGTTTTAAATAGATTTTTTGGGGTTTTGGTTTTTTATTTTTTGCAAAATTTTTGGCCTCCCCTTGTTTTTGATGTTTTACATAGATTTCCCCTCGGTTTTTGGTTTTTTTATGTTGCCTTTGGTTCTTGATTTTTCACATAGATTTTCCCACGGTTTTTGGTTTTTGATGCCCCCCTTTTTCACATAGATTTTTTCCCGGTCTGGTTTTGATGTTTTTCACTGACCCCGGTCTGGTTCTTGATGTTTCTTCACATAGATGTTCCCACGGTCTGGTTCTTGATGTTTCTTCACATAGATGTTCCCACGGTCTGGTTCTTGATGTTTCTTCACATAGATGTTCCCACGGTTTTTGGTTTTTTGATGTTTTTTCCCAATAGGTTTTTCTGTGGTTTTTGGTTTCTTGATTTTTGTTAAATACATTTTCCCTCGGGTTGGTTTCTTGATGTTTGTTTTTTATAAATGTTTCTCGGTGTGGGGTTCTTTGATGTTTTGGTTTAAAAAAAAATGTTTCTTGGGTTGTTTTGTTTTTTCCAATGTGTTTGTTTATCTGATGTTCCTGGTTGGTTTTTGAGGGTTTGTTTAATAAATTTCCTGGGTTGTGGTTTTTTATCGTTTTTTTTTGATTTTGTTTTTTTTGGGAACATTTTTGGTTGTTTTTAATGATGTTTTCGGTGTGTGGTTGTTTATCAATGATGTTCTCGCTGTGTGGTTGTTTATCAATGATGTTCTCGGTGTGTGGTTGTTTATCAGTCATGTTCTTGCTGTGTGGTTGTTTATGTTGCGTGTTTTGTGTTGTTTATTACAAATGTTCTTTTGCGATGTTGTGTGGCTCATGTCTGTCAGGTCTTCGAGCTGTTCATCCTGTCTGTGCACTCATTACACCATATCACACATCAGGTACGATGTCTGTTCTTGACTTAACTCAACTGAACTCAACTCAAACTGATAAAGTAGAGAGGCGGGGATTCTCATCCGTGCCGGTTAGCGCTCTGAGCTTCATGTTCATGGTTCTGATACAAGTAGTAGGCAGTTTGAGCCTCGAGGCATTCTCCAGTTTGAGGCTCGAGGCATTCTTCAGTTTGAGGCTGGAGGCATTCTCCAGTTTGAGGCTCGAGGCATTCTCCAGTTTGAGGCTCGAGGCATTCTTCAGTTTGAGGCTCGAGGCATTCTCCAGTTTGAGGCTCGAGGCATTCTCCAGTTTGAGGCTCGAGGCATTCTCCAGTTTGAGGCTCGAGGCATTCTCCAGTTTGAGGCTCGAGGCATTCTCTAGTTTGAGGCTCGAGGCATTCTCCATTTTGAGGCTCGAGGCATTCTCCAGTTTAAGGCTCGAAGCATTCTCCAGTTTGAGGCTCGCGACATTATGTTTGAGGCTCGCGATATTCTCCTATAATGTTTGGACCGGGCACATCCTCGTCACCAACTGAGGATTGGACGACATCAGAGCTGACACTAATACCAGCTGTGACAGCCGGAGCCCCGACGATACCATCGTGTGTTTTCATCGGATTCAGGGATAAGACAGGATTAGGGACACGCATCACATGAAACTTATCATGATCAATGAAGAAATATTGGAATTTATAGAAGACATAGGCCGGACAAGGTAACGCCGTGACACGGGCAGGAAATTATATGTATAGTCGTTTATTTATTAAGAATAATATTTTTAGAAAACAATTATGTACACAAGCAACGGATTAGACCCGATAGTTCTAGGAATGTGTTATATAAACATAAACGCATACTCAATGCAAGTCTAACCTTGACACTTCCAGGCACACATTTGAGCCTGGGTGGACAAGTGAACCAAGAATGATGTAAATGAGATCGCCTCGATGGGGGGATCGATCACATGACCAGCGGACCGGCAAAGGTAGATCATCCACCCCCCACCCCGCTCCCCAGCCATAGTGTGTGTTACAATAAATCCCTGTGTGGATGCATTCAGGAGACATAGAGCAGACAGTCTGCTGATGTAGCCACAATTCAATATGAGAAAAACTTTGCACAAACCAGTCTATTTACATATTGTCAGACCTGATATACACACACTAAGGTTCACACTGGTTTAGCGGAGTTTGTGCACTGTGGTGAGATGCTCCGTGCTTAATTTGTGAGAGGCGTCTGCAGCTGGTGTGAAGGTGTCAGTGTTTCATGAAAGACCTAATACTAATACCAAACATGGATATGTTCAGGGGGGCTGCGTGGTCTCGAGGAATGGTGTCCGCCTCGAGTGCTGAAGGTCCCGGGTTCAAGCCCCGGTGAGTACCGGGATTTTGTCACGTGGATATCTAGTAATACAATTTCCCCTGGTCTCTGGGTAGTGAGATCGGACGCCCATGTGTATTGTTGCGCACGTAAAAATATCCCTTGGCACTTAGAAATCGAAAAAGAGTTGCCTAACAGCGCTTCCCGGGCAAAATTTCGAGTTTAAAATCTTCCCCAATTATTTCAAGCTCCTCACCGGTGCTACGGAGTTCGTGCACTGAGCTGAGTTTCTCCAGAATCATGTTTGAGTTAGGAGGAGAACGGAACACTTATGGGTTGCACACGTGATGTTGATCCATCGACTAAACTAAACTAAACTAAACTAAACTAAACTAAGGATTTGTTCAACTCTTACGACATTGCGTGCACAATACAGGAGCTAGCTTGTTTCCAAACTCAGACGCCATAAACAAACTAGTGCACGATTCCTTGCCCGACATATTCCGCCGCATCTCGTCGGCTGCATGCTGCAGTGTTATATATGATGGGCAGTGAATAAACGTGTAATGCGTTGGCTGAAATACTACATACTTAGTGACTGCTGAACAAGCGACATCAGAGTTCACAAAGTATCCGGTGACATGTCAAGCAAGCGATAAAATCCTGGGAAGTACATAAATGCCAACGTACAGCGACGTTTATGTGTAATCACTTATCGTAACCATCAGTTACAACACCCGACATACATAAGCCCATTTCGATAGAATGACACATGGCCAGACTTAATGAAGCACAAACAGTGTGGCGGCACGACGCTGTGTGTCTATAAGATGTGAATTGCCACGACCCATTTCAGGATCTTTCGACCCATGTTCCGCGATTATGTCTGGTTGCGAGAGATGGTTCTAGAGTTTCCGCACGGGGTTTTGGTTTAGATGATACACAAACACTATTCTATGAATGCTTTCGTAACGTATTGAGTAAATGAGTTGTACTTGAAATGGGGGTAATTATTTATACGTCATATATCATCGCAGAATTGTTTCTACCATAGCAGAAATGCGGACATTAACGATTGCAGGACTAATTCTACAATAACAGAAGTGCGGACATTCATCATCACAGGACTGTTTCTACCACAGCATAATTGTGGACATACGATTCCGCGGGGCCTTGAAATAGCCAGTAGCTCCGGTAGATATGACTCCTAAACCTGGGCTGGGAGCTCATCAAGGAGAAGATAGTCTACCACACTCAAGGTTGTGTACACTGACATCGTGTGTGGCTACAGCGTGCCCCATCACACCTGGAGGCAACGTAGACGAGTTCAAAACTCGAGCACCAAGGACACAATCGGCATTAGCACATCTGCTGCGGTAGACTGAGCCCGCATTGGCGTGCCCTGAGAGATGTGCAATGTATCCTAGCTAATCTAGCTATAATGAATGAATGAATGAATGAATGAATCAATCAATCAATCAATCAATCAATCAGTCAGTCAGTTACTGCAAAACTTGGTGGAATATTGATACATGACAAGGCAGACGTGGTTGCAGCCTTGTGGGAGCACGTGTACACCTCGGAGGAGCAAATGAATCACCATAGTCTGGCAAGAATGAGACAGCGATGAGTGACGAGGGGATCTGGCCGACGCTCGGCGCTCAAGGGAAAGGCGAAACGGACATATATTCAGATTGCTACTGGTACTATTAGTGTTGGAACTCTTCGCTGGCTGCTGAGGATGGGGATGGAGCGCTTATGCCCCGAAGGCTGTGATGTCGGTTCCTAAACCAATCAATCAATCAATCAATCAATCAATCAATCAATCAAATCAGTTTTCGTTTGCAATGTTCTGTTTTCATTTTCCTGGATCGGACAAGCACCTAGGGAAGTTCACATGTGTGTTGTTCGACCAAGCGTAAATCGGCTAAATATCTCACCAACATACAACCTGGGATACCAGTTTGAGAAACGTTGTGAGAATAATATCCGTATGGTTTAACTTGTGGAGCTATCACGTGACTTCATCGTTGCAGTTTCTACAGTCGGTTGTTTGTCGCCGGCAAGAGACGAGAAAGACACCAGCTAGAGATCAGCAAGATGTCGGCACAGATAGACGATGCAGACAAGACACCCTACGTGTTCCTGGGGCGGTCTGGCCTGAAGGTGTCCAACATTTGTTTGGGTACCGTCACTTTTGGAGACAGTAATGTAAGTCCATGTTTCATTTTTTTTTTTTGGTGGTTCGCATATCCTTTACAGGACATCGCTGTCAACATCAGCATCTTTCAGCTGATTGTTGATTTCTTGGCAAGATTACGCTCAGTAGTTTGCCATTGCAAATACCCCATAAGTTACCGACGTGGAGACAACCGCTAACGATTCTCGCGCACGTCACGTTAATCACGAGAGTATACGGGATTACCGAGAAAGTCGTGTAAAGACCTAGACCAGGCAGACCGGCCCATGTTTCATTACAGATAATAAATCGTGCATACGTATGACAATGTGATCTACACACGTCACATATCTACACATGACCCAGATCTATACATGTCACAGATCTACACATGACCCATGTCTATACATGTCAAAGATCTACACATGTCCGAGATCTACACATGTCAAAGATACATACATATCACACATCTATACATGCCAAAGATCTACCCATGTCACAGATCTACACATGTCACAGATCTACACATATCACAGATCTATACATATCACAGATCTACACATGTCACAGATATATACATATCACAGATCTACACATGTCACAGATCTATACATATCACAGATCTATACATATCACAGATCTACACATGTCACAGATCTACACATATCACAGATCTGCACATGTCACAGATCTATACATATCACAGATCTATACATATCACAGATCTATACATATCACAGATCTACACATGTCACAGATCTATACATGTCACAGATCTACACATGTCACAGAATACATATCACAGATCTACACATGTCACAGATCTACACATGTCACAGAATACATATCACAGATCTACACATGTCACAGATCTACACATGTCACAGAATACATATCACATATCTACACATGTCACAGATCTACACATGTCACATATCTACACATGTCACATATCTACACATATCACAGATCTATACATATCACAGATCTATACATATCACAGATCTATACATATCACAGATCTACACATGTCACAGATCTATACATATCACAGATCTACACATATCACAGATCTATACATATCACAGATCTACACATGTCACATATCTATACATATCACAGATCTACACATATTACAGATCTATACATATCACAGATCTACACATGTCACAGATCTACACATGTCACAGATCTATACATATCACAGATCTATACATGTCAAAGATCTACACATGTCCGAGATCTACACATGACAAAGATACATACATATCACAGATCTATACATGTCAAAGATCTACACATATCACAGATCTATACATATCACAGATCTACACATGTCACAGATCTACACATGTCACAGATCTACACATGTCACAGATCTACACATGTCACAGATCTACACATGTCACAGATCTATAAATATCACAGATCTATACATATCACAGATCTACACATATCACAGATCTACACATATCACAGATCTATACATGTCAAAGATCTACACATATCACAGATCTATACATATCACAGATCTACACATGACCCAGATCTATGCATGTCAAAGATCTACACATGACCCAGATCTATACATGTCAAACATCTACACATGTCCGAAATCTACACATGTCAAAGATACATACATATCACAGATCTATACATATCACAGATCTATGCATGCCAAAGATCTACACATGTCACAGATCTACACATGTCACAGATCTACACATATCACAGATCTATACATATCACAGATCTACACATGTCACAGATCTATACATATCACAGATCTATACATATCACAGATCTACACATGTCACAGATCTACACATATCACAGATCTACACATGTCACAGATCTACACATATTACAGATCTACACATATCACAGAACTATACATATCACAGATCTATACATATCACAGATCTATACATATTACAGATCTACACATGTCATAGATCTATACATATCACAGATCTACACATGTCACAGATCTATACATATCACAGATCTATACGTATCACAGATCTACACATATCACAGATCTATACATATCATCGATCTACACATGCCACAGATCTACACATGTCACAGATCTATACATATCACAGATCTATACATATCACAGATCTATACATGTCAAAGATCTACACATGTCCGAGATCTACACATGTCAAAGATACATACATATCACAGATCTATACATGTCAAAGATCTACACATATCACAGATCTACACATGTCACAGATCTACACATGTCACAGATCTACACATGTCACAGATCTACACATATCACAGATCTACACATATCACAGATCTATACATGTCAAAGATCTACACATATCACAGATCTATACATATCACAGATCTACACATGTCACAGATCTACACATGTCACAGATCTATACAGGTCACAGATCTACACATGTCACAGATCTATACATATCACAGATCTACACATGTCACAGATCTACACATATCACAGATCTACACATGTCACAGATCTACACATGTCACAAATCTACACATGTCACAGATCTATACATGTCACAGATCTATACATGTCACAGATCTATACATGTCACAGATCTATACATATCACAGATCTACACATGTCACAGATCTACACATGTCACAGATCTATACATATCACAGATCTATACATATCACAGATCTACACATATCACAGATCTATACGTGTCACAGATCTATACATGTCACAGATCTATACATGTCACAGATCTACAAATATCACAGATCTATACATATCACAGATCTATATATATCAGAGATCTACACATATCACAGATCTATACATGTCACAGATCTATACATGTCACAGATCTATACATGTTACAGATCTATACATGTCACAGATCTACACATGTCACAGATCTAAACATGTCACAGATCTATACATATCACAGATCTACACGTGTCACAGATCTACACATATCACAGATCTATACATATCACAGATCTACACATATCACAGATCTACACATATCACAGATCTATACATGTCACAGATCTATACATGTCACAGATCTATACATGTCACAGATCTACTTATGTCACAGATCTATACATGTCACAGATCTATACATGTCACAGATCTACACATGTCATAGATCTACACATATCACAGATCTACACATATCACAGATCTATACATATCACAGATCTATACATATCACAGATCTATACATGTCACAGATCTATACATATCACAGATCTACACATGTCACAGATCTATTCATTTCACAGATCTATACATGTCACAGATCTACACATATCACAGATCTACACATATCACAGATCTATACATGTCACAGATCTACACATGTCACAGATCTATACATGTCACAGATCTACACATATCACAGATCTACACATATCACAGATCTATACATGTCATAGATCTACACATATCACAGATCTACACATATCACAGATCTATACATGTCATAGATCTACACATGTCATAGATCTACACATATCACAGATCTATACATGTCACAGATCTACACATGTCATAGATCTACACATATCACATACATTAATCTGTTGGGGATGTATGTATGGGAATACACCGGCATTTCTTGTGTATACCGGGTGTACACAATGGCAAGCAACCTTAAGCATCTTCCCCTGACCCTCCTTTATTTAGCTACTCCATACAGCTCTGCCCATGTCCTTCCTATATGGCTTAGTTCTACTTCTCTTCTGTGTGCGTACTGGGGGTTTCCGATACTTATGTTGGCTTGTCGATTCCGTGATCTGTTATAATTATACTATTCTCAGATTTTCTCTATGTATATCCTATCCAGCGTCAGTCTTGTTTTGATCTTTAAAAATTTCACTTCTTGATTCACTGTTATTTGTCTAGTTGTCTCCATTAGCTCCACCTCGGTGATTCTGTCATGCTAATGTAATCCTTCCATATCGCTCCGGAACTAATTAGTGAATGTCTGTGGTTTATTTGTAATCATATTTGCTGTTTTCTATGTTTTTGATTCATACAGTAGTGGTACTTTAACGGTAGAATTAAATGTTATCAATTCGGTGCAAGGTTGACTTTAAGTTGGCGGCCACACAATTTCCTAGTGCCATGGCAGTGCCCGGGCCTTCTGTGGTCGCATTCGGATTTGCTCAGGATGGCTGTCAGAGAAATATGTCAGGCAATAAATCCAGCAGCATAGTGTGTGTGGCTTCTGTGTTAAAATTAACTAAGGGAATATATTGTATTGAATGTATCCACATTGCTACGTAAACAGATGTACGACTCCGTGTCTTGACGTGAGGTCTCACCGGGCGTACATAGAGAGTATACATGTCATACAGTACTGAGAATATTTGTGTATTATGTTTATATTGTCTGTTCTCCATCTTTAAACATTGCACATAACTGTATGAGATGATAGTGCTGTATGAGATTTATATTTCCCAAGTTTAAACATTGCACATAAATAGTGCTGTATGAGATTTATACTCTCCAAGTTTAAACATTGCACATAAATAGTGCTGTATGAGATTTATATTTCCCAAGTTTAAACATTGCACATAAATAGTGCTGTATGAGATTTATACTCTCCAAGTTTAAACATTGCACATAAATAGTGCTGTATGAGATTTATATTTCCCAAGTTTAAACATTGCACATAAATAGTGCTGTATGAGATGTATATTGTAGTAGGCCCGACCAAGGACTGGTCTTTATCAGGACCATTATAAGACAGAAAGGAAATCACCAGGCAGCACAAAATAACCTTATCCGACAAACAGAGCGGAACCAATAAAACCAGAATGAATTAGCACTAACAGTCCACCCAACCAAGATTCTGAACAATAACCAAAGCTTAGGAGGCAGATTAGACGAGACCGAATTGGGAATTTGTTTTTGAAAATTGTAATTGGAATTGGAATGTATATTTTCCAAGTTTAAACAGTGCACATAACTAGTACTGTATGATATTTATATTTTCCAAGTTTAAACATTGCACATAAATAGTGCTGTATGAGATTTATATTTTCCAAATTTAAACATTGCACACAAATAGTGCTGTATGATATGTTTATTTTCCAAGTTTAAACAGTGCACATAACTAGTGCTGTATGATATGTTTATTTTCCAAGTTTAAACATTGCACATAAAAAGTGCTGTATGAGATTTATATTTTCCAAATTTAAACATTGCACACAAATAGTGCTGTATGATATGTTTATTTTCCAAGTTTAAACAGTGCACATAACTAGTGCTGTATGATATGTTTATTTTCCAAGTTTAAACATTGCACACAAATAGTGCTGTATGATATGTTTATTTTCCAAATTTAAACATTGCACATAAATAGTGCTGTATGATATTTATATTCTCCAAGTTTAAACATTGCACATAACTAGTGCTGTATGATATGTTTATTTTCCAAGTTTAAACATTGCACATAAATAGTGCTGTATGATATGTTTATTTTCCAAATTTAAACATTGCACACAAATAGTGCTGTATGATATTTTTATTTTCCAAGTTTAAACATTGCACATAAATAGTGCTGTATGATATTTTTATTTTCCAAGTTTAAACATTGCACATAAATAGTGCTGTATGATATTTTTATTTTCCAAGTTTAAACATTGCACATAAATAGTGCTGTATGATATTTTTATTTTCCAAGTTTAAACATTGCACATAAATAGTGCTGTATGATATTTTTATTTTCCAAGTTTAAACATTGCACATAAATAGTGCTGTATGATATGTTTATTTTCCAAGTTTAAACATTGCACATAAATAGTGCTGTATGATATTTATATTCTCCAAGTTTAAACATTGCACATAAATAGTGCTGTATGATATTTATATTCTCCAAGTTTAAACATTGCACATAACTAGTGCTGTATGATATGTTTATTTTCCAAGTTTAAACATTGCACACAAATAGTGCTGTATGATATTTATATTCTCCAAGTTTAAACATTGCACATAAATAGTGCTGTATGATATTTATATTCTCCAAGTTTAAACATTGCACATAACTAGTGCTGTATGATATGTTTATTTTCCAAGTTTCAAACATTGCACACAAATAGTGCTGTATGATATGTTTATTTTCCAAATTTAAACATTGCACACAAATAGTACTGTATGATATTTTTATTTTCCAAGTTTAAACACTGCACATAAATAGTGCTGTATGATATTTTTATTTTCCAAGTTTAAACATTGCACATAAATAGTGCTGTATGATATTTTTATTTTCCAAGTTTAAACATTGCACATAAATAGTGCTGTATGATATTTTTATTTTCCAAGTTTAAACATTGCACATAAATAGTGCTGTATGGTATGTTTATTTTCCAAGTTTAAACATTGCACATAAATAGTGCTGTATGATATTTTTATTCTCCAAGTTTAAACATTGCACATAAATAGTGCTGTATGATATTTATATTCTCCAAGTTTAAACATTGCACATAAATAGTGCTGTATGATATTTATATTCTCCAAGTTTAAACATTGCACATAAATAGTGCTGTATGATATTTTTATTTTCCAAGTTTAAACATTGCACATAAATAGTGCTGTATGATATTTTTATTTTCCAAGTTTAAACATTGCACACAAATAGTGCTGTATGACATTACATTTAATTTCTCCAAGTTTAAACATTGCACATAAATAGTGCTGTATGATATGTTTATTATTTCCAAGTTTAAACATTGCACATAAATAGTGCTGTATGATATTTTTATTTTCCAAGTTTAAACATTGCACATAAATAGTGCTGTATGATATTTATATTCTCCAAGTTTAAACATTGCACATAAATAGTGCTGTATGATATTTTTATTTTCCAAGTTTAAACATTGCACATAAATAGTGCTGTATGATATGTTTATTTTCCAAGTTTAAACATTGCACATAAATAGTGCTGTATGATATTTATATTCTCCAAGTTTAAACATTGCACATAAATAGTGCTGTATGATATGTTTATTTTCCAAGGTTAAACATTGCACATAAATAGTGCTGTATGAGATTTATACTCTCCAAGTTTAAACATTGCACATAGATAGCATTGTACACGCATGTCAGCGTGGCTTAGAGGTGTAACTACATAGACTTCATTTTGTGACCTCGGAGTAGTGGGTTTATTCCTCACCCGGTCAGATGGGCCGAAATGTTGACTTCTCGTCTTTGACAATAAGTAAGGGGGAGTGGGTCAGGTGGACTAAAATATTGACTTCTAGTCGTTGACTTGCGGACGTAAATTACAATTATCTCTGAAGTCGGAGTGGGTTCACTTGAGACGGTGGCATGAAGGAATATCATCACTAGAGTTGATCCAAAACACCAAAGACCGAGATCTGTGGAGAGCCATGAACGCCTACGCCAGCTGGCAGGGAACTTGATGATGATGACTCACGAGTAACAGCAACTAGCACGCTTGTGTTGACTACGATCGAGTTCAAATACTGTACAAAGATTCATGTTTCCATGTTTTGAACGTCGCTCGCCAATATCACAGAACAGAGATTTATGTTTTCCATGTTTTAAACATCGCTCGCCAATATCACAGAACAGAGATTTATGTTCTCCAAGTCTGAACATCGCTCGCCAATATCACAGAACAGAGATTTATGTTCTCCAAGTCTGAACATCGCTCGTCAATAGCACAGAACAGAGATTTATGTTCTCAAAGTCTGAACATCGCTCGCCAATATCACAGAACAGAGATTTATGTTCTCCAAGTCTGAACATCGCTCGTTAATAGCACAGAACAGAGATTTATGTTCTCAAAGTTTGAACATCGCTCGCCAATATCACAGAACAGAGATTTATGTTTTCCATGTTTTAAACATCGCTCGCCAATATCACAGAACAGAGATTTATGTTCTCCAAGTCTGAACATCGCTCGCCAATATCACAGAACAAGAGATTTATGTTCTCCAAGTCTGAACATCGCTCGTCAATAGCACAGAAACAGAGGATTTATGTTCTCAAAGTCTGAACATCGCTCGCCAATATCACAGAACAGAGATTATGTTCTCCAAGTCTGAACATCCGCTCGTTAATAGCACAGAACAGAGATTTATGTTCTCAAAGTTTGAACATCGCTCGCCAATATCACAGAACAGAGATTTATGTTCTCCAAGTCTGAACATCGCTCGCCAATAGCACAGAACAGAGATTTATGTTCTCCAAGTCTGAACATCGCTCGTCAATAGCACAGAACAGAGATTTATGTTCTCCAAATCTGAACATCGCTCGTCAATAGCACAGAACAGAGATTTAGGGTCCCGTGTGCAGGAAAAGAAAGTAAACAATGAACAATTACAGAATCATCACACATTGACGGACACTTCAGGTCGGTAGGTATAAGCGGAGGTCATTTGTACACACCAAGAAATGGACAGCACCTAGAGATTGTTAACACCACGAGATGGACAACACAAAGATAAGGACAGCACCAAGATAGTTTAGTTTAGTTTAGTCCACGGATCAACATCACGGCACACGGATGTAACCCATAAGTGCTCCGTTCTACTCCTAACTCAAGCCTGAGTCCAGAGAATCTCAGCTCAGTGCACGAACTCCGTAGCACCGGTGAGGGTTCTGAAATACTTTGGGTAGATTTTAACTCACAGTTTTGCCCGAGCAGCGCCGTTAGGCTACTCTTTTTCGATTTCCGATTGCCAAGGGATTTTTTACGTGCGCACCAAACACACGGGCGTCCGATCTCACTACCCAGATATCAAGGGATATTTCGTTACTAGAAGTCCACGTGAAAAAATCCCGGTCATCACCAGGTCTTGAACCCGGGAGCTCCAGCAGTTGCTAACTAAAGCTTTCAAAATTTTATGTTGTCTAGTGCTTCCTCTTGCCGGTCTCCCTGGCCGAGGATTTAGCAGCTTTCTCCTTAACCCCGAATACTCTCGTGGTTGACGTGAGCGCACAAGAATTGGAAGGGGCTCGAGTTGCGCCAGTATGTATGAGAGTATGGAGCCGGTCGCTCAGAAAGTAATGGCAAACTACTGAGCGTAATCTTGCCAAGAAATCAACAATCAGCTGAAAGATGTTGATGTTGACAGCGATGTCCTGTAAAGGATATGCAAAATATCTTTTTTAGTGCGTCCTCTAGTCTCTACTTCCTTCTCTGTGTGGATGCTCATGACAGTTGTCAATGTGTGTATGTGAAAGTGTGCATTAATCTGAGTGACTACGTGAAGCAGAGTGCGTGTGCGTGCGTGATTTTATGTATGATTGAATATATGAGGGCATGAGAGAGAGAGAGAGAGAGAGAGAGAGAGAGAGAGAGAGAGAGAGAGAGAGAGAGAGAGAGAGAGAGAGAGAGAGAGAGAGAGAGAACGAACGAATGAACGAACGAACGAATGAACGAACGAACGAACGAACGAACGAACGGACTTTATTTTCAAAAAACATTGTCAAATGAATTTTGTAAACATAAACAATGCATATTACCATGTTATGAGGCACATCCACCACCACCCACAGATCCCCCCATTCACCCCACATCCTCCATCCAACCACAACGCACAGCACCCCAGGCACACATACATTCCCCCACTCATCCACCACATCCCCACACCTACACATCTCCCCACACACACACCACCCACCCACCACACATCCCATTCACCCACACCCCAAGCACACATAAATTTCCCAGCCCACACACCCCCACCCACATACATCCACCACCTACACACATCTCCCCACCCACTCACATATCCTCCACCCGTTCCATAACCCACCAACAATCACTCACCCACATATCCTCCTCCACCCACACACCTCCAACTACCAGCCAAACACACATCCCTCAACCACACATCCCCCACGCACATACACACACACATCTCCCCGCAAACTCACATATCCCGCCGCTACCCACACACAAATTCCGCACCCACCCACATAGTTTCCCATTTCCCCCCAGCCCACTCACAGATCTCAAGCCTACCTTAAAACCCAAACCCCCCCCACTCCTAACCTAAAACACTAAAAAGAGAGAGGAGAGAGAGAAGGAGAGAGAGAGAGAGAGAGAGAGAGAGACAGAGTGTGTGTGTGGTGTGTACATATAAGTAAACATTTGTTAGTGAGTGAGTATAGTTTATGTCTAGTGATTCCTGCAGTATGTACCTGGCGAGATTCTGCGAAATATGCCAGGCCATACAGAGTGCAATCTATTGTATGTGACTTCGTTATTCAAATTCACTACGGGAAAAGACTGTATGTTGTATCAAATCCTGCAGACAAAGTAAAATATGTTGTTTCTCATTGTCTGTTGTATTAGATCCTGCAGTCACCGCAGACAAATGAGGACCTATCTCATCAAATACTCAACCGTTACGCGGAGTGGGGAGGAAACTTCATCGACACCTCAGATAACTACGGATGTGGAAAGTCGGAAGAAATCCTGGGGCAATGGCTGGAAAGGTGAGACATTGATGATCATGTCAGTTCACAGACTTCTGTCTCGTGTACTGCCAATCTTCTTATAGTCCATGCCATGTGGCGTTGGTGATCATGTCCGTTCACAGCCATCTGTCTCTTGAGCTACCAACCATTTCTGTTATCGATTTCCCCCCATACCTTGAGGTCAAACTGTCCAACATCTTTTCTCTTGGTCCTCTCCTGCCCCTCTTCTCCTCCAACCTTCGTGTTGTCACGACATACTCCAGCTTTCCTCTTCCCATGACATGGCCAAATAATGTCGAGTATTATTTCTGATGCGAGTAACGAGTTCTCTTTGTGGGTTAACGTCTTTCAATGCTGAGGTATTGGAACAGTTCATCTTAGATGCCAGAAGACACTGTAGCAATCAACAATGTAGCCTCAAGACAGATCTACAGATATCATATACGTACATGTGAAATAATCATACAATTAGAAATGCTTGACCTGGCTGTCTCGCCACCAGATCTCTGGCTTATTATGTTTTCTTTCATGGTTGTTAGGGCTTCTTGGAAAGTTTTACAGAAAGTAGTTTGTGTGCGTACACACGCACAAACACTCACAGCACGCACACACACACACACACACACACACACACACCACCACACACACACACACACACACACACATATATATATAGATATATATATATATATATATATATATATATATATAAAACAGACTGTATGTATGTCCGTTCTTTATGCGTTCGCGAACGGTCCATCCGATTGAGACGAAATTTTCTACACGTTTTCTTTTCATTCCTGTGCAACTTTCTGTCATAGTTTTTAGTTTATTTTCGGCTACTTACTTACTAAAATTTAATATTTCATTTTTCATTATAATTTCTATATAGCAAGGGGACTTAAACTCTAGAAAAGTTATTTCAAGGGGCATAACTTTTAATAACATTTCTATATACTTATAGTCATATTGTTGCATCGTTTCAAAGATTTATAAACTCTTTGTCTATAGTTTATTTACAGGCATATGAGTTATAATAAATAATGATATAATCTTTAAGGCATTTCAAAGTTTTCATAAAAATAATGCATAAAGCAAACATTTTAACCCCTTTTTTCTCTTAAAGAAGTTATCTAAATTCATGTAGGTGATTAAAAAAAAGTTTCATTAAAAATAAGGATGGTGTGTGGAAGGACATTCTTTTAAATTACTGTGTGAATTTAATGAGACGTTTCCCCGCCAGGAGCTGGGGGAAGCCACGCCCGGGGGAGATAGACAGAAAAGACAGACAGACAGATAGTCGGGATCGGGAGCTTATATGACTAACTTATATGAATTAAATGAGATGCTCCCCACCAGGGACTGGGTTTAAGCCGGGCCCGGGTCAGACAGACAGATAGAATAGGGTAGACAGACAACAACCGATAGTCCGGGGAAAGGAGCTTATATGACTAAATATTGAATTAAATAATGCTCCCCACCAGGGACTGGGTGAAACCGGGCCGGGGCGACAGACAGACGATAGACAGACAGACAAAACAGATAGGGCGGGACGGGGGCTATATGACACTTATATGAATTAAATGAGAAAGCTCCCCCCCAGGGACTGGGGGAAGCCGGCCGGGTCAGCCAGACAGACAGACAGACAGACAAAAAAGCAACAGGGCAGACAGCGACAGACAGACAGACAACAGACTGATAATAAAAAGATCCCCCCCAGGGGCTGGGCGAAGCCGGGGCCCGGGGCAGCTAGTTTTATATATATAATATATATATATAAATATATAAAATTATTTTAATATATATATATACACACACACACAACCCCACACACCCCACACACACACAAGACATGTCCGGGAAGAGTGTGCCTAAATCTTGTGTTTTCCCCACAGACAACCGCGGGGAAAAAAGTTTGTCATCGCCACCAAGGGGAGGGCGCCCCCCGTTTCCCCGGACAACAACATCAACAAAGTAGGTCTCACCCGGCGCCAACCCACGGGGGCATTTAGGCCAGTCTTTCCCAGGCTGCGGGGCCAAAATTTGTGGATCTCTACCAGGTTAGGGGTCTTTGTTTGTGTCGCCGCAGACGATTAGAAGGGCTAGTTGTGGTAGAAGAAATAGGATACTATTAGTAGTAATACAATTACGTATTTTCGTTATTTTGTAGTTAGTTGTTGCGAAGCTACTGCTACTTGTAGTATTGTTAGTACAGGTAGTAGAAAGCAGGATTTGGGGTTTTGTAGTTGATGGTACTAGTAGTAACGTGAAACTACAGTAGTAGTGTAGTAGTTAGTAGTAGTAGAGTAGTATTAGTATTAGTAGGTAGAGTAGTAGTAGTGTAGTTTGTAGTAGTAGTAGTATAGTAAAGTAGTAATAGTAGTATATTTGTAAGAGTAGTATAGTAGTATATAGTAGTAGAGTAGTAGTATTTTTTTTTTTGTATAGTAGTAGTAGTAGTAGTAGTAGTAGTAGTAGTAGAGAGTAGTAGTAGTAGTAGTAGTAGTAGCAGCAGCAGCAGCAGCATAGCAGCAGTAGCGGTAGCAGTGGGTGCATCAGTAGTGGATGCATGCTGTTCTGAATGTTTGATGAATGATTGTTCTAATCCCAGAATCTCCTTCTGGCTGGGAGACTCCTGAAAGTGAAGTAGGTAAAACAGTGGAAAATAATTGATGTAATCAGTCTCATCTCAAAAGTCTGTGTACAATATTCAACTCAAGTCTTGTCGCCCCAAAATTTCCCTTTACTACATATGTGAAGTCCATTACTGGTCTGCACACGCCGCTGGATTATTTTATAGGTTTGAAGGGGGGAAGGGGGCGTTCAAGTCTCTACGAGGATGGTATTTTGGTAGGTGTCGGGAAGTAACGGGCATCATTTTAAAGCCGATGCGAAATAAACGTCAATGCACCGCTTAAGATTTACATCAGACTTTTAGATGGCGGTAACAGTAACTTTGTGACGGTTACTGACATCAAGCATTTCAATCTATCACCGAAATTGTAAATTTTATGCAATGTAAAATCGGGAAAGTTGTAGGAGCAGAAACAGAAAACTGACTAATGCAAATCTCAAACTAGTAACATTCATAATCCACCCCAGCTCAGTATAAGGATTAGATGTTAGGACACCATCAGCAATGTGTACCTCATGGTGAGATCTTAACATTTTAGTGAGCACGCCAGGACGACGCGACACTGTCGCTGGACGGGACACACTCTGGACAGGACATAATTGGACAGGACACACAGTAGACAGGACTCACACTGAGAAAACCTAGTACAACTTGAAATCATTTCCCCTGGAACCCACAGAACATCAGAAATAGAAGGAGATCCGAAAACAAACCCAAACCTAGAGTTGGGGTAGAGTTACATATCTGGAGACTAGAAACAAAACCCAAACCTAGAGTTTGGGGTAAAATGTTACATATCTGGAGACTAGCAAAAAAACCAAGCCTACAGTTGGGGGTAGATGTTACATATCTGGAGCTAGCAAACAAACCATGCCTAAGTTTTAGGCAGATGTTACATATCTGGAGACTAGCAAACAAACCAGCCTAGAGTTGGACAAATGTTTCATATCTGGAGACTACAAACAAACCAGCCTAAGTTGAGGCAGATGTTACATATCTGGGGACTAGCAAAAAAACCAAGCCTAGGTTTGGGGGCAGATGTTCATATCTGGAGACTAGCAAACAAACCAAGCCTACAGTTGGAGGTAGATGTTCATATCTGGAGACTAGCAAACAAAACCCGCCTAAGTTGGAGCGATTTACATATTGGGACGAAACCAAAACCCTGAGTTGGAGGCAGATTTTAAAATTGGAGGGCATGGTGGGATGCTGAGATAGCACTGCATAGAGGACTTTGAATGAAATGGGTGAGGCAGGTTTATCTAGAAAACAACATGAGAGGGAGGAGAGAAAGGAGAAAAAAAAAGAAGGAGGGGAGAGAAAGGGAAAAAAAAAGAGAGGGAGAGAGAAAGGGAGAAGAAAAAAAGGAGAGGGAGGGAAAAAGG
>JACEFZ010016422.1:75000-94053 GCA_014155875.1 Cepaea nemoralis
CCCACAGAACATCAGAAATAGAAGGAGATCCGAAAACAAACCAAGCCTAGAGTTGGAGGTAGATGTTACATATCTGGAGACTAGCAAACAAACCAAGCCTAGAGTTGGAGTCAGATGTTACATATCTGGAGACTAGCAAACAAACCAAGCCTACAGTTGGAGGTAGATGTTACATATCTGGAGACTAGCAAACAAACCATGCCTAGAGTTGGAGGCAGATGTTACATATCTGGAGACTAGCAAACAAACCAAGCCTAGAGTTGGATTCAGATGTTACATATCTGGAGACTAGCAAACAAACCAAGCCTAGAGTTAGAGGCAGATGTTACATATCTGGAGACTAGCAAACAAACCAAGCTTAGAGTTGGAGTCAGATGTTACATATCTGGAGACTAGCAAACAAACCAAGCCTACAGTTGGAGGTAGATGTTACATATCTGGAGACTAGCAAACAAACCAAGCCTACAGTTGGAGACAGATGTTACATATCTGGAGACCCGAACACAAACCACGCCTAGAGTTGGAGGCAGACATTACATATCTGGAGACTAGCAAAGAAACCATGCCTAGAGTTGGAGGCAGATGTTACATATCTGGAGACTAGCAAACAAACCATGCCTACAGTTGCAGGCAGATGTTACATATCTGGAGACTAGCAAACAAACCATGCCTACAGTTGCAGGCAGATGTTACATATCTGGAGACTAGCAAACAAACCATGCCCAGAGTTGGAGGCAGATGTTACATATCTGGAGACTAGCAAACAAACCATGCCTACAGTTGCAGGCAGATGTTACATATCTGGAGACTAGCAAACAAACCAAGCCTAGAGTTGGAGGCAGATGTTACATATCTGGAGACTAGCAAACAAACCATGCCTAGAGTTGGAGGCAAATGTTACATATCTGGAGACTAGCAAACACACCATGCCTACAGTTGCTGGCAGATGTTACATATCTGGAGACTAGCAAACAAACCAAGCCTAGAGTTGCAGGCAGATGTTACATATCTGGAGACTAGCAAACAAACCAAGCCTACAGTTGGGGGCAGATGTTACATATCTGGAGAGTAGCAAACAAACCAAGCCTAGAGTTGGAGGCAGATGTTACATATCTGGAGACTAGCAAACAAACCATGCCTAGAGTTGGAGGCAGATGTTACATATCTGGGGACAAGCAAACAAATCCTAGAGTTGGAGGCAGATGTTACATATCTGGAGGGCACTGCTGGGATGCTGAGATAGCACTGCATATGAGGACTTTGAATGAAATGGGTGAGAGCCCAGGCTTTATCATAGAAATAACAGACATAAGAGAGAGAGAGAGAGAGAGAGAGAGAGAGAGAGAGAGAGAGAGAGAGGGAGAGAGAGAGGGAGAGAGAGAGAGAGGGAGAGAGAGAGAGGGAGAGAGAGAGAGAGAGAGAGGAGAGAGAGAGAGAGAGAGAGAGAGGGAGAGAGAGAGAGAGAGGGAGAGAAAGAGAGAGAGGCTGAGTGAGAGAGACACATAGAGAGAGAAAGACAGACAGATAGACATTCAGACAGACAGGCAGAAAGACAGACAGACAGAGTGAGACTCATATATATATATACCTCTATTTCCAGTCTCGCCTGTGTGACCAACTTTTATTTTCAGACTCACCTGTGTGACCAACTTCTATTTCGAGACTCACCTGTGTGACCAACCTCTATTTCCCACGCACATGTGTGACCAACCTCCATTTACCACTCGCCTGTGTGACCAACTGCTATTTCCAGACTCACCTGTGTGACCAGTCTCTATTTCTCATACACCTGTGTGACCAATCTCTGTTTTCCACTCACCTGTGTGACCAACCTCTATTTCCCACTCACCTGTGTGACCAACTACTATTTCCCACTCACCTGTGTGACCAAGTGCTATTTCCAGACTCACCTGCGTGACCAACTGCTATTTCCTGACTCACCTGTCTGACCAACCTCTATTTCCAGACTCACCTGTCTGACCAACCTCTATTTCCAGACTCACCTGTCTGACCAACCTCTATTTCCAGACTCACCTGTTTGACCAACCTCTATTTCCAGACTCACCTGTGTGACCAACCTCTATTTCCAGACTCACCTGTGTGACCAACCTCTATTTCCCACTCACCTGTGTGACCAAGTACTATTTCCAGACTCACCTGTCTGACCAACCTCTATTTCCAGACTCACCTGTCTGACCAACCTCTATTTCCAGACTCACCTGTTTGACCAACCTCTATTTCCAGACTCACCTGTGTGACCAACCTCTATTTCCCACTCACCTGTGTGACCAAGTACTATTTCCAGACTCACCTGTCTGACCAACCTCTATTTCCAGACTCACCTGTTTGACGAAGGCACGCCAGTGGAGGAGACACTGCGTACCCTGGATGACCTAGTTCGTGCAGGCAAGATCCGCTACATCGGGGCCAGTAACGTCAGCGGGTGGCAGCTCCAGAAGATGGTCTCTACCTGTCAGCACCTGGGACTGAACTCAATAGTCAGCCTACAGGTGAGTAGAAAGAAAGAATTCACGGTGATATCAAAGAAACAGAGTGTGCCTAAATGAAGTACATGACGTTTGTTTAGGGCAAGTGCAGAAATTCAAATATCTAGAAACAGGGATAACATTAGATGTATCACTGAGATAAAGAGAAGAACAGGACAAGCTACTTCTGCATTCTATCAAATGATGAACGTTTTGTGCAATAAGTCATTGTCCTTGAAAGTTAGAACAAGAGTTCTTGCATGTTACATACAACCAATTTTAATATATGGCTGCGAATCCTGGACAATTAGTAAACCGGTGAAAACATCCCTGGAAGCCTTGGGGATATGGCTTTTTAGAAGTATGCTAAAATTTAATTGGACAGCCAAAATGAGCAATCGGGATATTTTGAGGAAAGCTGAGTCGCAAAGACAACTTATCACAAACATCATAAAGAAGCAATCATCGTTTTTTGTCATATTATGAGAAGACAAAAACTGGAACATGTTGTGACAACCGAAAATATTTGCGGAAAGAGAGTTAGAGGAAGACAGCGCGAGAAGATTCTTTACAGTCTTGTGACATGGCACGGAAGGGAGTCAACACAGAAATTGACCCATGCCGTCGGAGATTGCAATTTGTGGAGAGGCATGATCGCCCTCGCTAGCCGGCATGGCACTAGATGATGATAACAGGTGAGTTTCATCTGTGACCTCAATAGCTCTCATGCTTGGAACCCGACAGAGTTGTTTGAAATTCAGAGGTTTGTGTCTTTATAGAGGTGCCGACAGCCAAATTTTTAGATATTGATATAAGCTAAAGCGTTTAATTATACAGGAAGTATGGTCACAGAAGATGGCAGAATAGACAGAGAAATTGAAATCAGATGTCAACAAATGCTCTTAGATATAAAATATCACACATACTGAAACATCCAAATATACCTATGTCCCCAAAAGACGGATAATAAAAATATACACACACCAACCCTATGCTTCCAATGTCAAACTTGATCACCATCCAAACCACACTTACGCACAATCTAGACAGGCGAGATGAGATGTCTGAGAAGATCTGACAACTTAACAATCCGAGACAGAATAAGAATTGATCTTATCAGACATACAGTGGGGTCAATAACTTGTGCTACATTTATTGAAAGACAGAATATCAAATGGTTCGGTTATCTCGCTAGAATGCAACACCATCAACTACCAGCACCGGCCCTACGTCAAAGAAGATCTGATAGAGAGCAGGAGGACGCCTGAGAAGAACATGGATTTATGACATCAGAGACATTGTATAATCACATGGGAAGACATTGGGTTGCTGGAACGTCAATTATTCCTCCCAACGACGCTTGCCAGCATAAGTGGAAGATCATGATGATGATGATGATGATGATGATGATGATGATGATGATGATGATGATGATGATGATGATTGTCAGGATCTTAAACCTGGCTCGTTGGACCTAACATATGTGAGACAAGTACAAGTACACAAGGATTGGACTTGACACACAATGACACTAAGTTCAATGGATTTATTTACAATTCACATGCAATACGATCTAGTTTGGCATGTGATGATCATTACTATACATATACTATACATCAGTACACTTACAGACAAAACCCACAGCTTCACAGTCTGTCTCACAAGATATACAAGCACTCGACTTTCGGGCACAGAACTACACGAAGCCTTTCTCAACCCACACGTCCTGTCATGTCCGAGTTCCCAAGCCGTCTGCCGGTTTCCCCGCACAGCGCTTGCCCTGTGGATTGGCTTCACGAGGACTGCGTGCGTCTTGCTTTGTCCTTGCCTGACCGCTGATTATCACGTCAGCCAGCAACCTGCGGGCAGGTAACTGGTACTCGCCTGGCGGGCGTAACGATGTTACTGCATCCCGGTTGGAGACTATTCGCCTGGCGGGCGTAACGATGTTACTGCATCTCGGTTGGAGACATTAGAGATTCTGACAATGATGATGATGGTGGTGATGATGATGATGATGATGATGATGAATGACAACTCAGCCGGCAGGAGGTAGAAAGAAATGGTAATGAAACAGTGCAGGCTGTTGAAGGCTGGGCAGTGGGAATGCAAACTGGATGTACTTAAATATGGGATGTAGTGTAAACAGTGAAATATAGGGTGTAGTGAAATATGGGCTGTAGTGTAAACAGTGAAATATAAGGTTTAGTGAAATATGGAATATAGTGAAATACGGGTGTGCTGAAATATGGCATGTATGAAATATAGGATGCACTGAAGTATGGGATGTACTGAAATATGTGATGTACTAACATATAGGCTGTAGTGAAATATGGGATGTACTGAAATATGAGATGTGCTGAAATATGGGATGTGCTGAAATGTGGGATTACTGAAATATGGGATGTGCTAAAATATGGGATGTAGTGAAATATGAGATGTGCTGAAATATGGGATGTGTTGAAATGTGGGATTACTGAAATATGGGATGTGCTAAAATATGGGATGTACTGAAATATGAGGTGTGCTGAAATATAGGATGTGTTGAAATATGGGATGTGCTGAAATGTGGGATTACTGAAATATGGGATGTGCTGTAATATGGGATGTAGTGAAATATGAGATGTGCTGAAATATGGGATGTGCTGAAATGTGGGATTACTGAAATACGGGATGTGCTAAAATATGGGATGTACTGAAATATGAGATGTGCTGAAATTTGGGATGTGCTGAAAAAGGTGGATTACTGAAATATGAGATGTGCTAAAATGTGAGATTACTGAAATATGGGATGTGCTAAAATATGTGATGTACTGAAATCAAAGTCGGAAAACGAAGTAGGTCAGGGGAAGTAATAGTCTGCATATAAGGTTGTCTCCCCCTCGACACACGAATCTGTGCCACATATAAACAGGACGCTGGATGAGAGGAAGGACACATACATAAACAGGACGCTGGATGAGAGGAAGGACACATACATAAACAGGACGCTGGATGGGAGGAAGGACACATACATAAACGGGACGCTGGATGAGAGGAAGGACACACACATAAACAAACAAACGGTTCGACCCGCTTTGCTCAACGATCAACAACAATACTTAGCTAGAAAACTGGAATATCACAATCACTGATAAATGATTCACATGGTTCACAATACAACACAACGAAAGCCGTCAGTTGGGGACAAGTCAATGTGGAAGTGCCGAGCCGGATGGGGTTGATGAAGAACGAAACAAAATGACAAGGTCTGGGTAAAATTGACATGGGGAACGACGGAGAATACACACAACACACATACACACATACACACACCACATACACACCACACACACACACACACACACACACACATACACACACACACACGTAGGAGCCTCGGAAGCTCAGTTGCTGGAACTGGTTTGTTGGGACCCCCATCACATGTTTACATGGACCCCCATCACATGTTTACATGGACCCCCATCACATGTTTACATGGACCCCCATCACATGTTTACATGGACCCCCATCACATGTTTACATGGACCCCCATCACATGTTTACATGGACCCCCATCACATGTTTACATGGACCCCCATCACATGTTTACATGGACCCCCATCACATGTTTACATGGACCCCCATCACATGTTTACATGGACCCCCATCACATGTTTACATGGACCCCCATCACATGTTTACATGGACCCCCATCACATGTTTACATGGACCTAGGCTGGTAGGGCATGTGTTGGGACCCCCATCACATGTTTACATGGACCTAGGCTGGTAGGGCATGTGTTGGGACCCCCATCACATGTTTACATGGACCTAGGCTGGTAGGGCATGTGTTGGGACCCCCATCACATGTTTACATGGACCTAGGCTGGCAGGGCATGTGTTGGGACCCCCATCACATGTTTACATGGACCTAGGCTGGAACCCCATCACATGTTTACATGGACCTAGGCTGGCAGGGCATGTGTTGGGACCCCCATCACATGTTTACATGGACCTAGGCTGGTAGGGCATGTGTTGGGACCCCCATCACATGTTTACATGGACCTAGGCTGGTAGGGCATGTGTTGGGACCCCCATCACATGTTTACATGGACCTAGGCTGGCAGGGCATGTGTTGGGACCCCCATCACATGTTTACATGGACCTAGGCTGGCAGGGCATGTGTTGGGACCCCCCGTCACATGTTTACATGGACCTAGGCTGGCAGGGCATGTGTTGGGACCCCCGTCACATGTTTACATGGACCTAGGCTGGCAGGGCATGTGTTGGGACCCCCGTCACATGTTTACATGGACCTAGGCTGGCAGGGCATGTGTTGGGACCCCCATCACATGTTTACATGGACCTAGGGCTGGCAGGGCATGTGTTGGGACCCCCATCACATGTTTACATGGACCTAGGGCTGGCAGGGCATGTGTTGGGACCCCCATCACATGTTTACATGGACCTAGGCTGGCAGGGCATGTGTTGGGACCCCCATCACATGTTTACATGGACCTAGGCTGGCAGGGCATGTGTTGGGACCCCCGTCACATGTTTACATGGACCTAGGCTGGCAGGGCATGTGTTGGGACCCCCGTCACATGTTTACATGGACCTAGGCTGGCAGGGCATGTGTTGGGACCCCCGTCACATGTTTACATGGACCTAGGCTGGTAGAGCATGTGTTGGGACCCCCATCACATGTTTACATGGACCTAGGCTGGCAGGGCATGTGTTGGGACCCCCATCTCATGTTTACATGGACCTAGGGTTGGCAGGGCATGTGTTGGGACCCCCATCACATGTTTACATGGACCTTGGCTGGTAGGGCATGTGTTGGGACCCCCATCACATGTTTACATGGGGCAGGGCATGTGTTGGGACCCCCATCACATGATTACATGGACCTAGGCTGGTAGGGCATGTGTTGGGACCCCCATCACATGTTTACATGGACCTAGGCTGGCAGGGCATGTGTTGGGACCCCCATCACATGTTTACATGGACCTAGGCTGGTAGGGCATGTGTTGGGACCCCCATCACATGTTTACATGGACCTAGGGCTGGCAGGGCATGTGTTGGGACCCCCATCACATGTTTACATGGACCTAGGCTGGTAGGGCATGTGTTGGGACCCCCATCACATGTTTACATGGGGCAGGGCATGTGTTGGGACCCCCATCACATGTTTACATGGACCTAGGCTGGTAGGGCATGTGTTGGGACCCCCACCACATGTTTACATGGGGCAGGGCATGTGTTGGGACCCCCATCACATGTTTACATGGACCTAGGCTGGTAGGGCATGTGTTGGGACCCCCATCACATGTTTACATGGGGCAGGGCATGTGTTGGGACCCCCATCACATGTTTACATGGACCTAGGCTGGCAGGGCATGTGTTGGGACCCCCCATCACATGTTTACATGGACCTAGGCTGGTAGGGCATGTGTTGGGACCCCCATCACATGTTTACTTGGACCTAGGCTGGCAGGGCATGTGTTGGGACCCCCATCACATGTTTACATGGACCTAGGGCTGGCAGGGCATGTGTTGGGACCCCCATCACATGTTTACATGGACCTAGGCTGGCAGGGCATGTGTTGGGACCCCCATCACATGTTTACATGGACCTAGGCTGGCAGGGCATGTGTTGGAACCCCCATCACATGTTTACATGGACCTAGGGCTGGCAGGGCATGTGTTGGGACCCCCATCACATGTTTACATGGACCTAGGGCTGGCAGGGCATGTGTTGGGACCCCCATCACATGTTTACATGGACCTAGGCCGGCAGGGCATGTGTTGGGACCCCCATCACATGTTTACATGGACCTAGGGCTGGCAGGGCATGTGTTGGGATCCCCATCACATGTTTACATGGACCTAGGGCTGGCAGGGCATGTGTTGGGACCCCCATCACATGTTTACATGGACCTAGGCTGGCAGGGCATGTGTTGGGACCCCCATCACATGTTTACATGGACCTAGGGCTGGCAGGGCATGTGTTGGGACCCCCATCACATGTTTACATGGACCTAGGGCTGGCAGGGCATGTGTTGGGACCCCCATCACATGTTTACATGGACCTAGGGCTGGCAGGGCATGTGTTGGGACCCCCATCACATGTTTACATGGACCTAGGGCTGGCAGGGCATGTGTTGGGACCCCCATCACATGTTTACATGGACCTAGGCCGGCAGGGCATGTGTTGGGACCCCCATCACATGTTTACATGGACCTAGGGCTGGCAGGGCATGTGTTGGGACCCCCATTACATGTTTACATGGACCTAGGGCTGGCAGGGCATGTGTTGGGACCCCCATCACATGTTTACATGGACCTAGGGCTGGCAGGGCATGTTTTGGGACCCCCATCACATGTTTACATGGACCTAGGGCTGGCAGGGCATGTGTTGGGACCCCCATCACATGTTTACATGGACCTAGGCCGGCAGGGCATGTGTTGGGACCCCCATCACATGTTTACATGGACCTAGGGCTGGCAGGGCATGTGTTGGGACCCCCATCATATGTTTACATGGACCTAGGGCTGGCAGGGCATGTGTTGGGACCCCCATCACATGTTTACATGGACCTAGGGCTAGCAGGGCATGTGTTGGGACCCCCATCACATGTTTACATGGACCTAGGGCTGGCAGGGCATGTGTTTGGGACCCCCATCACATGTTTACATGGACCTAGGGCTGGCAGGGCATATGTTGGGATCCCCATCACATGTTTACATGGACCTAGGCCGGCAGGGCATGTGTTGGGATCCCCATCACATGTTTACATGGACCTAGGCCGGCAGGGCATGTGTTGGGATCCCCATCACATGTTTACATGGACCTAGGCTGGTGTTGGGACCCCCATCACATGTTTACATGGACCTAGGCTGGCAGGGCATGTGTTGGGATCCCCCATCACATGTTTACAATGGACCTAGGCTGGCAGGGCATGTGTTGGGACCCCATCACATGTTTACATGGACCTAGGCTGGTGTTGGGACCCCATCACATGTTTACAATGGACCTAGGCTGGCAGGGCATGTGTTGGGACCCCCATCACATGTTTACATGGACCCTAGGGCTGGCAGGGCATGTGTTGGGGACCCCCATCACATGTTTATCATGGACCTAGGCTGGCAGGGCATGTGTTGGACCCCATCCACATGTTTACATGGACCTAGGCTGGCAGGGCATGTGTTGGGACCCCCGTCACATTGTTTACATGGACCTTAGGCTGCAGGGCATGTGTTGGGATCCCCCATCACATGTTTACATGGACCTAGGCTGGCAGGCATGTGTTGGGACCCCCATCACATGTTTACATGGACCTAGGCTGGCAGGGCATGTGTTGGGACCCCCATCACATGTTTACATGGACCTAGGCTGGCAGGGCATGTGTTGGGACCCCCATCACATGTTTACATGGACCTAGGCTGGCAGGGCATGTGTTGGGACCCCCATCACATGTTTACATGGACCTAGGCTGGCAGGGCATGTGTTGGGACCCCCATCACATGTTTACATGGACCTAGGCTGGCAGGGCATGTGTTGGGACCCCCATCACATGTTTACATGGACCTAGGCTGGCAGGGCATGTATTGGGACCCCCATCACATGTTTACATGGACCTAGGCTGGCAGGGCATGTGTTGGGACCCCCATCACATGTTTACATGGACCTAGGCTGGCAGGGCATGTGTTGGGACCCCCATCACATGTTTACATGGACCTAGGCTGGCAGGGCATGTGTTGGGACCCCCATCACATGTTTACATGGACCTAGGCTGGCAGGGCATGTGCTTGGGACCCCCATCACATGTTTACATGGACCTAGGCTGGCAGGGCATGTGTTGGGACCCCCAGTCACATGTTTTACATGGACCTCGGCTGGCAGGGCATGTGTTGGGACCCCCATCACATGTTACATGGTACCTCGGACTGGGCAGGGCATGCATGGTTGGGACCCCCCATCACATGTTTACATGGACCTAGGCCGGCAGGGCATGTTTTGGGACCCCCACTCACATGTTTACATGGACTAGGCTGGCAGGGCATGTATGTTGGGACCCCCAATCACATGTTTACATGGACCCTAGGACTGGCAGGGCATGTGTTGGGGACCCCCCATCACATGTTTACATGGACCTAGGCCGGCAGGCATGTGTTTGGGACCCCCCATCACATGTTTACATGGACTAGGCTGGCAGGGCATGGTTGGGACCCCCATCACATGTTTTACATGGACCTAGGCTGGCAGGCATGTGTTGGGCCCCCCATCACATGTTTACATGGACCTAGGCTGGCAGGGCATGTGTTGGGACCCCCATCACATGTTTACATGGACCTAGGCTGGCAGGGCATGTGTTGGGACCCCCATCACATGTTTACATGGACCTAGGGCTGGCAGGGCATGTGTTGGGACCCCCATCACATGTTTACATGGACCTAGGCTGGCAGGGCATGTGTTGGGACCCCCATCACATGTTTACATGGACCTAGGCTGGCAGGGCATGTGTTGGGATCCCCATCACATGTTTACATGGACCTAGGCTGGTGTTGGGACCCCATCACATGTTTACATGGACCTAGGCTGGCAGGGCATGTGTTGGGATCCCCATCACATGTTTACATGGACCTAGGCTGGCAGGGCATGTGTTGGGACCCCCATCACATGTTTACATGGACCTAGGCTGGGGTGTTGGGACCCCATCACATGTTTACATGGACCTAGGCTGGCAGGGCATGTGTTGGGACCCCATCACATGTTTACATGGACCTAGGGCTGGCAGGGCATGTGTTGGGACCCCCATCACATGTTTACATGGACCTAGGCTGGCAGGGCATGTGTTGGGACCCCCATCACATGTTTACATGGACCTAGGCTGGCAGGGCATGTGTTGGGATCCCCATCACATTTTTACATGGGGCAGGGCATGTGTTGGGACCCCCATCACATGTTTACATGGACCTAGGCTTGCAGGGCATGTGTTGGGACCCCCATCACATGTTTACATGGACCTAGGCTGGCAGGGCATGTGTTGGGACCCCCATCACATGTTTACATGGACCTAGGGCTGGCAGGGCATGTGTTGGGATCCCCATCACATGTTTACATGGACCTAGGGCTGGCAGGGCATGTGTTGGGATCCCCATCACATGTTCATGGACCTAGGGCTGGCAGGGCATGTGTTGGGACCCCCATCACATGTTTACATGGACCTAGGCTGGCAGGGCATGTGTTGGGACCCCCATCACATGTTTACATGGACCTAGGGCTGGCAGGGCATGTGTTGGGACCCCCATCACATGTTTACATGGACCTAGGCTGGCAGGGCATGTGTTGGGACCCCCATCACATGTTTACATGGACCTAGGCTGGCAGGGCATGTGTTGGGACCCCCGTCACATGTTTACATGGGGCAGGGCATGTGTTGGGACCCCCATCACATGTTTACATGGACCTAGGGCTGGCAGGGCATGTGTTGGGACCCCCATCACATGTTTACATGGACCTAGGCTGGCAGGGCATGTGTTGGGACCCCCATCCACATGTTTACATGGGACCTAGGCCTGGCAGGGCATGTGTTGGGACCCCCGTCACATGTTTACATGGACCTAGGCTGGCAGGGCATGTGTTGGGATCCCCATCACATGTTTACATGGGGCAGGGCATGTGTTGGGACCCCCATCACATGTTTACATGGACCTAGGCTTGCAGGGCATGTGTTGGGACCCCCATCACATGTTTACATGGACCTAGGCTGGCAGGGCATGTGTTGGGACCCCCATCACATGTTTACATGGACCTAGGCTGGCAGGGCATGTGTTGGGACCCCCATCACATGTTTACATGGACCTAGGCTGGCAGGGCATGTGTTGGGACCCCCATCACATGTTTACATGGACCTAGGGCTGGCAGGGCATGTGTTGGGATCCCCATCACATGTTTACATGGACCTAGGCTGGAGTTGGGACCCCCATCACATGTTTACATGGACCTAGGCTGGCAGGGCATGTGTTGGGACCCCCATCACATGTTTACATGGACCTAGGGCTGGCAGGGCATGTGTTGGGACCCCCATCACATGTGTACATGGACCTAGGCTGGCAGGGCATGTGTTGGGACCCCCATCACATGTTTACATGGACCTAGGCTGGCAGGGCATGTGTTGGGACCCCCGTCACATGTTTTCATGGACCTAGGCTGGCAGGGCATGTGTTGGGATCCCCATCACATGTTTACATGGACCTAGGCTGGCAGGGCATGTGTTGGGACCCCCATCACATGTTTACATGAACCTAGGCTGGCAGGGCATGTGTTGGGACCCCCATCACATGTTTACATGGACCTAGGCCGGCAGGGCATGTGTTGGGACCCCCATCACATGTTTACATGGACCTAGGCCGGTAGGGCATGTGTTGGGACCCCCATCACATGTTTACATGGACCTAGGCCGGTAGGCATGTGTTGGGACCCCCATCACATGTTTACATGGACCGAGGCTGGCAGGGCATGTGTTGGGACCCCCATCACATGTTTACATGGACCTAGGCTGGCAGGGGCATGTGTTGGGACCCCCATCACATGTTTACATGGACCTAGGCTGGCAGGGCATGTGTTGGGACCCCCATCACATGTTTACATGGACCTAGGCTGGCAGGGCATGTGTTGGGACCCCCCATCACATGTTTACATGGACCTAGGCTGGCAGGGCATGTGTTGGGACCCCCATACTACTAACATAGAGAGCAGGACATGTCCCTGGGAGTGACGGTTGCGGGCAGGATGGTAACCACACTGCCCGTAGTGTGTCGACGGGGTCTCGCATATATAGATGCAGCACCGTATACCACATACGCCCTAAGACAGTGGTTCTCAACCGGTGGGGAATTCCCCCCAAGGGGGGAATTTTGGGGTTTCCAGGAGGGAATGAAGATTATTTCAAGATCGCGTTAATACAAGAACTGATTACTTGATATTGTTTTCCCTTCATACTTTACGGTTCTGTACGTATCACCTTTCTGAAATTCATTTTATAACGTAAGTAGATCCGCAAATCACGTTTTATGTAGATGTGTTTTAGTATGTGCTATTAAATTTAGCTTCAATTATTAGTATACTGTGTAGGGGCAGGGGGAATTTTTAGGGAGGAAATACGAAAAGGGGGGGGGGAGGAATGACGTTCTAAAATTATGATGGGGGGGGGGGAACGACGTCCTAAAAATATGGTGAAGGGGGGAATGTGCCAAAAAAGGTTGAGAACCACTGCCCTAAGACATGTGAAGAGTGTACTCCTGAAGACATGTGAAGGGTGTACTCCTGAAGACATGTGAAGGGTGTACTCCTGAAGACATGTGAAGGGTGTACTCCTGAAGACATGTGAAGGGTGTGTTACTGTTTACTGACTTTAGTATGATACATGGGCTTGGAAAAATGCTCGTCGGATTTGTGGAGGCTCACATTTCTTCACACTGCACAAACTACACGGAAGTCTATATTACCGCAGCAAAGATGTGCATATCTCATTATGTGGCATATAGCAAATTATAGCTGGACTCGTTGACCGCGACCCCAGCTGATTATCTCACGAGTATGGTCAGACACGGGGCGACACTTGGGCTCGTTCTCTGCGAAAGTGAGGGAAAGGCTGGTAACCTCTTCCTCCGTGCATTCAAACTGTGATGGCGCTCCACATCATGGACACACAGCAGGAAACTGTTTAGAGACCAGGGAGATGGATGAGTGGACCGCAGTTTCCTGGACCAGTCAGCCACATGGATGAGTGGACCGCAGTTTCCTGGACCATTCAGCCACATGGATGAGTGGACCGTAGTTTCCTGGACCAGTCAGCCACATGGATGAGTGGACCGCAGTTTCCTGGACCATTCAGCCACATGGATGAGTGGACCACAGTTTCCTGGACCAGTCAGCCACATGGATGAGTGGACCGTAGTTTCCTGGACCAGTCAGCCACATGGATGAGTGGACCGCAGTTTCCTGGACCAGTCAGCCACATGGATGAGTGGACGGCAGTTTCCTGGACCAGTCAGCCACATGGATGAGTGGACCGTAGTTTCCTGGACCAGTCAGCCACATGGATGAGTGGACCGCAGTTTCCTGGACCAGTCAGCCACATGGATGAGTGGACCGCAGTTTCCTGGACCAGTCAGCCACATGGATGAGTGGACCGCAGTTTCCTGGACCAGTCAGCCACTTGAACGTGCGGATTGACGCCGCAGACAACAGATCAGGTACTCCAAGATTGCCCAAAATACGTGATACCTTGGCCAACCTTATAACCTAGAGACACAACATTGGAAGATAAACTCTATGGACCACTGAGTGAACTAAACCAACACACAGTTGAATTCATGCAAGACGCAACATTACAGTTATAGACACGTGTCATACAAGAGATAACATCGCTGTCATAGACACATTTCCTACAAGAGACAGCATCACAGCTTTAGACAAATTTGAAGCGAACGAAAAAGGAAGTCATCGCAATGTTTCGAAGTGACTAAATGACCTGGTGTCTGCACTGATCACAGTATCCGGGGAGACACAACACTGTACCAGAGAATGACATACACCCTAAAGTGGACAATAACTAGTGTACAAATACCGCAAGCTGAATCCGATATATATATATATCATGATATTGGCACCTTTCCGTCTTGACAGACGATAGTTTGGTACATTGTGCTTTAAAAAGGCTTAATAACTACGATCCATGGCGGTGGCGAGTGTGGCTGGTAAGGCCAATTCTTGCTGCAAATGTTTGCCCACAGTAGGTGCATGTGAAAACATGGTCATTTCCACCATTTTGCACCATCTTACGTCTCTCACGCTCTGTGTGTGCTTTATCTGCAATCATTTTCTCCTTTGTCTTTATTCCATTTCTGATAGTTGCCCTCCATGCAACACGTTCAGCGGCGACGTGCTCCCAATGTGCATTATCAATGCCTGTATCAATCATGTCCCGCTTACACACATCTTTGTATCGTAGTAGAGGCCGACCCTGAGATCTCCTACCCGTCTGTAATTCACCAAAACAGATGTCCTTTGGTATTCTACCATCATCCATTCTCCTAACGTGTCCTATCCATCTAAGTCTACGAAGACTGAGCATGGAATACACCGTCACACAACCTGATCTTTCCAATACTTCAGTATTTGTGATTTTGTCTTGCCACTTAATACCAAGTATTCTTCGCAGACACCGCATATGAAAGCTGTTTAAACGTTTCTCTTGGCGTGAGTAAGTTGTCCAGGTTTCACTGCCATAAAGAAGAGTACTAAGGACACAGGCTTGATAGACGAGGACTTTTGTTTTGGCAGTAAGCTTCCTGTTCTCCCAGACTCTTTTTGCTAACATGTTCATTGTTGTTGCTGCCTTGCCAATCCTGATGTTGATTTCCTGATCGAGGGATAATTTGCTATTTACCTCTGATCCTAGATATGTAAAATGGTCTACTATCTCCAGTTCGGCGTCGTCAATAAAGATTGATGGTACACCATGTGCACCTTGTGACATAATCTGTGTCTTCTTTTTGTTAATTGTTAAACCAAATTCAGAACAAGCATTGGAGAATGCAGATAGTAGATGTTGTAATTCTTCCTCAGAGTGGGTCGTAATCGCAGCATCATCCTGCAAAAAGCAACTCTCTGATTAGTACCCTGCTAATTTTGGTCTTGGCCTTCAATCTCTGAGCATTATAGAGGCCACCATCTGAGCGTGAGTGAATGTATATACCATCATCCTGATCACGAAAGGCATATTTCAGTAGAAGTGAAAAGTATATCCCAAAGAGGGTGGGGGCTAGCACACAGCCTTGCTTAACTCCACTCTTGATTTCAAACTCTTCTGAAGTTGAGCCATCAAACTTGATTATACCCTTCATGCCTGTGTGGAACGATTCCACAATGGACAGAAGAGTTGGTGGGCAGCCAATCTTCTTTAGTGCTTTGAACAGACCCTCACGACTGACCAAATCGAATGCCTTTGTGAGGTCGATGAAGGCAATAAACAGTGGCTGATTTTGTTCCCGGCATTTTTCTTGCATCTGTCGCAATGAGAATATCATATCAATGGTAGACCGGTTCTGACGGAAGCCACACTGTGATTCGGGGTAGACTTGATCTCCCAGGACTTGAAGTCTGTGCAGGACAATTCTGGCAAATACTTTCCCAACAATACACAGAAGTGAGATACCCCTATAGTTGTTACAGTCGCTCCGATCTCCCTTGTTCTTGTACAGCGTTATGATGTTTGAATCTTTGAAATCCTGTGGGACTTGTCCTTCTCGCCAGCATAGCTCTATTAGCTGGTGGATCTGTAGAGCGAGTGTGTCTTGCCCACTCCTGATCACCTCTATTGGAATCCCATCCTTACCTGGAGCCTTGCCAGATGCAAGCTCATTTATAGCACACTTAACTTCTGTTATAGTGGGAAGTGTGTCCAGGTGGTCAAGAGTTGGCAGGGCCTCTATGGCGTTGAGGGCATCATCCGCTAGCTTGGTCTCACTTGAGTAAAGCTCTAAATAGTGCTCGACCCATCTATCCATCTGCTGTTTCTTATCAGTGATGATTTCTCCAGTCAAGGTTTTCAGCGGTGCACTTCTTTTGATCATTGGACCACAGGCTTTCTTTATCCCTTCATACATGCTTCTGATGTTTCCCTTATCACTTGCGATTTGAATGGACTCACATAACTTGATCCAATAGTCATTCGCACACTGCCTGGCAGCCTTTTGTACATCCTTCCTTGCTTGCTTCAGCTCACTCAGAGTGTTACGCGTTGGTCTTTCCTTGTTTCTTAAGAGAGCTATCTTCTTTTTATCAATCAAGGGCTGCAGTATCTGGCTGTTTGCCGCAAACCAGTCCTGCCTCTTATGATCCACAGTGCCGTAAACCCCTACCGCTGATTTATAAATAGTTTCCTTAAGTTTACTCCATTTATCATTTACTATACAATTTTCTGATGTATCATTGAAAGCGTCTTCAAGTTGCTGTTGAAATTCAAAGCACTTTCCAGGATCGTGAGTGTTAGTAATATTAATCCTGGGGCTAGACTTGTGTTTAGCTGTGTAGATTCTCTTTGGTCTCAGTCTAACCCTTGCAACAACCAAAGAATGATCTGTATCACAGTCAGCACTGTGGTAACTTCGAGTTAATGATGTATGGTTCAGATGTTGTCTCCGTGTGATAATGAAGTCCAGCTGATGCCAATGGCCGGATCTTGGATGTTTCCATGTGACCTTATGCATCTCTTTTGTTTTAAAAAAGGAGTTTGTAATACATAGGTCATTTCTAGTGCAATGCTCCAGCAGCCTTTGCCCATTATCATTCATGCGACCGATGTTGTATTTTCCAAGGCACACTGGCCATGAACTCGAGTCCTTGCCCACACGAGCATTGAAATCACCGAGCATATAAATGTAGTCGGATTTTGGAACTGCCTTGATCGCAGAGTCTAGCTGCTCATAGAACATATCCTTCACATCATCAGAGGAAGCGAGTGTCGGTGCATATGCAGTGAGAATGGTGGCAAATCCACAGGAGGTTGCCAAGCGCAGTGATAATAATCTTTCATTACCTCCAGCTGGGATATCAATCATTCCCAGTAGCGACTTCTTCACTGCAAAGCCCACACCATGTTGCCTTTTTTCTGCCTGCCCTCTTCCCTTCCAAAAAAAGGTGTAATTTTTTTTCCCTGAGTGACCCTTCCTCAGCGAGGCGAGTCTCCTGCAGGCCAGCAATATCAATGTTAAGACGATCGAGTTCAGCATCAATCACAGCCGTTTTTCTCACATCGTCAATATTTGTCAAGTCAGTGGAAAATCCTGGACACATGGTTCTCACGTTCCAGGTTGCAAGCCGTAGCTTGAGGTTTCTATTCTTTTTATTAGTACCTGGTGCATTGGTTTTACAGCCTGCGATTCAGATTTTGTCCTAGCCCCAAGCACCCATTGAAGCAGGCAGGCTGTGGCGGATCAGCACCCAATTGGCTGGGGGCTGCCCAGCTTGAGGCGGGCGGTAGCTGATCAGTGACACCTGTAGGTGTCTCCCACCGTCAGAGGCAACGCGTGGCGCCCCATGTCTACGCCAACTGACAAGGACTTATAACCCGTAACAGTTGCCTCTCGCTTTGATTCCGAGACCGGTTAAGACCAGGGATGGAGTTATTGTCTCTCCATAGCACAAAGCCTGGGCTAAAATAAAGAAACCATGTGTTGCCCATGCAGCATGATCCCTCTCTCGGCCTGCCTAGTTCACTCCAGAGGAAAGTTGACACCCCTACATCTGGAACAAGACAAGCTGCAGAAGCTGCCGGATCAGCAAAGCAATGCTCTAACTGTCCGCCTGTCGGAGCTTCGATCCTAGACCATCTGCCAACCAAGGCTTAGGGCCTGGTCTGCCCTGCCATGACTTATTTTGTCTTTGGGTTGCATTTCCTCGCACCAGGATAAGGCTAGTACCCTCCCAATTGCGCTCTTCCGCCCGAAGCCGTTGGCACAATGTGGGTGTCGGGTTTGGTAAGCGCCGCCCAAATTCGGCGCAAAAAAAATA
>JACEFZ010016424.1:0-17244 GCA_014155875.1 Cepaea nemoralis
GGCCCGCTTTTCCCCCGTCCTTGGTGGGGAGCATCTCATTTAATTCATATAAGTAGTCATATAAGTTCCCGTTCCCGTTACCGACTGTCTGTCTGTCTGTCTGTCTGTCTGTCTGTCTGTCTGTCTGTCTGTCTGTCTGTCTGTCTGTCTGTCTGACCCGGCCCGGCATCGCCCAGTCCTTGGTGGGGAGCATCTCATTTAATTCATATAAGTAGTCATATAAGTTCCCGTTCCCGTTACCGACTGTCTGTCTGTCTGTCTGTCTGTCTGTCTGTCTGTCTGTCTGTCTGTCTGTCTGTCTGTCTGTCTGACCCGGCCCAGCCCATGGTGGAGAGCATTTCATTTAAATCATATAAGTAGTCATATAAGATCCCGTTCCGGACTATCTGTCTGTCTGCCTGTCTTGTGTAAATGGAGGAGGGAGGAGGAAGAGGGAGGTGGAGGAGAAAAGAGGAGGGAAGAGGAGGGAGGAGGAGACATGAGACAGGAGGAATAGGGAGGAATAGGAGGGAGGAGGAGGGATTAGGAAGAGGAGGGAGGAGTAGGGTGGAGGAGGAGGCAGGAGGAAGAGGGAGAAGGAGGGAGGAGGAGAACGCAGGAGGAGGAGGGAGGAGGAGGAGGAGAGAGAGGAGGAGGGAGAGGGAGGAGGAGGGAGGAGGAGGAGAGAGTAGGAGGAGGGAGGAGGCGGAGGGAGCAGGAAGAGGGAGGAAGAGGGAGGAGAAAGAGTGAGAAGGAGGAGGGAGGAGAAGGAGGAGGGAGGAGGAAGAGGGAGGAGGAGGGAGGAGGAGGAGGAGAGGGAGAAGGAGGGAAAGGAGGAGGAGGAGGGAGGAGGAGAGAGTGGGAGGAGGGAGGAGGCGGAGGGAAAAGGAAGAGGGAGGAAGAGGAGGAGGAAGAGGAGAGAAGGAGGAGGGAAGAGGATGAGGGGGAGGAGGAGGAAGGAGGAGGAGGAGGAAATGTGAAGGGAGGAGGAGGGAGGAGGAGAGAGGAGCAGGAGGAGAGAGGAGGAGGAGGGAGGAGGAGGAGGTATGAGGAGGAGGGAGGAGGAGGAGGAATGTGAAGGGAGGAGGAGGGAGGAGGTAGAGGGAGGAGGAGGAGGGAGGAGGAGAATGGAGTAGGAGGGATGAGGAGGAGAGGGAGGAGGAGGAAGGAGGAGGGGAGGAGGAGGGAGGAAGAAGGAGGAGGGAGGAGGAGGGATGAGGGGGAGGAGGAGAAGGGAGGAGAAGGGAGGAGGAGGAAGGAAGAGGAGGGCGAGGAGGTAGGAGGAGGGAGGAGGAGAAGGAAGAGGGAGGAGGAAGAGAGTGGAAGAGGGAGGAGGAGGGAGGAAGAGATAGGTGGAGAGAGGAGGAGGAGGGACGAATAGGAGGGAGGAGGAGGGAGGAGAGGAGGAAGAGGGATGAGGAGGGAGGAGGGTGAAGGAGGAGGAGGAGGGAGGAGGGTGAAGGAGGAGGAGGAGGAAGAGGGAGGAGGGAGGGGGAGGAGGAGGGAGAAGGAGGAGGAGGGAGGAGGGAGGAGGAGAAACGCAGGTGGGGGAGGAGGAGGAGGGAGGAGGGAGAGGGAGGAGGTGGAGGGAGAAGGAGGAGGGAGAAGGAGGAGGGGGGAGGAGGAGGAGGAATGATGAGGAGGGAGGAGGAGGAAGAGGATGTGGAGGAAGGAGGAGGAGGGAGGAGGTAGAGGGAGGAAAAGGGAGGAGGAGGAGGGAGGAGGAGAAGGGAGTAGGAGGGATGTGGAGAAGGGAGGAGGAGAGGGAGGAGAAGGGAGGAGGAGAAGGAGGAGGGAGGGGGAGGAGGTAGAGGGAGGAGGTAGAGGGAGGAGGAAGAGGAGGAGGGTGGAGGTAGAGGGAGGAGGAGGGAGGAGGCGGGGGGAGTAGGAGGGAGGAGGATAGAGGAGGAGGGGAGAGGAAGAGGGAGAAGGTGGAGGGAGGAGTGAGAGGGAGGAGGTAGAGGGAGGAGGAAGAGGAGGAGGGTGGAGGGAGGAGGTAGAGGGAGGAGGAGGGGAGGAGGTAGAGGCAGGAGGAGAAGAGAGAAGGAGGGAGTTTGCCATTCCGAATTCATACTCGTCTAGGTTCTGTGATTTCGGTCCTTCCATTGATCGTTCTTCCCTTCTACACGACTGTAGATAACTTCCTTACACATAAAAAGATTAATTGTTATTGATATTGCCGTGGCATGGAGGCATATATATATATATGAGCAGCAGAGTTGAACGCCTACGCCAGCCGGCACGGCACTTGATGATGATGATGTTTGCCGTGTGACGATTCTGTGTAGTCACGTCATTTTCTTCCCTTTCCCTAGCGTTTTGGTTCGGGGAATCTTTCATCATCATCGTCATATATTTACGTACGTATGTTGGGAATGGGAGGAGGGAGGAGGAGGAAGAAGAAAAAAAAATACGACAGTGGGCTGCGCTGGAATGAAAGGAAGGCGTGTAGAAAATTTCATCTCAATCGGATGGGCCGTTCGCGAGCGCATATAGGACATACGGACAGACAGACATACAGACGGAGATCGCAATTTATATATAAGACTAGCTGACCCGGCCCGGCTTCGCCCAGGTCCTGGCAGAGATCTGTCTGTCTGTCTGTCTGTCTGTCTGTCTGTCTGTCTGTCTGTCTGTCTGTCCTTTATGCGTTCGCGAACGGTCCATCCGATTGAGATGAAATTTTCTACACGTCTTCTAATCATTCCCGTGCTGCCAACTGTCATAGTTTTTTTAGTGTACAAACATATCTTCTTATTATTATTTAATATTTAATTTACATTATAATGTATATATAGCGAGGGGACATAACTTCTAATAGAATTGCTTTATATGTAAAATTGTTGCATATTTCTCAAATAAGTGGACCAGAGATTCTCTTTTATATATATATAATATATATATATATATATATATATATATATATATATATATATATATATATACATATATATATATATATATATATATATATATATATATATATATATATATATATATATATATATATATATATATATATATATATATATATATATATATATATATATAAATATGCAAATGAGACTATTTTTCGCATATCTTTACATCATCGATGCAACATCAGCATCTTTCAACTGTCAACTCAGTAGTTTGCCATTACATTCTGTGCGGCCGGCTCACATACTCCTAAGTTACTGACGCGGCTAGAACCGCTACCGATTCTCGCGCACATCACGTTACTCACTAGATTATACGGGATTACAGAGAAAGACGTTAAAACCCTAGGCCAACAACAAATTCACCCCGGCTCTAATCGCCAGCGCTTTGCTAGGCCCAGCGGGTGTCCTCTTGGAATGCATATCTAACATTTACAGTTTCGAAAGCACTACGCGCTGGTTTGTAAAGCTGACACAGGTAGCATACGATCAGAGGTTTCAAGAGCTACACGTAATGAAGCTGAAGGTAGCGAGTTGCGATCTTGAAATAGAGATCCAGCGCGTGGAGAAGGAGAAAGAGCGGGTGACCATGCAATCGTTACCGAATACCATGAGAGCTGATGCAGTCAAAGAGTTGGTCTGAATGGCAACAGGCGACACGGTACGGGGATGTGGGGTGCTTTATGCAACCCAACTCAAGTAGTGGCGCCAACTCAAGTAGTGGCGCATTATGCCAGACTTAACATCCCTGGTATAACCGATAATGATAGTCGCATCCTCTTCACAATGCCAGGGCGCAGAACAACGTGCCCAAACTGTGGTCTTGACGACCACTAGGCCAATAGCTGCTGAAGCTGAAGACCATGGCCGAAGATTGATGACAACACAGTGGAAAACTTTCTACCGCTGGTAGAACCAAATAGCCAGTAGTCGCCGACACAACCACGAGAACAAGAGGAAATAGCAGCGCCGAAGCCAACGATGCCAACATAACCCGAGACGGACAACACTAATACTTTTGCCACAAATGACAGTATGCATTAAAAGTACAAGCGAGCGTAGGGCCACTTGCCAAAAAGTAGACAACGAAGGCTTCCAAGAAGTCATCTACGACAAGAAGAGAAAGTAACAGACAAGAAGTGAAAGTGTTAGCTCAGACGTCTCAATGAAGAAACATCGACAGCAGCGACAACGCCGAAGAAGAAAGAGAGACAAGGGACAAGTGAGATCAGCAAAACCATCGCAGAGACACAAAGGAATTGCCATGAAGCGAATGCTGACATGGGCTCATTGATGTATCTAGGGTTTAACATAATATGAATAATACTTGATACCTTGTTTTATAGAAGACCAACACAGGTACTGGAATATAATTTCACGAAGACTTTCTTCTTGACAGTTACTTTTAATCCATCCGTGCTTTCGGATACACAACAGTTCGACAGGGAATATAATATACGTAACATCTGACATTCATACAGCTGCACACAAAGAGCGGCCTAACTAACAGTTAGCCATTGCTCACCAGACATGCTGCGTCCGAACAGGACGGCAGCCCAAGTCTAACTCCCTTAGTGACGTTTTTCGTGACGCTCCCCTAGTTTCCCTGTGCACACTATAATTGTACATTTCGGTGCATGTTTTAGGGAAGCTCCCTTTAGCCTTTCTCAGTCTGCTATATGTCAGTGACTGATATGTGGCATTATGCCCCCCGCCCTACAAATTAAATGATATTATCATTTAATTCATATACATTCATTATGCATGACCAATAGCATCACTGACAACCTAAGTATCAATTGCTGAACATGACATTATGTTTCCCGTTAATAACCCTCAAAAAAAATAAAATTATTGCTGGGCATGCCCTCCTGCTCACACCCACGGTGAGCGTCATGTGGCCGGCCTATGGGAGGGCCGGACCAACTAATGATACCATTAGTCCCTAATGTCCTCACTCTAGGTCAAAACCCGGAGTTGTGGACGAGAGTATCAATCGGTATCATGCCGTCTGTATCAGTTGCCGATCCTCGTTGTCGCTGGTTCTGTATATATCTTGCATTCTCATTTAATAGTTGTAGGTGAGGTAGAGGCTGTCGCTGATCACATTCTAATTTAAGGGATATTTATTAAGTGCTGTACCAATAATAAAACAATATAATTCATTCAACCAGCAATGTCATAATAGCACCTAACCAATCCTATTTCCGTAAATATTCTAATAAACTAATACTCTTCACTCCAACATGATAAATCTTCTTCTTCAATCAACCGTTGTAATGTGTATCATTGCCCAACGCTCATACCTGTATGTAGAGAAGCTAACTCATCATGCTTTAATCTACCCATTGGTGCCTATAAAATTGCTGAAATAACCATATAAGTTAGTATCCATAACTCATCTTCTAGTACCATGATGATATGTCGGTATGATATTGACTGCCTTCACCTATCTTGGTACAATACTAGTGTACTGTTACATCCGCTCAGGGGAGTTGTTTCTACCCCAGTACACCTCACTGCACCCTCACATCACGTGTGTTTTCCTCTGTATCTTTATTATAACCACAATTGACAAACCTTTGCGTATGATCAAGCAGTAAATCAAAACTAATTTGTACGACCACATGCATAGTCTAAAAACAATATGTAAGGATCTGTATACTAACATTTAGCACAAATACAACAGATCAAATGACCATCACCAACAAATACAACAAATAAACACCATTCACTTAGTTTCCTATCATTGAAGTCATGAACAACCTTAATCACGTGCTGGATTCACGTGAGAATAACATAAAATTCTTTTATTTATGACGATGTAAATTAAATTAAATTATCTCTTAACTTTCAGGTGTATTAGCCGTTTTTTAAATGTCATTCTGATCACACAGTTCCTCGACCATATCCGTGTATGTTTTCATTCAATTCAACAACGTCGTGTATTTCTAATTTGTGATTGGTAAAATAAATTGTTGTCCATGGTTAACACAGAAGTTTGTTAGATTGTCCTCTAGTATCCGATATTCCAATACAGAAAATAACTGAGGTGGAGTTAATGATGGAATAATTGCACATCCATATAAAGGAGGTCTCAAACATTGTATCCACTCATCGATTCGGGCGACTGTTCGAAAAGTTATCGCCTATCCTGAACACGTTGAACGGAATTTTTTTTCTGGTCTCGACATATTTGAGTACGGTTGAGATAATAGACGTGGATGAATAAGCATCTGTGGGTTTGGTGATTTTATTTCCTTGAGCAATTCCTCAAAAGCAGTAAGATGCGATAAAATACCTTTAAATATGAAGCATATATGGATTTCGTGACTTGAGTACTTCGGCCTGGGCCCAATAAGCAAAATCTGGTCATGATTTTAGCTTAATAATATCAATTGAATGTAGACTGGCCACTGTTGGCTGTAGCATGGCCTAAGAAAGTTCATGTATGCACATCATGCTTTCATAATTGACGTATGTTTTAAGACTCCAGCAGCTTTGAAATTATATTGATTATTGATCGGCTTTCTGAAGATTGCTGTAATAAGTCCTGTGGACGTATCGACAAGCTTTTGTTTCTTCTGATATTTGATGCGAGTTATAATTATATAACATTATTATAAAACATAATTCCGTTGTAGACCGATTCTTTCAAAGTCAAAATTTCGATTCTATATGTGTGTCGTACTGATTCTATATACAATTAGTTCTCGGTATGTAGCGTTTATAAAAATGTCAATGAACGCGCTCCTCCGATTTGACACAAATGGAACCGCAAAAGTTTAATTTTCCGTTGAAACTGTATTTGCTGTATCTGTGAAGACGAATGGACGTTATGTGTAAGAAAGATGCTGTATCTTCACTGAATTGGGGATGGATATTTGTGCAGATAGAATCAACTGTCGTATGTTTTCATCAGTGAAACTGGACCACTCTTACTCTTGCTAGCTGATGTTACAATGTTCATGTCGCCGGAACATCAAAATACTGCAGATGAACGTTTATGTAGATCAAGACAATTAGGTGTTCGGAGACTGTGTAAATTCCCAGTAATGTTTGTTCGAGTAAATGTACATAATAAATAATGGTGAAATGAATCTTCAATTCCGTTACTTCTTATTGGCAAGTCATTTTGTTCTGTTAACTGACTGTGACAGATGTTGAATTCTATTATGTAATGCATCAAGCACAATGCAATTAAATAGTAAATGTATCTTCTCAAGCATTAATGCTGTAAAGAATGTACTCAACGTAGCTCGCCTTCAATGAATAACGCTGGATTAAAACCATAAAACCCAATGAAATCGAATTGTTGGCACGATTGTGTTAGAATCAATCTCTATATAATTTGATAAACAGCTTCATAATTGAATGTACACTGTTTCATATTATCTTCATTGACGTAGGTAAATATAATTATCATTTGGTTTCTTGAAAATCATTGTAATACTGTACTTTTCTGTACGTTTTTAAAACATGTTTGTAATGTTGGATCTTGTTTTTGTTCACCCAGTAAGTCATGTTGGCAGTCTGATATTGTTTTGTATATTGTCAATGTCTGTCTGAGACGGTTGATCACTGTTCTTTCGATCTTGAGCTCTTGTAACTTGCATTCGTTCGTGCGTGTTCAATCTCCCATTGCATTCGAATTATTTCATAAGATTTCTTAAATTCCAGAATAAACAATATGTTCTGAGAAATTGTTTGGTTCATAATTTTAAAATAAGATTCACTTGCTTTCTTCCAAGTGTTTACTTCTCAATGTTCACGTATCAATTCAACTTCATCATAACTCATCGTTTCCAGGAATTCAATTTGATTACTTGAAACTTTTCAACGTTCAGTGTAATTTCGACTGTTTAACTGTAAATTTATAGTCTTGTGTTGATGTACTTCAGGAAATTTCTTTCGAACGTTCCTGGAGAACTGCGTATAAATGTTTGTCTTTTTTATTTTTCTGACGTATTCTTGTGTGTAATAACAGACATGTTGGCACCTTCATTCAAATATTTGAGACAAAAAATGTGAACTGGAGTATCCGGAATCTGACGTGTGAATCAACCAGTTCGATGCCGTGTTTTTAGCATCTTTTTACGAGTTCCTATCAGGTAATCGGTAGCTGTCTCCTTCAAAGTGCCTGTTACACCAGGTCAGCATCTGAAGTCCATGAGAACAAGCGATACGGATTCAACTGATGAACCAGTAATACCGTAGATCACAGTCGAGATTTTCGAATACCGTCGAACAACATCCTGGTCCAAACTTTTTCATGCTCTTCTATCACACATACGTCTTGAAGAGTAATAACTTACTGTCCATGTACGCTTTCTTTCCCTTTAACACACTATGATTACCACAGTATATATGTCGATTGAATTTTTGTTAATTAAATCTTCCTGTATCTGTGCAAACGAATAGTATCTGTATATGATCAAATAATTGCATGTTGAACAGTTCTTTGGACTAAAATCGTAAGATACTTTCCTTTCCGGATGTTTTGTGTATGACCAAAATGATGATGTCATCACCACTGCTCAAAAATTTGGTTACTTGGTTTGAGATTATTCCACATATAGTAAATTATATATGATGGCGTCATCGATCTTTTATGACGACGACCTTGGCCTTCTCAAGTATATGGCTCGATTCGTTAAATTACTGATAATAAATCTCGAGTTTAGTTCATAATTACTACCGGTACAAGTCCCCATTTGCCATGAAGCGAATGCTGACATGGGCTCATTGATGTATCTAGGGTTTAACATAATATGAATAATACTTGATACCTTGTTTTATAGAAGACCAACACAGGTACTGGAATATAATTTCACGAAGACTTTCTTCTTGACAGTTACTTTTAATCCATCCGTGCTTTCGGATACACAACAGTTCGACAGGGAATATAATATACGTGACATCTGACATTCATACAGCTGCACACAAAGAGCGGCCTAACTAACTGTTAGCCATTGCTCAAAAAAACATGCTGCGTCCGAACAGGACGGCAGCCCAAGTCTAACCCCCTTAGTGACGTTTTTCGTGACGCTTCCCTAGTTTCCCTGTGCACACTATAATTGTACATTTCGGTGCATGTTTTAGGGAAGCTCCCTTCAGCCTTTCTCAGTCTGCTATATGTCAGTGACTGATATGTGGCAGGAATTTTTATGCATGTGATAGCCTAATCTATTGTGCCCTGTTCTGAGACGCAGCATAATTATTTGTCCTGGTTCATAAGGTGGTAGTCGTCTTGAGCAGGCTTTTGTGGCTTTCTGACTGATTTGAACATTCTTTTCTTTTGGTGGTATGCAATCGGGACATCAAGCTGTTCTTCTTTTGCTCCTTCCTTATTTAACTGATTCACTGCCATACAACACTTTAGTGACAGAAGGGATTGACACTGGACTGCCAAGCGCCACTTTAGTGACAGATTCTTGACAGTTCGTTGTTTGTTTCATTTCGCGTATTTTCCTTAATTTTAATACACTGTAAATGACGGTTTACACCGGAAGATGGTCTGCCATTTCAAAATATCCCACGAGAGAAAGACATTATCTAAAATTTGATCAGAAATTGTTAGTTTAAATGTGATTACTTTTCTGATTTTAAAGTCGCTTAACATTCGCTGAAAAGTCGACAGGTTCGACTTCATTGCACCGGGTTTTATCTCATAATGGCTCGGTCTCTTTCCGCAGCGCCGAAAGCGTCGCACAAAGCACGAACTCCGTAGCTCTAGCGACGACCCACAGTAGTCGCCGAAAAATTTAACTCGTGAACAGAAGGACGCAGCCCGGAATCGACCTCACAACCTTTGAAGCCCGAGTACAACGGCTTGACTTCTTCGCCACGGAGTACTCCTCCTTTTCTTAGTTTAGAAATGTCAACGGCCTTGGTTTTCGACCTCGAATATTTACATTAGATAATAGTTTTAAACAACGTTAGATTATAGTTATTCTGATTTAACGGACTTTACGAAAGTTTCTAAACTGATAGCACGTAGTTAATGTGGTTATTCAGTTAAAATATATTATTTAGCAGTCATTCATAATGGTAAAGAAAACTAACCTGAAAGTTCGTCATCATGTCGAATTATGCTCACACTAATGGGCCACACTTGTGCCCCTAAGTTTGTTATGCCTAACACAAATAAGCTGAAGAATATTTAAATAATTAAATTTAAAAGAGTGATAATTATAGCTTAATAAAATATAGTGTACATATTGTTTCTCAGTAAAAATCCTGCCTCGTGTTTTCCTGAAGTGTTTTCACAAAGCAATGACAAACTACTGAGCTAAAATTGCATGGGTAAATTACAGACAGCCACTAAATGCTAGGGTTGACTGCAATGTCCTGTAAAGACCATATAACTGACTTTGCCTTTATACATATGTTATGGTTTTAGTGGACATCTTGAAAAATTGTATATCTTGGAAAATAAGACTAACTACTGGAATCAGTATTAGTATGCTGCTTATTAGTATCTGTCCCTATTTGATATTTCCCAATGTTTGGTACTCATGTCTGTCACATGCCTCTTTGTTTACATATCTATCACTGTAGGAATGTTTGGCTTGTGTCAGTTTTTGTGAAAAGGCATTTAAAACTTACAGCCACAGAGATCAGGTGTCAAAGTCAGATCAGGCAAGGGCGGTTTCTGGAGGCGTATATTTGTGCATGCACGTATTGGTTGTTTTTCTTTGGTGTTCATTGAATTCACGTTCTGTTTACTAAAGTTCTACATTTATGTTATTTAATATTTATATCTGCCTGTTAATGTCTTTCAGGGACTGTCATGTGCGACTGTATTTTCTGTTGATGCCACACGTGGATTTCCAGTCCATAGGTAGTTAAGTTTGTCGCATATCCTTTACAGGACGTCGCTGTCAACCCCAGCATTTCTTGCTGTTTACGTTCAGTAGTTTGCCACTGCTTTCTTTCACTCATACCATCTTGTAAAAGCGAACGCAATGCGGTCTGCTGCCAATTTTCCCGCAGCTGTGTTTTGAACGACGTGGTATGCGGGATTATGAATTGTGCCAGCAATCGCTTCACCATAGGCAGTAGATCAGTTAAGTAGTTGGAGTAGAACAGGATGTGTACAGAAGATAAGTAAATTACTGACCTTATGTACTCCTGTCCTACTAAAGAAAAGGCAACCGTAAGATTATCTGTTAATAGAACTGATTGGTTTGATATGGAGCAGGGAGTTAGATATGGTTGCAGTTTGTCCCTTAAATTTAACTCATATACTAAAACGTAAGATTATCTGTTGATAGAACATAATAATTTGAAATGGGGCAGGGAGTCAGATATGGTTGCAGTTTGTCCCTTAAATTTAACTCATATACTAAAACGTAAGATTATCTGTTGATAGAACAGAAACATTTGATATGGAGCAGGGAGTCAGATAGGGTTGCAGATATATGAAGCCGTCTATTATGATGATGATGACAATAATGAGACCAACAGTAAATAAATATCCGTTCTATCTGAAGCCGCGTGACGCGACACGGCTCTACAGGATGGCTGATGCAACGACCAGAACCCCTCTCCCATAGCTGGTGCATGCTGAGTAATAAACCCGGCTGAAAGTGAGCGCGCATTTCGCTCCGGCGATGGAGTTCTGAAACAACCGCCGATACAGGTGGGCGGATGGTCTCAAGAGGAGAGGACCCGAGCTGGTCCCTCATCTCATCCCCAACCATGGAGAAGCCTGAATGCCTCCGGCATGACATGGATGAGTCTCTGTATTCCCCACCAACAGATGCCAATATCTGCAAAGTGGAACCAGTTCGTCTGAACTCACAAAATATGCCCTGCTGGAACACTGATGCACGACTGTGGAGGATGTGATTCCTCAATCATGAGATGAAATACATTCCTGGGCCTTTGGTTACCCCCATTTTTCCTTACCTCTATCATTGTTTACCCCCATTTATTCCGTACTTCAATTTTTGTTTATCCCCATTTTTCCTCACCTCCCATTTTCCCCCTCCCTTCCCAGCTGGTCCAATAGTTGAGTTTTTCATACATTAGTTTGTGACTTCATGGTTAAAGCTACAGTTTCTAGTTTGATTCATTTGAGCTTTTCAGGCTCGAGAAAAGATTTCTATTTAGTAAGTGGTGGTCCTGTTCTGGTAATGTGTCCCAGTCGGCCTATGTGATGAGGGTGTCCTGTGTGGGTACTGAGGGTGCCCTTCGACTCAACTGCACATGGTTGAGGTCTCACTATCATTTAGAGACCGCCCCTGTAGTCGGTGCCAGGCAGCAGTTGTCTCCAACTGTGGGATTTCAGGTTCCCATTTCTGTAAGTACAGACGGTCCATAGGTCCTGAGATGATATTAACAGGGAGTCCATACCTGTTGTTACCGTTGTTGTTTACGTTGAGGCTTCTTTGTTGCCATGTTCTTGCTGGTTTGTGGAGATGGGTGCCCGGTCATGTTCATAGCGATATTAGGCAGCAGTGATATCCACTGTGGGATAGTAGGTTTCCATTTCTGTATATGTCAGTTGTGTGACATGTCAGGATGTCTCTTTGTCCCTGAATCATGCAATTCTGTCAATAAAGGTCTAAATTTGTTGTTCTTAATTTGTTTTGTTTAGTTTATAGTTTGTTGTGTAAACTCATTGATCCTGTTACAGTCCAACAGTGTAATCTTTTGTCTGGGGTATACAACAGTATATCCCCTGCCTGAAGAAATCCTGGAATTTTCTGTCTAACTCTTTATCCTTTTTCTTGTTAACTGAGGAGAATGTATAAAGTGCTCTTTCTCTCTATCTTCTTATTATCCTTTTCTTCTCTGGCCCACTAGAAGTCAGTGTTGCGCTTCTTTGTCTTTGAGCACCTAAGTATAGGAAATTACATCTTCCTATCCGTTATATTCTTATTCCTGTGACATATATATAAATCGCTAGGGTCGACTTCATTTCACCGGGTTTTTATCCCATATCGCTCGGTCTCTTTCCGCAGCGCGGAAAGCGTCGCACAAAGCACGAACTCCGTAGCTCTAGCGACGACCCGCAGGAGTTTCCGAAAAATTTCAATCTTGAAACCGAAGGACTCGGCCCAGAATCGAACCAGCAACCTTCGGAGCCCGAGTATATATATATATTTGTCGGCGTTTTCATCCTGTTTCAGGATATTGCGGTCAACATCAGTATCTTTAGCTGTATGTTGATTCCCAGGCTAGATTACGCTCATCAGCACGCCACGACAATTCTCGTGCGTTCACGTCAACCACGAGAGTATTCGGGGTTACGGAGAAAGCTGCTAAACTCTCGACCAGGGAGACCGCCATATATATATATATATATATATATATATATATATATAGTTAGTTAGTTAGTTAGTTAGTTATCAGTTGGGGTATCTTCGTTGCACTCCGGACATGTCCATAGGTGCTCAGATCCTCCCCCCCAGCATATGCATCAGCGTCCGGTGGCTAATAGTGCCAGTTCTGTGTTGGTTGACGAGGCGCTTTGTTTTCCCGATGTCTCTCTCGCGTCTGGCTGTGCCGATTCTTACTCCCAGGTCTTTCATCCTGGAAAGCGATGTGGAATCACTGGCGTCAAAATCCTCTGTTCTCGCCATATCTTTAAGGGCGTTAATGACATCGGCACGATCCATGGGCTGGCCATCTACAGGGGGTGCAGAGCCAGCCAATTTATCAGCTCGTTCATTTCCCTCGACTCCCGCATGTCCCGGGACGAAGATGGTGGTGACTTTGCGGACAACAGACTTCCGCAGCGACTCAGTCCACTGTCTACGTACAGATCCAGCTTCGACCTTCTGAATCATGCTCATTGAATCACTTAGTACACACACGTTGGTATAATGCTGTGATTCCAGCCATATGAAAGCCTGTGTAACTGCCATCACCTCCATCGTCATGCTGCTCGTGGTCATAGAGTGGGCTATCTTAGTGATCATAGATGAGCGCGTTAACCTCTGCATTGACAGCGGCAGGGTTCTGCTCTCTGCACCGTCATTCGAGTGTGATAATGCAGGAGAAGGTACACTTAAAAGCTGGAGGCACCGGCACCCATTCCTTGCCGGGGTTGATACTGGTAGGACTGCAGACCTGTCCGACGACATCTTCCGCCCGACCCATCCATGATTTGCCCCTCTTTAGCCTGTCACCCTTTTCTCTGAATACAGCGTCATGCAGAGGGTGCTGCTCATCTGCACTTATTTTTAAGTATGCACGAGCTCTCCAGATCTTGATCCTGTGTTCCATTGTCGGGAAGTCAAGGAGGTATCTCATTGCTACACAGCTGGTGTCTCTCGTGCAGCCCAAAATGATGCGCATGGCTTCGTTTTGTACCTTTTCAAGTCTTCCAATCTGTGTAAGGCTGACAGTGAGGATGGCCAGGGCATACTCGATGCGTGAAAGCACGTCCTTGGAACAGAAGTAATAGCAGTCTTTGCTCGATATTGGCAGTCGCCATGACTCTCATTGCTGCCAAACCTTTTCGAGCCTTCGTTATGACATAATCGACATGATCTCTGAAGGACAGGCTACGATCAAGCCTCACGCCAAGATATGTCATTGACTGGGTTCTACTCAGAATGCTCCCATCCATTCTTACTGCCGGCAGGTCTGTTTTCACAATATGGTTGTTTAGTGAGAACCATGTAACCGTTGCCTTTGCAGGGTTGACAAGGGCATCGGCATCAGCACACCATGAGGAAATTCGATCTAGTTCGCCCCTTCATATAGTTGGCAACCGCCTGTCTATCTCGACCCTGTCGATACGCGAGGATGTCGTCAACGAATGATAGAGTCCTACCCCTCCCATCCAACTGTTGTTCAGTGATCGGCACCGTATACACGTTGAATAGTACTGGTGACAGTGGTGAACCCTGCGGCAATCCTGGACATATCGTTATCGGCTCAGAAGACCAACTCCCGCATCTTAGCACCACCTTCCTTTGGAGTAGAACTGCAGCTATCCATCGTACAAGGTGAGGGTGCACTTTCAGTCTGAGGAGGGTTTGCATCAAGTGCTCGAAAGATACTCTGTTGTATGCGTCCTCTAAGTCTATGGCGGCCGCACATGTCTCTTCTCTGACCTGAAATCCTTCGTAAACATCTTGAGCAAAGACCGCCGCATTCAGCCATGACTCTTTGTTGCGTCTGTATCCTCCAAGTGTGGGCGGGAAGCAGCCGAGCTGTTCCAAGTCCCAAGCAAGTCTGTGTGCTACAATTTTCTCCAGTAGCTTGCCAACAGTATTCTGCATCGTAATGATTCTGTAGCCGCTTATCTTGGAGTGGTCTTTGTTCGGTTTTGGCAGCGGCAGTAAATAGCTGTGTAGCCATTCTTCTTTGACCTGACCCCTCTGGATACTGGTGTTGAATTCTCTGGCCAGTTCTTCCATGTCATCATCTGATATCACCATTAGGTCACCATATCGGACGCCGTCTGGGCCTGGGGCGGTGTTAGGTGATTTCTTGAGCATCGCACGCAATATGTCAACTGTGATTGTCCATTCTTCGTCTGTCCCGACCCCCTCGCACAGCTGAGAGAGTGTTGTTGTGGTCCTCTGTCTGGCGGGCTCGTCTTTCTGGTCAGTCTGTTCTATGTAGCGTGCAAGAAGGGCCTTACCTTTATCCGCATCCAACTTTTTCCATGCGAGGTCTGTGCCTTGAAAGTCTGGAATACCCCTACGTTGTGCAGCACCGTTCATGCTCTTGTGGAGGCGCCAGAATGTCGTAAGAGATTGCTCGGAGCACACCTTCCTGCAGAACTCGTCCCATTTGTCGGCCTTGGCCTGTTTGGCGCAGGATTTGAATAAAGTCGTCGTCCTAACGACCTCAGTCTTCAGGTTCGCCAACTCAACCTGTGGCATGTTAGCCTTTCTGGCCTTTTGCCAGTCTTTGGCAGCCTGCCTCTTTCCCAGCCACACCTTCTCGACCTCTCCATTCCACCATGGTGGCTGCAGCCATCTTTCTTGTCTCCTACGGGAGGAAGGTAGTTTCCTTCTTCTGATCTTGCTTATGGCGTCTTGACCAGTGGTGTCGTACGGGAAGGCATTGGTCTTGTTTATTTGACTCATGGCCCCGTCTTTCTTGATCAGGATGACACAAGGGTAGTGGTCACTATCGTGGTATCCCAGTGTGCCCCACCGGCACCTTGGTGCGATGGTGGGCGACACCAGAGCCAAGTCAATGATGCTGTCAGAGTCGCCTGGTCGAGTGGCCATTCTAGTGACCTTCCCATCATTCAGACAGATTAGGGCAGCAGATGCCAGGGCGTCCTCCAAATCTTCTCCCTGTCTATTGGTGATGCAATTCCCCAATTGACTGCCTCTGGCATTGAAGTCCCCGCAGTAGATGATATGCCTTTCATCCATATCGAACAAACTCTGCCATTGTCGCACGTCGACCTTCCCATTTCGCGCATAGACGTTAACGATTACAAGCTGCACTCGTGTCATTATTCTTAATGCCTGCACTTGCAGGGCATCGCTGTTCCAGGCGGACATATCGATCTCAGACACTAGTATGTTGTCGCGGACCAGAATGGCCTGTCCGAGGTGCCGCCTGTTAAAGAAACCCTGAAATCCCGCAACATTGACTGTTCCGTCGGTGAGCTGTGTTTCTTGCAAGACTACAATATCGTTTCCGTAGAGTAGGTTTTCAAGAATGGGTCGGCGTTGACTAAATGATGCCAGTCTTTGACTGACTCTGATATATATATATATCATCATCATCATCATCATCATCATCATCATCATCATCTTCCACTTCTGCCGTCAAGCGTCGTGGGGAGGAATAATTTGCGTTCCAGCGCCCGGTGGACGGCACTGGATAGTGTCATTCCGTGTGGTTGTACAATGTCTCTGATGACGTCAATCCATTTTCTTCTTGGACGTCCTCGTGATCTCGTCGCAGATGATCTTTGATGTAAGGCCAGTGATGGTAGTTGCTGATGTTGCATTCTAACAACATGGCCAAACCACTTGATCTTCTGTCTTTCAATAAATGTGGCACAAGGTGTTGCTCCCACAGTCTGTTTATTATCTGTCGTTTTGCGGACATGGGTATGTTTGGATGTTTCAGTAAGGGTGACAGTTGATATGTAAAGTGCACTAGCTTTTGACATCTGATTTCAATTTCTCTGTCTAATCTGCCATCTTCTGTTATCATACTTCCAAGGTATTTGAATTCTTTAACTTGTTTCAGAGGTGTGTTATTTATCTGTATACTTAGTGGGCCTGGCGATCTGCTAACTTGCATTACTTCGGTTTTGGCTGTGTTTATACTCATATTGTATCTGCTGCAGGTTGAACTCAGATTAGTAATATGATTTTGTAGTCTGCCCTCGTCGCTGTAAACGGAACAG
>JACEFZ010016426.1:5000-17378 GCA_014155875.1 Cepaea nemoralis
TATGCAACACGTTCAGCGGCAACTTGCTCCCAAGGTGCAATATCAATGCGTGTATCAAGAATGACCTGCTTACAAATATCTTTGTACCGTAGTAGCCAACCCCAATATTATTTACTCATATGTAATTCAACTAAAAATAAAGATGTCCTTTGGAACTCTAGCATTATCCGTACTCCTAATGTGACCCATGATCTACGAAGACTAAGCATGGAACAAACCGTGACACCACCTGATCTTTCCAGTATTTCAGTGTTTGTAAACTTATCTTGCCACCTCGCACAAAGTATTCTCGCAAACACCGTTAAAACGTTTCTCTTGGTGTGAGTAAGTTGACCAGATTTCACTACCATAAAGAAGAGTACTAAGGACACAGGCTTGATAGACCAGAATGTTCGATCTGGCGGTAAGCTTCATGTTCTCTCAGACTCTATGTTAAACTGTTCATTGTTGTTGCTGCCTAATAGCCGGGAACACTGCAAAGAATACTATTGACGTCAAGAAAAATGGTTGAGATAGTGCTTCAAGGTGACAACTGGCAAGATCGAGTGGAAGAGAACAACGGGAAGGCAGTGAAGTAAATACCTGGGTGACTTGGCCGCGTTGTATGGTCGAGACAAGAACACGGAGCTGATCCATGACTCTGGTTATCGATTGAGATGGCGAAACATGAACGCCCAAGCTTATCGGCATGGTACATGATGGAGTGCTTCAAGAAACACATGAGTACCGTTACTTGATTAGATCAATTAAGCGAAGCCAGTCAAAATTTGGGTGAGGAGAGAGAGAGAGAGAGAGAGAGAGAGAGAGAGAGAGAGAGAGAGAGAGAGAAAGAAAACAAGGGGGGGGGGAGGAGAGAGGTCATTATGTGGAAATAGAGCGGGTGCGTTTCTGTTATTGTAAAGACGTTACGCTGACAATAACATAAACACGGTCGGACAAAGGTTTCATGTCATTTCCTGACGTTCGCTATGGGAGGGAATGACTGATCACCTATTCCTCCAGGTACGCAGTCCTACAACATGTGACGTTAGCTACGGGAGGGAATGACTAATCACCTATTCCTCCAGGTACGCAGTCCTACAACATGTGAAGGCCCAACACTTCACAAACCCTCATCAGGATCCTGCTACTGGGCTTGTGTTTTTTAGAGGAAATATACTCTCGACAACTTAGTTACAGCTGGTAAACTTCATTGAAAACGACCATAGGGTCTCAAGTATTGGAGTATTAGATAAAAAGATAAGCACCCGGCTGACTGGGCCACATGGTGTGATCCAGAAAAAGAAAACAGAACTGTTTCAAGACAGGTTATTCTCTGAGACGACGAACAATGACAACCCATGTCTAACGGTATGGCACACGATAATGATAATGCTGCGTTCATAGGGGAGACAACTCGCAGGAGGTAAGTGGATCTCAGAAAGGGACTTTTTATCCCGCATATCATTTACAGGACATTGCAATCAACACCAGCATTTTTCAGCTCCTGTTGTCTTGGAAAGTTTTACATTCAGTAGTTTCACATTGATTTCTGAACGAATGGCTTACATACCTCTGTAAGTTACCAGGGCGACGCGATCCACTGCCGAATCTCGGGCAGCTGTGTTTAGAAGGAGACTAATAACAATGTTTTGCATATCCTTTACAGTACATCGCTGTCAACATCAGCATCTTTCAGCTGATTGTTGATTTCTTGCCAAGATTACGCTCAGTAGTTTGCCATTGCTTTCTGAGCGACCGGCTCCATACTCTCATAAGTCACTGGCGCGACTCGAACCGCTTCCAATTCTCGTGCGCTCACGTCAACCACGAGAGTATTCGGGGTTATGGAGAAAACTGCTAACCTTCCGCCAGGGAGACGGCAGAAAGAGACTAGTAACTAGATAAACACAAGAATGAGAACTGCCTCTTGGACTATCCCATATTTCACATTAATCACCGTCTAGTGATCGACGAGTCTCCAGTAACCGTTGACAAATAGTGCGGCACGCGCAGTAGGGGAAATCCCAAAGGTCTATTTTCTTGTCGCCGGCATTGTCTCCCCTGCATGTCTGTCTGCATATGGGAGCGAGATGCTTGCGTCAAGCGGCTATAAATTATTTCCAGTCCGCATATAAACGAATCTTTGTTACGTTAGCACTTGAGTCACCAACCAGACGCCGTTTATATGCGATCGCCTGCTGAAACAAAACATAATAGTAATAAATAAATAAATTTCTACGCTGTTGTAACGAACTGAATAATTGTTAACTTGTATTTAAATTTATATTTTGAAGATAATTATTCTTTTAGCTTTGGTTAGATCGTCATAGAGAAAAGTGGACATATAAACCACGCGTGTAGTTTTAAATATAAGGTTCGAGACGTCAGACTTCAACCGCAACCATTCTTCTGAAAGTGTTAGCTGCGTCTTGGAGAAAGAGGAGGTAATTTATATTACTTTACCATTGTTACCTTTATCATTATCGTCCTTGTCGTCGTTATGATTAAAAGTCATAAATCATCTTCATCATGTCTGTTCTTTCCTTGCGTAATATATTCTTTCGTTCGTTCTATCTATCTATCTATCTTTCTTTCTTTCTTTCTTTCTTTCTTTCTTTCTTTCTTTTCTTCCTTCTCCTTTTTGTTTTTATCTTTATCTTCTCCTTCTTCTTCTACTTGTTATTGCCGATGCCGTGTGGCGTTGAGGATATGTCTGCTTAGAGAGCTTAGTCTTGTGTCTTTCAATAATTTCTGATAATAATATTCCTCCATTTCATGATGCCAAACTGTCCAGCATCTTCTCTTGTTCTCCCTCTACCTCACATCCCCTCCCCTCGTTTCGACTACAAACTCCAGCTTCCCCCTTGTCAAGACATATCCACAGAATATGACCCCTCCTTCCTGATGTGAGTAAGCAGTTCTGTTTGTAACTTCTTTCAGGACATCCTCGTTGCTCTTTCTATCCGTCCACATGTTCTCGTAATTTGAATAACGAAGATACAAACCATAGTATGTACGATTTATTGCCTGGCATATTTCACTGCATCTCCTCAGGTTCTCGTAATTATTTTACAAAGCCACATCTACGTAGCTTCCACATAATTCCTCACTGATCTCCTAAATATTCATTATTCACATCCGTCCACCTTTAATTGTCTCAATCTCACGCTTAAGAACTCTATTCCTCAATTCAATTGACAAAGATAAATTGCAAATAATATTCTTCATGTCTGTAAAATAGGTCCGACATATGTGTTTGCTTGTATCACTGTGTAATTTTCTATCACTATCTCTAGACGTCTTCGACATTCCTTTCCCACTTCCCACTGTTGATTCCTTTTAAGGGCACTCTTTGATATTTTTAGGTTTTCTTAATTTTCTGTTATTATTAATCAGTTGCATATCCTTTACAGGACGTTTGCGGCCAACACCAGCATTTGTGTGTGTGTTGGTGTTGATGTCTTGGCAAGTTTACGTTAAGTAGTTTACCATTGCTTTCTGATCTACTGGCACCCAAACCATTTCATAAAAAAACCAGTGCACCGCGGTCTGCTGCCAAATCGCGCACAGCTGTACTTTGAACCCGGGTATGCGGGATCATGAACCGCGTCCGTAACTCATTTTCCACCGAGACCAGCTAATTTTTCTATATGTAGTAAATACAAGCGGTCAGCGTGGCTGAGGAGTTTATTTACGCTCGAGCTTTAACTCCTTGTGTGCTAATTTTTGAGTAGTGGGTTCATTCCACATACCGGTCACTTGGATTTAAGCATTTAAGCTTGGCAGCAGAACGCTTTGCGTTGGTTTTTTTATTTTTTTATTAATTGAAATGGGTGCTGGCGTTCAGAAATCAATGACAAAATACTGAAGGTAAACTTGATAAGAAATCACAAACAGCCAGAAAATGCTGGCCTGACTCCGACGTCCATTTAAAGGATATGCAACTAAGTTTTCTGGTTCAGAACGCAATGGCAAACTACTGCACGTCAAACTGATTAAACAATTAAGCTGGGATTGATAGCAACATCCAGCAAAAGACATGCACATTGTGTATGTGAGTAAAGAGAACATGCGCGACAGATACGAGAGAGCGACCATTGTATTTTCTCCTGACTGTAACAAGCTACGTGGAGGGTCCCAAATAGCCCTGTCACAATGTTTCAAAATTATTCTCTTTATAGCCCTGGCTGGGATAGGTCTTTACCTGCCAACCCTCCTCCGTTTTCCCCGGACTCACTGTCACTCTTTCTTTCGACCTAAGGACCTATTTCCTGCAATGTTCTTCTGGCTGATCCATATATATAACACAGTGATCGTTGGAATAAACTAAAACTTGATTTATTAAATCAATAAAGGACAGCACAGGAAAACATCAAGGCAGTTAACACAGATAGTTCTAAACAGACACAACACTGATAAAGTTCAGGCACAGAGCCTCCGGTAGCCATATTCACAGACCCAGCTTCATACACTGTCCGATCCGTCCAAACACAGCTCACCGAGTGTGCAAGAATCTCCTTCCTTCCAGGTAATTGGTTGTACGTACAACAGCCTTCTGTAGACCAAACTTCCAGGTTTCCATGGACCACAGTCTTTTTAGTAAACAAATGTTCTAGGGAAGTGCCATGTAATCACCTGTCATAATGTCAGGTAGGAAATAATGTCCTGGAGAATAGTTCTCATATAATAATGGGTGTGTCCTGAGTGATTGGCGGGGTCCAGCCAATAATACAAAAGGACGCAATCCAAACGTATCGAGATGACTGGTGATGTGTCCAGTACAGCTGATGGTCATTCTTTCAAGGTCAGCAGTGGCTCTATCTTGTAGAGATCATATTCTTAAAACAGGCATGGCCCAAACCTTGCCATGGCATAGTCATAACCTGCTTTCTGCGTAGAGCCCTGTCGAGACCTTCAGCTCTGTTCATACTTTCAAAAGAAGAAGGACCCTGGAAAGAACAAACATTCGAGTGAGGGATCAAGCTGACTCCAGCACCACACAATCCTGAAGACCAATAGGGTCTCAGTTAATATATTTGACATATAGGATCTTGACCCAAGGCAGTATATACCATACCCGAATGAATGGGCCTGAACCTGTCAGGTAGCCCCTGGATTGGCTACGTCCGGGCTTGAGTCGACCTCCAGCTGGTTGATGTCGGGTTGTCCACCTAGGAACGTTTTGTCTACAAGACACACATTCCACACTCATACCAAGCCTTTATTATTATTGGGCACATTCATTTCCATGCTTTCCTCTCACTTGCAAACCATGCCTTTCTCACAACCAAGATCTTGTGGTGTGGTGCGCCCCGTAATCTGTGTCCTTCTCCCCGTTAAGTAAATATATTACAGTATTGGGGTTATATGGCACACCGTGTAGTTCCCCATTCAAAGAAGATACTACCCCTCCCGGCCGCCGCTCTCGACTGAGCTGTCGCCCCAATGTACCGGCATTGCCCTGCACAAGCCATAGGGTAGATAAGTTCAGGTTCTCTCAGTGAGATAGAGGAGTCCATTATCCTCCCGACATCATCCTATCGAGTGACAGACGAAAGAGATATTCCTGTGGCTAGCATCCCCTGGCTCCAGAAGATAGATTATAGATTGGTGGACCCCATCCCCGTAGCTATCTAATGTGCCTATATTTAAAAGAGAGATGTTACTAAGTAACGGTAAGCCGTAGGAATCAAGATATCACTCGCCTATCAGCTGCCAAGAACAAGCGATATCATTTAGCTACTTATTCTTCAGATGTGTTCCCTTGCCATGCCAAGATCAAGACGCGTAGCCAGATCGGCTAACGGTCACCCCCTCCCAACATGGCAAGACTGCTGTTTTGCCACATCCTCTCAGTCGTTAAGACAATAGTTATTTATAGGCCAAGCTTTGCCTGGACCAACGAAAACCCAAGTTTACCTTTACACCACTTCAGTAGTATGTTGCATCTCTGTCGTAATCTTTAACTCACTGGACAGGCTGCAACTATCAAACGGTATGTGTTGGCACGGCCATCAATTGACCAGCAGCTGCACCAGTGCACATTTGACGCAAGGCGCTCCATCGGGACTACCCGAAAGGAAAGACAAATATATACTCGCTCCATGTAAAGATTGTGGTATGAAGATAACCCAAAGAACCATCTTTCATGGAGATTTGAGCAAACAAGAGAACTGAGAGTTTCCGAAAGCCGTTTCCCCCTGTTTACCAAGAATAAAATAATGCATAAGGACATGGGCCACTGGCGTTTCGCTACACTGACGGCCACTTGTTCTTGTCGAGTATGCCCAGGAAGCTGTCAAATAAGCATTAAGGGTTGTAGGGGTTTAGTAAGAATATCCTAGTTCTGGGAGTTGAGAAGACAGCAGTTGTGGAAAGAGATTTGGAGAAAGACACCGACTGAACGGTAACGCACTTGATGTGATGATTTAGATGACATTCTCTACTGTTAAATTACCTTTGCAATCAAGCTGTTGCCGAAATAATGTCAGTCGAAGGTCACGAAATAATTTTCAATTAGTATATAATTGTCCTGGACCCATGGTAGCACGAATGTTATAGTGGTTCCCAACTGGTGATAAATTTCCCCCCTTCTCCCGGGGGGAATTTTAGGGTTTCCAGATTACTTGATATTGTTTTTCCCTCCATACTTACGGTTCTGTACTTCTCGCCCCGCAAATCACGTTTTATGTTAGACGTCTAGGCTTGTTCTAGCCCATCCATCCATCATGTGCCATGCCGGTAAGCGTGGGCGGTCATGTTCTGCCATCTCACTCGATCACCAGAGTCGTGGATAAGCTCCGTGTTCCTGTCTCGACCATGCCACGTGGCCAAGCCATCCAGGTATTTACTTCTCAGTCTTCCCCTTGGTCTCTTCCCTTCGATCTTGCCAGTTGTCACCAAGTTCTCCAAGTCATTTCTTCTCATAACATGTCCAGAAATTTTTGACTGTCTACGTCTAATGACTCTAATCAGTTTACGATCTTCATTTGTTCTAGTATGTATTAGTAAATTTCCATTTTTATGTATACTGTGTAGGGAGGGGGATTTATAGGGAGGAAATACGCAAGGGGGAAATGAAATTCTGAACATATGGTGAAGAGGTGCATGGGCCAGAAAAGGTTGAGAACCACTGTTATAGCAGGCTTGCCTGCCTGTCTCCTCGGTGACACATGTTCCAATCCCCAGCAATTATCAGGATTCCCAGGTGACCCAACCTACATTGAATAACAGGAAATGTCGTTAGAAGTAAACAAAAATGTTAGTTGTATATCCTTTACAGGACATCGCAGTCAACCCAGTATTTTTTTTTAATGGCTATGTTCTTGGCAAGTTTACGTTCAATACTCTGCCATTGCTTTCTAAACTACCGGCACTCACACCTTTGTAAGGGACAAGTTTACGTTCAATACTCTGCCATTGCTTTCTGAACTACCGGCACTCACACCTTTGTAAGGGACAAGAACGCAAACCGGTCTGCTTCAAGATCGCCCACGGCTGTGTTTCGAACGCGGTATGCGAGGTTACGATGTGTTTTCGTAACTCTTCGTCACGGAGCAGGCCGGAAGTAAAGGCAGCCGCTGTTATATTGACCACATGACTAATGCAGTGCCGATGTTATAGTGACCACATGACTAATGGGGTGCCGATGTTATATTGACCACATGACTAATGGGGTGCTGATGTTATATTGACCACATGACTAATGGAGTGCTGATGTTATATTAACCACTTGACTAATGGAGTGCCGATGTTATATTGACCACTTGACTAATGGAGTGATGATGTTATATTGACCACTTGACTAATGGAGTGCCGATGTTATATTGACTACATGACTAATCTAGTGCCGATGTTATATTGACTACATGACTAATGGAGTGCCGATGTTATATTGACCACATGACTAATGTACTGCCGATGTTATATTGACCACATGACTAATGGAGTGCCGATGTTATATTGACTACATGACTAATGGAGTGCCGATGTTATATTGACAACATGACTACTTAAGTGCCGATGTTATATTGACCACATGACTAATGGAGTGCCGATGTTATATTGACCCCATGACTAATGGAGTGCCGATGTTATATTGACCACATGACTACTTAAGTGCCGATGTTATATTGACCACATGACTACTTAAGTGCCGATGTTATATTGACCACATGACTAATGGAGTGCCGATGTTATATTGACCACATGACTAACGGGGGTGCCACATGACTAATGTAGTGCCGATGTTATATTGACAACATGACTAATGGAGTGCCGATTTCATATTGACTACATGACTAATGGAGTGCCGATGTTATATTGACCACATGACTACTTAAGTGCCGATGTTATATTGACCACATGACTAATGGAGTGCCGATGTTATATTGACCACATGACTACTTAAGTGCCGATGTTATATTGACCACTTGACTAATGGAGTGCCGATGTTATATTGACCACAGGACTAATGGAGTGTCGATGTTATATTGACCACATGACTGATGGAGTGCCGATGTTATATTGACCGCATGACTAATGGAGTGCCGATGGCCTATAAACATACGAGCCAGCAACATATGCCCAGTAAGCCTCACGGCGAGTTAAAGGGTCACATATCTTACTTATATAGAGGTCCCATGTGTTACTGTGTTTATTATTTGACCTATGTTTATTGAATAGGCATGCATGACACATTTAATACTATAGCGGGTGTAATAGCATAGCGGTTAGCGCACTTGCCTGCCAAAACAGTGACACGGGTTCAATCAGCTGTGGTAGCAGGAGTATTCTTCCTACCAGTATAGTTCTGAAATCAACCATGAATAGAGTACCAAATAAAGTCCGAGAAGTAAAGGCGACATGGATGGGAACTAGTTCTCCTAACCCTCTGTCTTTGTTTGTATGTCTTTCTATCCGCCTCTTTAATGCTTACTCGCTCTCTATATTTCTTATTGTGTTTATTTGTGTATGTGTGTATCTACACTATCTCAACAGCCTTGAGTGTGGCTGTTTTTATGTACATAAATGGCAAGACAGAAGAGAAACAACAAAGCATACAGTATGAAACACAATCACATATTTTAACTGAATTGAAATGATATATCACATTCAACGCTACTCATTGTAAATACCAAAAAAAGCGCTTGTCACTTTAGGCCAACAGTTGTAGTTTTCTGACATTTACTAATAGCTCCAGCCATGTCGACACTAATGGCCGATGATTAGTAGCTCAGTGGATGTGGGATGGGAATCGCGCTGGTGTAGCAGCTAGAAGTTTGTCTACCGGTCCCTTGATCATGGGTTTCAATTCGCAAGTAGGCTGATTTTTATAATTAATTAGAGTCGCACGCTCCGTTTTATCCCCCCAGGGTCATTCTTAACAGTTTAATCGCTATGATTCTGTCCAAACATTAAAATAGACTGAAAACTGCTGTTTGTTGTTGTTGTTGTTGTTGTTGTTGCTGCTGCTGCTGCTGCTGCTGCTGCTGTTGTTGTTGTTGTTGTTGTTGTTGTTGTTGTTGTTGTTGTTGTTGTTGTTGTTGTTGTTGTTGTTGTTGTTGTTGTTGTTGTTGTTGTTACAATTAACAAAAAGAAGACACAGATTATGTCACAAGGTGCACATGGTGTACCATCACTCTTTATTGACGACGCCGAACTGGAGATAGTAGACCATTTTACATATCTAGGATCAGAGGTAAATAGCAAATTATCCCTCGATCAGGAAATCAACATCAGGATTGGCAAGGCAGCAACAACAATGAACATGTTAGCAAAAAGAGTCTGGGAGAACAGGAAGCTTACTGCCAAAACAAAAGTCCTCGTCTACCAAGCCTGTGTCCTTAGTACTCTTCTTTATGGCAGTGAAACCTGGACAACTTACTCACGCCAAGAGAAACGTTTAAACAGCTTTCATATGCGGTGTCTGCGAAGAATACTTGGTATTAAGTGGCAAGACAAAATCACAAATACTGAAGTATTGGAAAGATCAGGTTGTGTGACGGTGTATTCCATGCTCAGTCTTCGTAGACTTAGATGGATAGGACACGTTAGGAGGATGGATGATGGTAGAATACCAAAGGACATCTTTTTTGGTGAATTACAGACGGGTAGGAGATCTCAGGGTCGGCCTCTACTACGATACAAAGATGTGTGTAAGCGGGACATGATTGATACAGGCATTGATAATGCACATTGGGAGCACGTCGCCGCTGAACGTGTTGCATGGAGGGCAACTATCAGAAACGGAATAAAGACAAAGGAGAAAATGATTGCAGATAAAGCACACACAGAGCGTGAGAGACGTAAGATGGTGCAATATGGTGGAAATGACCATGTTTTCACATGCACCTACTGTGGGCAAACATTTGCAGCAAGAATTGGCCTTACCAGCCACACTCGCCACCGCCATGGATCGTAGTTATTAAGCCTTTTTAAAGCACAATGTACCAAACTATCGTCTTGTCAAGACGGAAAGGTGCCAATGAATGTTGTTGTTGTTGTTGTTGTTGTTGTTGTTGTTGTTGTTGTTGTTGTTGTTGTTGTTGTTGTTGTTGTTGTTGTTGTTGTTGTTGCTGAATCTGGAAGCAACATTGTTTCAACCGTCAGAAATATGTTTTGTTTCAAGCGGTAAACATTAACACTAACATGTCCTAACATGACATCGCAGACAATCCCATACATTTTTCGCGGTTTGTGATTTACTGTGCAATTTTGCGTTCAGTTGTTTACAACTGCTTTCTGAACGACCGACGCTCGTACCATTTTGTGAAAATCACGGCAATGCGGTCTGCTTTCTGCAGTCAACAGACGGTGTTAAAACTATTTTAATCAGAAATACGTGTAGGAAGAACATATTGTGTATACTGGCGCGCTTACCAAGAAGTTATAGAGGGCGACCAAAGAGAGTCTGGGCAAAAAGCCACAAAAGAAGCCAGTGAGGCTGGAGTGATAATTCAGACACAGTGGAAAGAGAAATCTCATAATTGCATTCAGTTGACAATCCCTGTCTCTGTTCTTTTTTGTTTTCTAATAGAAACCACGTGTTTATGGTGGCGTTGATGGTAGTAGTGATAATGATGATGATGGTGTGGATGACTATAAGGATGATAAATACAGCTTGTTTCGTTTACGGGGGAAATACTTTTTTTTCCCCACAGATGTGGTAGGTAGGGGGTGGTTTTATATATATGATAGTTGGTTCAGCAGTAAAGATAATGATGATGGTGATTACAATAATAATGGTGATGATGATGATGGAAGTAATTATGATAATAATGGTCTTAGATATTGATGATGTTGATGGTGATGATGATGAAAATGATTGACTGGTTGATTGATTTAGGAACCGACATCACAGCATTCGGGGCATTCCCATAACCTCTCCGTCCCCATCCTCAGCTAACGATATTAATAGTTGTTATCATGATGATAGTAATGGCCATTACGATAATAATGGTAGTTGTGGTGATGATTACGTTGATGACGATGCAAATAATGTTAATAATGATGATGATATAAAAGATGATGATGATAATATTGATGATGATCATGATGATGGCCTTAACGACATTAATGGTGGTAACCACGATGATTCTTAACATACATGTAAATAATAATCATGTATTCAGATTAATATATTCTTTGTCCTTATCGCGCCCCCAGAACATTGGCAAGTAGAACATCATTTGTGCACACATGAAAACATGAATCCGCTAGACGTTGTAATGTTGATTAATGGTAGGGTGTGGGATTTCTCATCAATTGATGTCGCTGCCCACGTATGGGAAATCTTTTACTGCCGTCTGCTTATTGTCATGTTTCTTCCAGACCAAATAAAAATGGGCTCTCAGCGTGCTCAATTATCAGCTCTTAACATATGTGTTTGTTAGAAAGTTTTATATTGTTCCAGTGTGATTAATATTTCTTTGGCGTTGTTGTTTTCCTTGATGATTTGGTGTCTTCGACTTTTTTTTTTTTTCAAATGTGCAGCACACCTTTTGTCATTGGAAGGAAATTCTTCAGTACCTTTTCTTAAAGTTCGTGCCGTGTGGCGTTGGTGATCAGGTCTGTCCATAACGTTCCGTCTCGTGTACTGCTGATCATTTCTAATACTGACGTTCCTACGTGCCATGATGTCAAACTGTCCAGCATCTTCTCTCTTTTTCTCCCCCTGCTTCTCCTCCGCTTCCCGTTCAACATTCTCGTTGTGACGACATACTCCAGCTTTCCCCTTCGTATGCTATTCTCAAAGAATGTGAAATGTCGTCCTTTGGTGCGAAAACCCAGTGCTTTCTGTGAATTAACTTCTTTCAAGATATCCTCATTACTCTTTTTATCCATTCACAGCATTCTCGTCATTCTTCTATAAACCACATCTCCGTAGCTTCCACA
>JACEFZ010016427.1:0-35000 GCA_014155875.1 Cepaea nemoralis
TTTTAAAGGGCTAAACATTCTTTTTTTTTTGGTTAAAACCCTTTAGTTTTGGTTTTTTTTAACCTTTTTCCCCATTTTACAAACTGTTAACACACATGCGCGCGCGCGCGCACACACACACACACACACACTCCATGTCTTCTTCATCTTCTTTCTCCTTGTTCTTCTTCTCCTTGTTTTTCTTGTTCTTCTTGTTCTTGTTCTTCTTCTTCTTCTTCTTCTTCTTCTTCTTCTTCTTCTTCTTCTTCTTCTTCTTCTTCTTCTTCTTCTTCTTGACAAAGAAACCACTGCAGGGGATCCTCCTCCTGAAACGTCAAGCATTCTTTTCTCACATTGTCAAAGAACATTTCGAGCCAAAATAGGCATTACCAGCCATCGTAGAACTCACGGCTCCAAACGTTCAACCCCACTGGATGAAATGACTGACCATCATCATTCTTGATGGATAAACACCATTCTTTGCTTCTCTTCAGAGTCCCGTGATCAGAAATCGAAGCCTCCATATTCGCTACTTACTACATTCTTGATCAGTTGCACTGGTAATATTCTTTGTTTCCCATTACAGTCCTGGTAACACACACGGCATAGGTTTGTTGACTGACTCAATGCGTTGTTACAGATTTACTGCAGATCAACCAATTTCATTTCTCGAGCAACATTACAAACATCACAGAGGGTACCTGATTGGTTCGCTAGGTCCATTCTACGTACATTCATACATCGCCGGCATTGTAGAGGAAGGTTTACGAAAAAAAACGTTTTGACAGCAGACCGCATTGCGTTGGTCTTAATAAAATGGTATGAGTGCCAGGAAATCACAAACTGCCGAAAATAATGGGGTTGATTGTGACGTCCTGTAAAGAATATGCAACTAACTTTATTAAGACCCCACAACAGCACAGGTCATAACGTTACATTTCATGACCATCAAAGCCAACCCCAGTTGCCGCAGTACTATCGATGGCTATCGATTGGTTTCAACCGTTTTGATGTTCTACGCTCTGGTAGTATTCCTTTGTGATTCGGGCTCAGCGTACGTGGGGATTTCCCCATCATTATTTGCCACCAGCGCGTGAAGTTGGGAAAAGTGGAAAACTGTTCAAAGAGGGATGGACGGATGATCACAGAGGGATTGGTCATAGGGAAGATATGAAGTAAAACAATCATCATCATCATCTTGTTCCATGCCGATAAGCGTAGGCGGTCTGGTTTCACTATCTCACACGATCACCAGAGTCGTGGATCTGTTCCGTGCTCTTGTCTCGACCATGTCATGTGGCCAGGCCCTCCAGATATGTTTACTTCTTTGCCTTCACCTTGTTCTTTTCCCCTCAATCATGCAAGTTGTCACCAAGTTCTCTTGTTTATTTCTTCTCTTAACGTGCCCGAAAAGGTTTGTAAAACACTGGATATAGATAAACCAACATAAATATATAAACTAATATATGTTGTTTGCCCATCAAGAATGATGACGCCCATTCATTTCATCCTGTGGGGTTGAAAGTAAGGAGCCGTGAGTTCTGAGATGTCTGGTAAGGCCACGAATTTCGGTCTTTGGCAGCAGTCTCCCAAGTGTAGTGATGAATTCCTAAAGCTTTTAGTGAGATCTTCAGGGTGTCTTAAAAGCGTTTCCTTTGACGGCCTTGTTAGCTTTTACCACAACCCAGCTCACCATAAGACAATAAAAATGTGTTTGGGGAACCTGTGATCTGGCATGCGAGTCAAGTGACCAGCCCAGCGAATCTGATTCTTCATTAGTAGAGTGTGGATACTGAGCATGGACGCTCTTTCTAGGATTTCAGTGTCTGAGATCTTGTCTTGCCATTTAATCTCCATTAGCTTCCTAAGGCAGACTGGGTGGAAGTGGTTTAATTTTCTAGCGTGTTACTGGTAAACAGTCCAGGTTTCACAAGCATATAGCAGCGTAGATAATACGACTGCTTTGTAGACTTTCAGCTTTCTTTGCAGGCTTATTCCATTTCTGTCCCACACATTCTTGTACAGTCTGCCAAAGGCCGAGCTAGCCTTAGAGATTCTTACATTCATTTTGTCATCATTTGTGGCAGCTTGTGACACAGTACTGCCAAGATAGGTGAATTTGCCCACAATACCTAGATTATGACCATTCACTTTGATATTCCGCACGGTGTGATTACTCCCTGGAGTTGGCTGGTACATAACTACAATCTTCTCCAAGTTGATATTGAGTCAAGAGATGATACAGTCGTGTGTGAAAGCTGAAACGTTGTTGTCATGGTCTTATATGACATGTGTAAGGAAGAATGTAAGTGCCGGTATGTAAGCGAGAGTCAGTGTAAGCATGACTGAGGTAAAGGGGCAGTAAGAGACGCCACGGCTTGGCTAGTGGACGGTCAGGCAAGAATCCCGTGAACAGAGCCACGTGATGTGGGAAGGTGAACCAGGAGAGGGGGCAGTGTGTGTGAGGCAGCGACTAGAGACGGACGTGTGGAGATCTGGAGAACGCTAGAACGATAGAAACGATAGTGGTTGTGACGGATAGATGGAGATGAAAGTTGTGTAGTGATATTCGAGGAATGTACTAACTGTGATATGTGCGGGATGATGTGAAGTTGTGATTGTGAATGATCATGCGGGCGACAGTGTAAAGATCGCCATTGTGAGCTAGCGCGTGGCTGTTAGTGGTGAACGATTGTTTGAGTGTGAAGTGCGACTATGGTGTCAGCCTGTAATATATATTGTAATAAATGATTGTTCAGGAGATAGCTCCTGCCAGTTTCCGATTGCATTCATGTGTTCTTAGTAGATGTGTTGTAGATGTTGTAATTTGCCTGTCAAAGTCCAGCGAGCCAGACAGAGCTACTAAGTAGGACTCTGACAGGTATAATGGTGTCAGAAGTACACATGAACCACATGCTCATGTAGAACGCACAAAAGAATGCTACTTTTGTAAAGAAGAAGAAGACCTATTCCATAATATATATTAGAAATTGTAAAGTAAAGATGTGTTAATAGAGTCAGAACGAAAATAACATCATTTCTTTCCACAGCAGGTTTCAATTCTACAAAGCGACCGACGTAACCAGACCAGGTCAGCGGTAACCAACACGAGAATCACGTTCCTGTACATCAAGCGTTCGAGTAGTCAGCAGATAAAGATAAGTTGATTAATTTTGATTGCTAATTACCCAAATCTGCATTCTCTGATCTGCTTGGATAAATATCATCATTTCTAGAGTTAAATATCAAGTAACAGAAAATGTTCAGTAGTGAAGCCAGTTCAGATGATGAACCAATTCAAGATCTATCAGATCATTGGGGCACAAAACATTACAGAAAGTTGCACGATTTTTTCAAACGTACATATGCACGAGACATAGAAAATTGTAACAGACAACATAACCTAATACGTGATTGGACACAAGAATTTGAGAAAAAAAATGCAAGGACTATAAATTCCAAAATGCTGGTATGTATGGTAAGTAGATACGTACCAATAGAGGAAAACAAGTACAGAAGATCATACCAGATATACGAAAGGGAAAAGACTATGAATTTTAAAAAAAACAACATATTAAAACACTATCAAACCTCTTTGAGACTCTAAAAAAATACAAAATGTGAAACCAGCCACAGACAAGTCATTCACCCAGTATATAAGTGAATTAGAAGAATCTTTCAAAAAACTAATTTTGGTAATTAAACATTCAGAAACAATCAAGGAGTAATAAATTTCTTGTTTATAGAAAAACTAAAAGCAACACTACCACCCGAATGCGGAAAATATTTAGAAGAACATAAAAAAAAACCCTATAAAAAACTTACTAAAAAAATGCCGCGAATACTACAACCAAAGTATAAACCTGGTTAAAAAACACTCAACAGAAAAGTACTGTGAAAGCAACGGCATCTGCAGCCACAGATTGTCAAAACAAACCACAGAAAACAAAACCAGTACTGTGCAAACATTGTAACACTCCACATACAGAAAATGGAATATGCGATAAGAATCCCACTTATCAAGAATACCTAAATAATATAATAGCACAAAAACTGGGGAAGGTAAATCAAAGGAAATATAGAACAAAATGTCATTTTTGCCTTGCTTATGGCCACAGACGTTTTGAATGTGAAGGTGTAAAAAAAATTACAGATAGAAAAAGCAAATGCAGCCAAAAACATTACAACAGACAGTTCAGCAAAGAACTTAGCAAAAGTAAACATCACAGAGACGAAAACAAGACCAAACACTGCAAAGTCAGAACAAACTGAGTTTTACCCCTCAGACTTTGTACCATATTTTAATAATGTTGTTAACATCACTCAAACCCCATTCCTTATGTAAAAAGGCAATACTCAACAAGAAGGTGAGGAAATGAACAAAACCTCAAGACTGTCGTTAGGAAAACTAACATTCCATGAAGGTTTCATCAATGACACAGTATGCACATGTGTACGCGACACAGGGTCCTGTCTTATCGGTCTTCGAAAGACCCTAGCTGATCCTAAAGACTACCTAGATGAGTACATCTATTGCAAAACTGTTTCAGGGACATAGAGAAATATCCCATGGCATGGGCCAATATAAAATCACCTTTTCCCATCAGGCAGAGTAACTTGTGCTTTATTAGACAATCCATGTTGTGATTTATTAATTGGAAATGTATTAAAAGTGACAGACTACACAGAGTCCAAAAATCACACAGGGGAAAAAAATTTAAAACCACAACAAGTACTGCCCTTTAAATACACCACTCATCATACAACAACATGATGAAAAGAAAAAAGTACCACACCATACCATCTCAAAAAAAGAAAAAAAAGAAACTGGTGTGTATCATCACAAAAAAAGGTGCAGAAAACAAACAGTTCACAACAGTGAGGGAAAAATCACAAATCATTATGGTATATACTATACCCCCTGTACTCCCTGTTAACTACACACATAACCAAGTGCACACAGTGGATGGTTATACTTGCACTACTCATTGTAAATACAAAACAAATGTCTTCACAGACAGTTTTATTTCCACATTATCATGACGCAACACAGATGATATTACTCATGACAAACCAGCAAAATTTTTTACTTATATCATTACTGTTGAACCAAAATTTGGTGTTACCACTGCTAAACACTATGTCAAATCAACTCAGACACATACTTATGCTGAACAATGTAAATCATCAGTCGGTGGAATTACTGACAAAAATCAGCAACAAATTACCCTACATATTTTGGGAAAAAAACACAAATTGCAGAAAAGCATACAAACATGCACGATTACTTTTTAAAACTATACATGGTGTATTATTATTGTTTGAACTATTGAATGTATACACACATGTACGAGTGCAGGTTTTGGGGATAGCACTCAAAATGATCTCAACATGAAAATTGAAAATCCCCACCCCTTTGGAAAATTTTAACCGTAACCCACTTTATATCCTTAGATCCAGTAACTCCAGAGTTGCCTTGTCTGCTGTACGACTCCAGCGCTATGATACTAGCACACTTCCCTTGTAAAGACCAACATAAAAAGGTCTTTCAACCAAAAAAAGTAAGACTCAACATGTGATTTCAGGTATCAAACAGTAAGATATACCCATATTGACTTTGTTTTCAAACGAGTATCTACAGAATCTACCTTTTGGAAATCGACGAACAAGGACGACAGCTTCACAAGTACAGACATTCATTTCCGATAATCAGTTTAATGAACCAGAGGCCAACCTACAAACTATGGCAAAGACAGTCACAGACAGACGCACCATGGCCACACTCAAAATTAAGGCCACCGAACTTTAATTAATTCGTGTTTTATACGTGTGAATTCCAGCAAATTTTTCAAAATGAAAATTACAAATTGGGCCCAAAATTGGTAACAGTCTTAAGCACTATACAGAAGGAAAGACAATATCATGGTATACAGAAGACGTCAATAATCGTATGCGAGAGAAGACATGCCAAACATTTCAGCACGGAAACGAACATTGAACACGAGTGATTTAATTACGTGTGCATAACTTCCACAGGACAAGAACGGTATCCTATGTGTGCATAAAGGCATCAATGATGTATATTTTATTGTATATGTATTAACTGTATGACCTCTAATGTCTAATTTTATTATTATAATACTTTGTATTGTTATAATGTGATATGTACATATGAGCGTAAGTATAGTGGCGAATAGAATAAGTTGTAATGCTGAGAATCAACGCCTGGCAATCCCAGTGCGCGATTGTTATCAAACTTGCCTTCGCGTATGCTGGATAGCCGACGAATGACGCTTAGCAATAGTGATATAGAATTAACATCAGAGTATGGTAACCAGAAGGAATATACCAACAGGGTGATGCCAACCAAAGAGATTAATAACAACTCTCCATAACAGTAAACGAGGTGTGCTCACAAAGGGAAACAACTCATGGTCCGACATAAGATGAGGTAAGGGGGACTATAACATACATGAAGTATATTCGAACCATGACCACAACATTGACATAGCGTGCTCATAAAGAATCGAGTAGTGTGCATCAAATAGAGACGAGGGGAACCACGTCTGAATAGAGAGAAAATTTAAGAATGCTGTAAGAGGAAGTTGTAGCCTTATTTGAGGCATAAACCAATGGAGAATCCTTAAACCAGCATAGCCACAATAACTATGAGATGAGAATGCACAGACCATCGATTGAGAAATATGAACATAATGTAATGTCACGGAGTAGGGGTTGAATAATATAACGAGGTATGACAAGTAGACCCAACCAGAAAAATTTGTCAGACTACGACAAAACCTTGAGAGAAACCTCAATACTGAAAAAGAGAGAACAATGTTTGAAGTTAATCTCGGAAAAGATCAGAGCAAAAAGGGACGCAAGCGTATACTTATGATCATATAATCCCCTGACAAGGTTAGAAAGATATACCAAGAGTAACAACAGCAGAATGTGTCACATTTCCAAGAGTAAGTGCCACATTGGTTGTGCGGGGGGAGAATGTCATGGTCTTATATGACATGTGTAAGGAAGAATGTAAGTGCCGGTATGTAAGCGAGAGTCAGTGTAAGCATGACTGAGGTAAAGGGCAGTAAGAGACGCCACGGCTTGGCTAGTGGACGGTCAGGCAAGAATCCCGTGAACAGAGCCACGTGATGTGGGAAGGTGAACCAGGAGAGGGGGCAGTGTGTGTGAGGCAGCGACTAGAGACGGACGTGTGGAGATCTGGAGAACGCTAGAACGATAGAACGATAGTGGTTGTGACGGATAGATGGAGATGAAAGTTGTGTAGTGATATTCGAGGAATGTACTAACTGTGATATGTGCGGGATGATGTGAAGTTGTGATTGTGAATGATCATGCGGGCGACAGTGTAAAGATCGCCATTGTGAGCTAGCGCGTGGCTGTTAGTGGTGAACGATTGTTTGAGTGTGAAGTGCGACTATGGTGTCAGCCTGTAATATATATTGTAATAAATGATTGTTCAGGAGATAGCTCCTGCCAGTTTCCGATTGCATTCATGTGTTCTTAGTAGATGTGTTGTAGATGTTGTAATTTGCCTGTCAAAGTCCAGCGAGCCAGACAGAGCTACTAAGTAGGACTCTGACAGTTGTGTTGCATGTCTTCCTTTGAGTTGGCATATAGAGCGCAATCATCAGCAAACATGATCTCTCTGACGGTGTCGCTGTTAGTTATGGTTTTAGTTTTCAGGCTTCTGAAAATGAACAAATTTCCATCCATGCGTTAGTTTATGTTTATTTCAATGTTGTTTTTGATGGCATTCGTCAACATAGCTGAAAACATGAGGCTGAACAGTGTCGGTTTCAGGACACATCCTTGCTTCACTCCATTGGTGACAGGAAATGGCTCAGACAGTTCACCATTTTTCTGAAATAGCGATTGCTGTGCGATATTTGTCATGCCCATCTTGCAAACGGAATATCAATGATATCATGATGTCTCTAACCTTACTTGTACATCCTGCTAGACCTACCCTGACCATATCTTGATATCTCTAACCTTACTTGTACATCCTGCTAGACCTATCCTGACCATACCTTGATGTCTCTAACCGTCCTTGTACATTCTGCTAGACCTTCCCTAACCATACCTTGATGTCTCTAACCGTCCTTGTACTTCCTGCTAGACCTTCCCCAATCATATCTTGATGTCTCTAACCGTCCTTGTACATTCTGCTAGACCTTCCCTAACCATACCTTGATGTCTCTAACCGTCCTTGTACTTCCTGCTAGACCTTCCCTAATCATATCTTGATGTCTCTAACCGTCCTTGTACTTCCTGCTAGACCTTCCCTAATCATATCTTGATGTCTCTAACCGTCCTTGTACATTCTGCTAGACCTTCCCTAACCATACCTTGATGTCTCTAACCGTCCTTGTACATTCTGCTACACGTGCCCTGGCCATATCTTGATTGTCTCTAACCGTCCTTGTACATTCTGCTACACGTGCCCTGGCCATATCTTGATTGTGTCTAACCGTCCTTGTACATTCTGCTACACGTGCCCTGGCCATATCTTGATTGTGTCTAACCGTCCTTGTACATTCTGCTAGACCTTCCCTAATCATATCTTGATGTCTCTAACCATCCTTGTACTTCCCGCTAGACCTTCCCTAATCATATCTTGATGTCTCTAACCGTCCTTGTACTTCCTGCTAGACCTTCCCTAATCATATCTTGATGTCTCTAACCGTCCTTGTACTTCCTGCTAGACCTTCCCTAACCATACCTTGATGTCTCTAACCGTCCTTGTACATTCTGCTAGACCTACCCTAACCATACCTTGATGTCTCTAACCGTCCTTGTACATTCTGCTACACGTGCCCTGGCCATATCTTGATTGTGTCTAACCGTCCTTGTACATTCTGCTACACGTGCCCTGGCCATATCTTGATTGTGTCTAACCGTCCTTGTACATTCTGCTACACGTGCCCTGGCCATATCTTGATTGTGTCTAACCGTCCTTGTACATTCTGCTATACGTGCCCTGGCCATATCTTGATTGTGTCTAACCGTCCTTGTACATTCTGCTACACGTGCCCTGGCCATATCTTGATTGTCTCTAACCGTCCTTGTCATCCTGCTAGACCTACCCTGACTATACCTTGATGTCTCTAACCGTCCTTGTACTTCCTGCTAGACCTACCGTGACAAAATCTTGATGTCTATCTCTAACCGTCCTTGTACATCCTGCTAGATGTTTCCTATGAATAAACTATATCATGCCCACATCTTCATACTGTCTGTTCATGTATAACTCAAATGTACTGAATTCGTATGTTCCAACCCTATATCGTAGTTATGAATACGAATAGTTCTTAATGTTGTTCTGAATACATACAGTTGTTATATTAGCTTTGAATACATATAGTTTTGACCGAAATTCTGAATGGATATAGTTGTTACGGTAGTTCTGAATTCATAAAGTTGGTGCCGTAGTTTTTGAATACATATAGTTGTAAAATAAGGTTAATTACATATAGTTATATCTGTAGTTTTGCAAACATATAGTTCTTATCATAATTTTCAATACATGCAGTTGTTACTGCAATTTTCAATACATATAGTAGGTAACGCAGCTTTCATTACATACAATTGTTACAGCAGTTTTCAATACTTGCAGTTGTTACTGCAGTTTTCAATACTTATTGTTGTTACCGAATTTTTCAATACACCCATCCATCATGTGCCCTGCTGATAAGCTTGGGCGGTCATGTTCTGCTATCTCACTCGATCACCAGAGTCGTGGATCAGCTCAGTGTTCCTGTTTCGACCATGCCACGTGGCCTAGCCATCCAGGTATTTACTTCTCAGTCTTCCCATTGGTCTCTTCCCTTCGATCTTGCCAGTCGTCACCAATTTCTCCAATTCATTTCTTCTCAATACAATATAGTTGTATGTGGTGAGCTGCGACTTAAGTTTCTTTCATATTTAGTTTAATTTAGTTTAGTCGTTGGATCAACATCACGGCACACGGGTCTAACCCATAAGTGCTCCGTTTTTCTCCTAACTCAAACCTGAGTCTGGAGAAACTCAGCTCAATGCACGAACTCCGTAGCATCTGTGAGGATCCTGAAATACTTGGGTAGATTTTTAACTCGAAATTTTGCCCGGGCAGCGCCGTCAGGCTACTCTTTTTCGATTTCCAACTGCCAAGGGATGTTTTACGTGCACACGGGCGTCCGATCTCACTACCCAGAGACCAGGGGAAATTTTATTACTGGAAGTCCACGAGGATTTTTTAAATAAATCCCGGTCCTCACCGGGGCCTGAATCCAGGACATCCAGCACTCGAGGCGGACACCATACCTCGAGACCACTCAGTCCCCTATCATCATATTTAGTTTAAACAAGTAGGGCGTTTCTCCGCATGATGTTGGCTACAACACCCACCAGAGGTTGGCCACAACACCCACCAGATGTTGGCCACAACACCCACCAGATGTTGGCCACAACACCCACCAGATGTTGGCCACAACACCCACCAGATGTTGGCCACAACACCCACCAGATGTTGGCCACAACACCCACCAGATGTTGGCCACAACACCCACCAGATGTTGGCCACAACACCCACCAGATGTTGGCCACAACACCCACCAGATGTTGGCCACAACACCCACCAGATGTTGGCCACAACACCCACCAGATGTTGGTCACAACACCCACCAGATGTTGGCCACAACACCCACCAGATGTTGGCCACAACACCCACCAGATGTTGGCCACAACACCCACCAGATGTTGGCCACAACACCCACCAGATGTTGGCCACAACACCCACCAGATGTTGGCCACAACACCCACCAGATGTTGGCCACAACACCCACCAGATGTTGGCCACAACACCCACCAGATGTTGGCCACAACACCCACCAGATGTTGGCCACAACACCCACCAGATGTTGGCCACAACACCCACCAGATGTTGGCCACAACACCCACCAGATGTTGGCCACAACACCCACCAGATGTTGGCCACAACACCCACCAGATGTTGGCCACAACACCCACCAGATGTTGGCCACAACACCCACCAGATGTTGGCCACAACACCCACCAGATGTTGGCCACAACACCCACCAGATGTTGGCCACAACACCCACCAGATGTTGGCCACAACACCCACCAGATGTTGGCCACAACACCCACCAGATGTTGGCCACAACACCCACCAGATGTTGGCCACAACACCCACCAGATGTTGGCCACAACACCCACCAGATGTTGGCCACAACACCCACCAGATGTTGGCCACAACACCCACCAGATGTTGGCCACAACACCCACCAGATGTTGGCCACAACACCCACCAGAGCCGATGGGTATACAAATTATGACGTCAGCACTACATGCCTAAACCATCTTAAGGCGTGTAAACTGATCTCTTTACTTTTTAAACAGTATGTCTTTTCTGGAAGCCGCAGTAGCACGCTTGCTTACCAGCCTGTAGCCCATGTGTTCGAACCCCTATCGAATCTCCATTTCTTTAATTGACCTGCGCTGCGAGGTCGATTTAGCCTAACACGGGTACCTGGAAATACCTGTGGGGGAAATATTCTGCCACATTGAACACACGACCATTGAGTACTGACTATTGAATAACAATATGGCGCTACCATCATGTAACCAAACATTCCTCAAGGCGTGAAAACGAGGTTCTTTACTAAAAGGTCTCTTCTATCCCGCTCCTTATTGTTAGAGCGAAATCGAATATCCGGTTCCATTACTTGTAACCTAAATGATCATCATTTCAAGTCTCGCCATGTAATGGCCGATCACTTATGGACACTATATTGTATCCATTGCTCAATCTCTTCTACCCCCTAGAGGTTGGCAATCGATACGCTTATTCTCACGTTCACTGATATGGCCTGAAAGGGGATTCAAATTGCCAGAGGATTGATTTTATTGCACCGGTTGTTATCCTAATATGCCCCTGTCTCTTTCCGCAAGGTGGCCTTGCCAAAAGCATCGCACAAAGCACGAAATGCGTAGCTCCATCGACGACCCTCAGGAGTCTCAGAGAACACTGCAGTCGTGGACCGAATGACCGAGTGCGGAATCGAATTCACAACCTTCGAATCGCGAGGCAGGCGGCCTAATATTTGGCCACGCAGACTCCCATGATCGGAAAAACAAATCCTCTGGAGTTCTTGTAGGATTGAATTGCTTTTTGAGGACATCGATATGGAAGGTGTCTAAGGGGAGCTCATATTTATAAAATGTAGATTGACAACTGAGATTGATGATCCTGGATTAGGGAAGGGTAGAGACAACTATGATCATTAGCAGCTGAAATAAGAAGTCATCATTGAACAGTGAACGGGGCGATATTAGAACAAGTAACACGTTTCTCCTGTCTTGGACATGTAACAACTGATGATCGCAGAAGAGAAATACAGATCAAAAAGAGAATAGAAATGGCCCAACATGCTTTCAACAGCAATTATGAAGTCGAAAAGAAGCCCTGGATATGTGGATATACATGTGGATATTAGAACAAGTAACACGTTTCTCCTGTCTTGGACATGTAACAACTGATGATCGCAGAAGAGAAATACAAATCAAAAAGAGAATAGAAATGGCCCAACATGCTTTCAACAGCAATTATGAAGTCGAAAAGAAGCCCTGGATATGTGGATATTCAGAAGCATATGTCGTATTTCGTGGCAACAAAAACAGTCATATATAGAGGTTCTATAAAAACTGGGAATGAAAAGAGAGTTGATTAAAGAAATAATAACAGAAGCAAATGAAATATTTCGGCCACGTTAAAAGACATGGCACCCTTATGAACACCATACTGGAGGGTAAGGTTGAAGACAAGCAAACATGAGGTAGACTACGATACAAGTGGAAAGATAACGTCAGGAGATGGATCTGACAGAATGTACAGTCAAGGCGAGAGACAAAAGTGTTGGAGATCCATTGCAGCAAACATTCATTGTGGAGACGGCACCTGCTTGATTGATTGAGGAAGTACACCTCTATGTCGTACCTTAATTATCTATTTTCAGAGTTTATTGTTTCATGTTTAAGTCCCCGCTAATCACTGGTATCATGAAGGCTAATAGACTACAATAGCTGGGGCATATAGAAAGAATGGAAGACAATAGGGAAACAAAACTCGCTTACACTCAGGAAATAAATGTCCGTAGACCCCGAAGTAGACCAAGAAGACGGTGGAGAGATAATATATATAAGACCTAAAAGCACTTGGAATCAACGACTGGCAAGAGAAGGTCAACCAGAGAGACGAATGGAGACAGATTGTATCTGCAGCAAAGAACCTCAATGGCTTGGAACGCTGAAGAAGAAAAAGAAGAAGAAGAAGAAGAAGAAGAAGAAGAAGAAGAAGAAGAAGAAGAAGAAGAAGAAGAAGAAGAAGAAGAAGAAGAAGAAGAAGAAGAAGAAGAAGACGAAGAAGATTGTTTCCTGTTGTAAACGGCTCGACTACCTTGCGATGGGGTGGGAATCTAACAATATCAGGATTACAAGTGCGCGAGATCACCAGACATCAAAAACAGCTCTCATCTCATCTCATCATGTTCCTCTTGTAACCTGCAGTGTCGAGGTGAAGTATAAACAGCGGGTGAGTGCCCGCTTATGAGCGTCATGTATCGATATTCCTATGGACTATGTTATTCCCTGCGTCCATCGTTTACGTGGTCGGTCTCTTCCTCTGCTTCCATCCGATCTGTACATTATTGCTTGTTGTGGTATACTGTTATTTGGTAACCTACTTGCATAGCCAAACCATTTGATTTGCTGCCTTCTAACAAAATCTAGCGCAGCTATAACCCCAATAGCCGTTCTTCCCATATTGTGGTCGTCCGCAAACAGGAATTATCTAATGGTGTAATTTGCAGATTCTTCTTCTTCTGTGTTCTCGTCACGCGGTGTTCTTGAGGTCTCAGTTTGGCTAGTTTCTTTACATATGTTGTCTGTACATGTTATAAACAAGAGAGGGGACAGGACACAACCTTGTCGTACTCCAGATCTTATGGTGAGGGTTCTAGGTGTCCTCCAGTTGCTCTCACTATGCATTCACTGTTGTTGTATAAGCTTCTACATAGGTTTGTTAGATGTGTACTCACTCCATATTGTTTAAGGATTTCCCATAGATTGTTTCTATCTACTCTATCAAAATCCTTTTCTTCGTCGACAAAGGTTAAGTAGAGTGTATAATTGAATTCTATTGATTTTTCTGTAAGTTGTTTAAGAGCAAAAATGGCATGTGTGCATCCTTTGTTTTTCTTAAATCTAAGTTGTGTTTCGCTTAGCTGGGGTTCTATAGTAGTTCGTAATCTTTTCTCAAGACTTTTACAAAATATGTTTCCAGTATGACTCAAAAAGGAAATGCCTCTGTGTTGTGTGCAGTCTCTTTTGCTGCCTTTGTTGTTTCCAAATTGTGATTATTATGGCGTTTCCCCAGTGAAGAACAGCAACAGAGATGAAATCGACACCGAGTCAGAAACGCCTAGAACCAATGAAGCCAAATACGCAGCTCTATTTCCACAAGCAGAAAAGAGACACTATTCATGTTTAAATGTCATGGGATAATTAATCGTCTTAATCGACACACCATATCTGCCAAGGGCTTATAAATCACCGAAATGTTGTCATTGCACAATATTATCTCAATTAACATAATTATACATTAATTTTCCCTATGCAGCCTCCTTTAATTTGATATATAATATAACATGCCGGCAAATATTTTACAACCTTTAGGTCATAACTGTGACTCACCCCTACTTTCCTTTTTCCGCCATCCAATTTTGTTCAGTCCAAACACACTTTTTGTTTGGCACTGAATCTGAGAAGGGCCCCGCTTATTATTCGTCAAGAAACTGACAATTGAATAGGGCCTAAACAAGTTTATCCTTCAAAGCCAGCCAATTTCTTGCTCCCTTGATGAAGATTTGTGTCGAAACCTTCGATGTCCCAGCTTTGACAATTTTGTTTTAACTGTTCACGTTTCGGTCTCACCAATATCCTCCAGTTCAGTGCTTGCCCTTCCCCTCCCCTGCGTGATATAGCTTAAAACTGTTCCTTATTTCGCTCACCTGGACCAAATGATCGATATCCAAGTGAGTAATTTCCACCTTGGATATGACCTCACAAGCAACATACATACACAATGGCTGTTCTTGTGTGTGAGTGTGTGTGTGTGTGTGAGAGAGAGAGAGAGAGAGAGAGAGAGAGAGAGAGAGAGAGAGAGAGAGAGCTGAGTGCATGTGTACTGCGTAGCGATTCTCGCCACGGAACACTGGTACCTACAAATCACCCGGGCACTCTTTCTGACAGCTCGGGGCATAGAAGAGAGCCGCCTCCTCAACAATTCATGGCATTTTATTTCCTTCTGAATAATGACTAAATGCCATGTTGTGAGTGCTGTCAAGCAACGACCTGCCTCTCATTAAGTATCTGTGTTTCCAATTTATTTCATTGTTCGCTTTTATTGTAAATGGTTATACCATTGCACCTTGGGAACCGCGGTAGCGTAGTATCAAGAGGCTCGGCTATAAGGGTGGCGGTAATGGGTTTGAATCAGTATAGTAGGGGATTTAAAAAATTGATTTGGGCTACTAGGTGGACCCAGCTTACAATAGGTACCAGAAAATTTCTCGGCCATAGTGAAACTGACCACAATGTTGAACCGTTTGGTCTATACGAATATGGGGCTAGAACAATATATCCAGAGCTTCTCACGGAGTGTAACCAGTGTAGAGTAACACGAAGTAATGCAGCTTTACAGAACACAATTACCGAAAACATAGGACCTTGCGGCGACTAGCCTTCATCGGGAAACAAATACACAGAACTCAACATATAAACACAGCTGCATTATTTCGTGTTATTTTATACTGCTTGCATTTCCGCGGCTTTACCGCAGTTCCACTAATTGTACGCACACTCCGGGAGTGTAGAAAGGCTATTTAATATACTTTTATTGTTCAGCCGTGTAAATACGAGATGGCTTCAAATGAAAACATTAATGCTTTATTTATTATTTATTTATTTATTTATGTTTTTTTTTGGGGGGGGGGGGGGGGTGAAAATATTTCAAAACATTAAATGGAAAAAATGTATCATTTTTCGAAGTAGTCACCACTGCGTTCAATGCAAGTCTTTCAGCGCGGATAAAGTGTTTGGATTCCTCTAAAAGAATCTAGTCTGTAGTCACTACTCGGTATGTCTGACCCGGTCGTGACAATCTGTCACAGAAGACACGCCGTTCAGAAATATTCATACACTTCCTGGACGAATGGGCATGCATCACCATTCTCTACCTTCATACGATGTTGAATTTCTATGCTTTACCCCCTTCACTGATCAGGAAACGGATAACAGAACTTTGCCCCTCTTTGGTGCATTTCAAAAGTGGGGCGGCCATCTTTAAACTGTCCTTATGAAGTCACTTGTTCATCTGCACTGTGATGCCACATGCTTAACTTCCTCTTGACATTCTGGACAATAATATTGACAGGTTACAGGACAATCGCGTGATTATGGTAATTTCTATCACACTTTTAACGTTTTCATGTGAATCCCCCTCGTAGTTTGGTGCGATTTCTTTGGTGATAGTCTTTTGTTGTTAATACTTCCTTCCTTTGTTTGTTTGTTTGTTTGTTGCTCAGTCAATCGTGGTTTCGTTTTATGACTCCGTCATTCGGTTCTGGAGAGCACTTTCTTTCCGGAGACTCCCGGGGATCGTCACCGGAGCCACTGCCATCGTGAGCTGTTCAACGATATCGACAACGAGTTAGCTGCACTGTGGAGAAAGACTGAACACTATAAGATAAAACCGGAGGAATGAAGTTAATCATCTTGCTTTTTAACCCCGTTTAAAACCCTTTGATGGTTTGTTTGATGTTAATGTCGTTTTGCAAAACCGAAATTATCCCATTTTTCGTTTCATTCCAGCTTTACCACGTAATCTACCCATTTGTATCGCATAGATATGTTTTTCTAGGGAGGCTACCAAGGTAAAAAAAAAAAAAAAAACTTCCGCAGTAGTCGGATGTGTCGACCGAAAGGTGCAAATATCCCAGCTCTACTGTAAACTGCCCGCTCCATTGCGAAGGAGTTACTGACGAAGTTTCCAATCTCGCATACCGCGTTCGAAACATAGCTGCTGGGATTTCGGCAGCAGGCCGCCTTGCGTTGGTGTTTTACGAAATAGTGTGGGTAACGGTCGTTTAGAAAGCAATGGCAAACTGCTGAATGTAAATTTGCCAAGAAATCACAAACAGCAAAACAAAAACAAGAAACAAATTACTGGGGTTGACTGTGACGTCTTGCAAAAGGATATGGAACCAACTAACTACTGTAAAGTGACACAACACAATTATTTCCAAAACACGCAAACAAATATCTGTCGAACGACTAAGAAGAAAGATATGTACCTGCTTGTCGAAGTGGTTCATCAACATTAGTTCCAGAACAGCGACAGCAGTATAGAATGTTACACTCCCAGGAATGCTACCTGGTCAAAAAAGCACGCTAAAAGTCGGATGTGTTGGCCTACGGGTTTCGGCCCAAGGGCGCATAACTTAGACACACCGCAATCTGTCAAAAAAAAAAACTGTCATTTACTGCCAATATAGTACCTTACGGTGTATGGCAGAGGGGTCTTTGAGCCTGAGGAATAAAGGCCGCCTGGCTAGTGCAGTCGCCGCGAACTGTGCAGGTTAGGATTTTCTTTTTGCCCCCGACAGAAAAAAATCCGACACCTTACCGAGGGATCGAACCCGGGTCTCCCGAATGAGAGTCCGACGTTCTAGAATCACATCTGGAAAAAAACACTCCAGATGAACGCAAAGAAGAGGAATGTTACACAACCAAGCGGTCGATAGTTGTGTACGACGTTTCGACTGACATTTATAAAATAATCCCTGCTAAAGACATACAGTAGACAGGTTGGAATGCCATCATAACACACGGCATGTCACATGAAGCATTAATCAATAACAGCAAATGGAACAGTATAAAACAGCTTAAGGACAATTGCAAATAACATGTAGAGAAGCTATGAGCTGTACTTTGTGAAGCGCGGGTTGGTTCAATAACTTGTATCAATTGTGTTGTATACAGATGAGATGTAGACAGTTACAATTATTTTGGGCACATTATGAGAAGAAATAGATTGGAGATGGGAAAACAACATGGGGAAGGCGGAGAAGTAAATGCCTGGATGACTTGGCCACGTGGTATGGTCGAGACAAGAACTCGGAGATGATCCAGGACACTCGTGATCGTGTTAGATGGCGAAACATTACCTCTCACTCTTATCGGTATAGCACATGATAATGATGATGCAGTTTTGCAAGTTGTTATGAGCATGACTCACGTCGTTCCCTGACCTTGAAATGTAACCTAGCTTTATTTCTTGAGATGAAGTGAAGTGGTTTTTTCCCTAACTTCTACATCCGAACGGGACTCTTGTTACTTTTCTCAATGCCACTTATTTCCGAACAGCTTTTGTTGGCCATGCAATGAAACTAGAAAGAACAGCTGAAGAAATGTCAGGGGCAGACAGACAAACATTGCTGGACGGACTGAGACGGTGGAATGAAAGGATTTCAACTGTAGAATGGATCCAGAACATCCTGACGTGTCCAGATGCATGAACGCTTACGTCAGTTGGCAGGAACATGATAATAGTGTTGTTTTTATACCTTCGCTCCCTTTGAACTCAAGCGTAGTCTATACAAGTACAAATAATTCCAGTGCACTGGATTGATTTGTGCGTGTGGATTAGCTGTCCGTATTACAAGTGTTCCTTGCCATTAGGCGAACCAACTCCGACTTCTGAGGTACTTGTAATTTACTCCAAGTCAAGTACGAACAGTCAACATTTTAGTCCAACTGACCGGTGTAGGGGCTGAACTCGCTACCTCGGCATAAGCACACCGGTAGTTTAAGAGAAATCGGATTGATTCATTCCAGCGACGCAGACCTCCGTACATGATGATGATGGTGCAATTTCGCAATAACAAATGTACCCATGGCCCACGAATGTCGAAGGTATGGCGATGTATGCCTATGTCAAAGACTGCGTTATAAGGGCCGGAGGTCTGCCCCAAGATAGAACATCAACGGGAAGAGTGGTCAACCTCAAAGAGAATAGAGGTTATGCAGTGCCCCCGATATAGGGGCAGGGTAGGTGAGAGAATAGGGGACTATTAACTAGTTCTCTCATGAGACACGGAGACGTTGACCAGATAGTCAGCACTCTGGTCACGACAGAATCACGCCTACATAATAGCCACGATTGCAAATCACCAAGAGACAGCTAATGTAAGCGTGCCAAGCATCACGGCACGCAGAAAGCCGAAGGACGTGTCAAGGTCCTTCCGCGTGGTGTGTAACCACGCGAAGCCAACTGGTCAGACCGGGGACTGACATTGTAGAGAGCAGATCGTTAGATATTGATAGGAGTTTTGTGTAACCAAATAGATAGAGATTAGCAATAGGGTTTAGGAAACTAGTGATAGGCAATTCTGTGGCTTTGTGTGTGGTTTGATAGCGACTGGTATGTACTTGTAAAGAGCCAACGGCAATTAAATGTACCATTCAATTCCTTTCACACGACTTGCAAGTTTCTTGTGTGGTGTGGAAGAAGTAATCCGATGATGCCTGACACATGAGTTGTTGACAGGCAAGGATTAATGTGGTGTCAGAAGTGTGGCTTGGACGAAAGTTCAAGCTAATACACTCACCCACGGCTCTTGACTAAGGTTACAAATAGTGAAGTAGTGAATTTAATTTGTGTCAGTAACGATGACGTGTGCAAACTAGGTCAAGTTGCTAACGAAACGGTGCCTATCGTGACGAAATATTGTTTATTTGTGTTTACTAAAATATTATATACTTAAATCATGTGTTCTTCAAAGTTGTAAGTATTGATATTATTATTTTCTTTATTTATTCATGTAATTATTCATATAATTATATATTTATTTATGAATAACTATCAACTATGATTCATGGCGGAGCGATACACAGCCAGCAACAGTATCGATTTGTGGAAGCTAAAAATAGCGCTGCGCCTCTGACGTATTCCGACTGACGAACAGTTGGTCTGCGCCATTTGCATTCAGCGTCTCACTGTTTACAGATTTCCAAGCTGCTGCCCGCCTGAATCTTTACTTTATACAACCTAATATTTGTTTATTTCAAGTAGTAATTGAATATATTTATTTATTTAAACAATATTATTATATTTTTATTTATTTCAAAACAGTTATTGAATGTTTTTTTTTTCGTACTTTTTCTTGCAGTTTACCGTCACGAGGGTACTACTTTCAGGCAGGCGAGTTAGACTTGGTCTGCACAACGCTTACATAGATTAAATTAGGTCAGTGACGAAAGGCATAAATAAAAGTTAGAACGAAGACAGGACATTGACAATTTAATATTAATTAAACCATATTCTGTTTGTTCGTGGGTATGTCATTGTCATTGTTCTAAGTTGTCAAGAATATTACTTGTCGTTTACTATGTGTTAATTGTTGCTGCTCTGTAAACCAGGGTGATCAACAGCTGATTACAAAACGCGTGTGTATGTCGAGGGGCCAAACAAGGTGACCTGAATAAATATCTCGTGTCTATGCCAAAGTGCCAAAGAAGGTGACCTGTGTTTCCGGATTGTTGTTCCCTGATTCTCGGGAACATTAAGTTGAGTATACTCAATATTTTTGGCATGCAATGTGATTAATAGTGCATCTCTTTTTCAGCTTGTGATGCATTAGCATACTTTTGTGCTCTGTTTTTTCAGGATTAAATTTTCCAGGTTATAAACAAAGAGTACAATTTGTAGTTCTCAGATAATAAGAAACATAACATATCAAAGATAAATAAGTGAATACATATTCGAGTACCTGTCAAATTTATCTAACCTCCCAACAGCATGGCAACATTAGAGGACTTCATAAAAGCTGGTAAGCAATTACAATACACAGGGAAAGACTTAGAAGAATATGCTGATAAGAAATTTAAAGAAGCAAAAGAGGAACAAACACGAAAAGAGAATGCGGAGAGAGATGAACGCGCTCGAGAAAGACAACATCAAAAAGAACTAGCTGAGATTGCAAAACATAAAGAATTAGAAATTAAACAACAAGAGCTAGAACATGATAAGGAGATTAAACATAAAGAACTAGAATTAAAGCAAAAGTAACTAGATCAGGAGAAAGAACTAAAACAAAAGACATTAGATCAAGAGAGAGAACTGAAGCAAAAAGAGATAGATGAAATGGCTAGAGTTAAGGAAAAACAAATACAAGTAGAATCAGGAGACACAATTAAAGATGAAAGGTATGGATGTAGACTCACACGCAGAGATCTCCGCCACTAAGCTAAAAAGTCAACAAGAAGAAAATAAGTTTAATAAATACAAAAACATTATCAAACCATATTGTAAAGATGATTCCATATCAGCCTGGACAGAAAATGTCGAGTATCAATTTAAATATCACCAAGTTCCAATAGAAATGTGGGCTATGATTTATATGAAGAACCTGAGTGGTGAGCCCCTTAAAGTGATAGAGTCAATACCAATAGACCTTAGATCTAACTATCAGTACATCCATGATAGGATAATGCAACACTTTTTACTTGATGCCCCTGGGTATCAGGTTCAGTTCTCAAATTTAAAACCTAAACCTAGTGAGACTTTCATTGATTACGTCTCAAATGTTCAGAGTGTACTAGATAGATGGCTTAAAGCAGCTAACATAGGAAAAGACTTTGATAGACTCAAAAATTTAATAGCCATGGATAAAGTCATATCCACTATACCATCTCCTTTTGCTAAATTTCTGCAGCAGTCAGACATTGAGAACATTCAACAGTTCGAAAAGAAAGGCTCTGCATATTTTTCTTCTAACAGAGATATTTTTAAGACCTCAAATGACTCTGAAGTAGTTTCTTTTGTGAAAGACCAACCTAAAAGCTATCAGAGTAACAGAAAACCCTTTCAGAAAACTGACAAGAAAGATAGAAAAGTGTCAAAATGTATGTACTGTCAACTTTTGCATGACACTTATTCTATGTGTGACAAATCGCCAAATTATCCGGCGCATCTTGAAAATATTATTAAGAAGCAACAAAACAAAAGATCTGCATACAGGCGTGCAATCAAATGTTTTTTTTTGTTCCAGCTATGGCCATTATTCAAATAAGTGCCTGGGCCGCCAACGTATGAAAGCTAACAATGCTATTTTGATTGATACATCTTCCGATAGTGGTAGTGAGACTGAGTGTGAGATTCAAAATGATTTACCTGTCAACCAATCTGAGGATGTGTGTTGTGTAAACGATATATTAAGTTTTGACAGTTGTGAACGATGTCACCAATTTCATGCAGACGGAAAATTAGAATGTGGACATACAGTACCATTCTCAACTGAGAATGTCAATGCAGCATTAGCCTCCAGAGGCAATTTGGTGTTCCACAATGCAATGGTCAACGATAGACCATGCCAATGTTTGCTGGACAGCGGCAGCACCCTTATTGGTCTTAGAAAGGAACTGGTGAGTGCAGATGACTATACAGGTGACTCTGTCAAATGCCGAACCTTTTCGGGTAACATTGAAATTTACCCTTTGGCCAAAGCCCGTATTAACACTCCTTTCCTTTCTGGTACCTTTACTTGTGCAATACTTGACAACCCTTGTACTGATTTGATTTTGGGTTGCTTACCCCAACTGAAACAATGTACTAGCGATGAAATAGCTGCATGGGAAAGATTAAATGCAGCTAATGCAACAACCAGAGCAGACACTGTAAAACATCAAGACACACTACAAGATGAGAGACTACTGTTGCTTTCTCCATCTGGCACAGATGATACCAACAGACAGAAATTCATAGAACAGCAGAAAGATGATCCTAGTGTGTCTCCTTATTTAAAATTAATGAAAGAAAGAGCCAAAGTGACCAAAAATGTCTCATGGTTCTTTAAACCTAATAATGGCTTTCTTACTAGATATTTTACAACTGATAACCATGAGAATCAGCAAACGGTGCGACCTGTACAACACCGCCTAACTGTGCAAAAAACTGCACATGAGTCACCGCTTGCTGGTCACCTGGCATAAGACAAAACCAGGCCTAGATTTCAGACTCATTTTCATTGGCCAGGGTTTTGGCAATGATATGAAATTATTTTATCGTTTTTGTAATGTCGTTCAACAATTATTACATAAGGGTAAACATCCCACAGCTAAAGTACTACCTTCTACTCTGGCTTCTAGACCTTTGAGAGGGAGGGTCAAATTTACCAATACACAAACAAGGGTGCTTGAACAATTGATCGTAAACCAGATCAAAACATACTTCGGTTACTTCCAGACAAACAAAATGGCAAGGACCATTCAAGGTGGTATGTGGAATTTCAAATGTTGACTATGAAATATCGATAAACTGACACTTAAAGATATTCCATGTCAACATGTTGAAACTTTACTTGTCACGACAAGAGACAGGAGTAGAGACAGACGAACACAGTGCACCCACACCTAATGATGAGATGACAGACATACATAGCGCAACTACACTAGTTAGCGAGACTGGCAAATCCGACGAGATGCATACATGTAGTGAGCTTACAGAATACGCACTGATATATGGTTCCATACTGATGACTGGACAACACACTTACTGAAACTAAGACATGTCTTTGACAGAGTGCGACTCTTCGGTCTCACTGTCAAACCGAGCAAAGTTGAATTGGGCCTAAAAGAAATTCATTTTTTGGGTCATGTCATTTCACAGGGTCAACTTAAGACCGACAATAGAATTATTACAAAAATTATTAATCTGACCATGCCTACCACAAAGCAACAGGTCAGAAGCCTTTTGGGATTATTATATTACTATAGCAAACTAATACCAAATTTAAGGGAAATTACAAGTGTATTTTCCAATGTTTTAAAAACATCTGTAAAATGAAATGTCAAAGATGCATTATTAATTTCTGCATTGTCAAAATTGAAAATCCTTTTTAGTAATGTTCCAATCCTCCGCTTGCCTAATCCTAGGCTCGTTTATTATTCTAGGACAGATGCCAGCAGTACTAGGCCAATTTTTTGAGGGCATCTTCCACCCGATTTGCTACGTGAACCGTAAGATCACACCTGCTGAGTCCAGATATTCCAGATCAGAGATCAATCTTTTGAGGGCATCTTCCACCCGATTTGCTACGTGAACCGTAAGATCACACCTGCTGAGTCCAGATATTCCAGATCAGAGTGAAACACCCTAAGCGTCATCTATGCGGTGAAAAAGCTCCATCGATCTCTGGCGGATGTTCACTGCATTGTCCCGACTGAAACTCCCCAACCACGGTCATACAAACTGGGGTGCATCGGAATGACCATATATACAGGTGGTCGCTAATACTATAAAACTATAGTATAGTCAGTATAGAACATATTAAGGGTAAGGACAACATTCTGGCTGATACCCTTAGTCGACCATCTGAGGTAGAAATACCAGAGATTCCACATTAGGTGTGTAGAGTAATAATTGGTAAAATAGTACAGTATAGTATTCTATGTAAAATATTGTATGAATACATAGACATTGTAAGCTAAACTATGTACTAAGAACAGTGATCTACCATGTGTCCGTAGACATCAAGAGAAGAACTGTGCTCCGAAAAACAAATATATCACCGTGTGAACTGGAACAGCTCGTTAGTGACTAAGCTCCATATGTTTCCGGTGAATCATTTGTGTTAAGCAAAGAAAAACAGTGTCAGAACAGTCCATAAATACAGACACTAAAAATACTGGTCTACGACACAAGCGAACTCTACAGGTGCCATACCCATAGGACACAAGTATGACTGTGTATTGTATTTAACATACCCAGGACAAGTGTAATCATATAGTATACCAATGAAAGCAATTTCTGAACATTGGGACAACAACCAACCTGCGGTAGTTGAATACTATGTATATAAATACTTATTGTGATATGTATTATAATATTTTAATAGTGTGATAAATTATAGGTATAATAGGTAACTTTAATTTACACGTAGAGTTAGGAAATACAATAGTTTTCATTTTTTTTAGTAGGTTACATAAATCAGTAGTTTACCCACCTACTTACCCTAAAAGTAAATTAGATAGTAGTTTATATACGAATAGTACCATTTATTTTATTACATTCCATTTTGTTTCATTTCAGGTGATCTCATTCCATCTTAATGAACCATTCCATTTAGCAAAGGTTATCATTTAGTAGTATGATTAATTAACACCATAATAGGATAAAAAGAGTATATAATTTAACATACGTTTACACCATTTAGATTAAGAATATCAGTCATATATTTTCTTTTCATTTAAAATCATCATTTATAATTTGGCTACATTTCAAAATACCCATTTTAGAAAGGTACATAATTCATTAGATTTCAAATTACCCATTTCAGAAAGGTACATAACTCATCTCACATCAATTTCATTTTAAATAGATTACATCCCTTAAATTAGATAAATATTAGGATTAATGTAAGCATATCTTAGGATTAATGTGACAAAATAGATTAAAATAGTTAACACATTAAATACACATTTATAGAAGTAGTAATAGTATGTCAGTAGTTAAAGTATGATTACAGTAAAATATAGTTGGTCATAAGACCAAGGGTATAAACCATCAACCCTTTGTTCTTACATGTAAATATGTTGTATATACATGACTCGTGCAGCAATTTACACACAGTCATTCAGCTCAACTTTCGTAAACTGAGCCAAAGTTGTACAGTGTCACTCCAAGGGTTTTTAAATAATTGGGAAGATAAAGGATGTGTGACAGAAGTAGGAGTAAAAGATGTGTGACAGAAGTGTGAATGTGAGAGCAAGTGGAAAATATACAGGGGAGAGTGAAAAGGGTCAGCGGATTTTGTCTGCCGCTCAACGCGACTTTTTATTTATTGTCTGCGTCAAATGTTTGCGTTCAATGTGAAAATGTACTGTGATGAATGTGTTGTGTGTAGTTTAGTTTAGATCTTAGATGAAGTATTTTAGGTCTCATAAGACGGAAACGTAGCCACGAATTAGTGTTATACACTTGTTTGTGGCCGCATTTAACCGAATTATGGCACATGAAAAACTAACTTACATTCACATGATGGATAGATATACATGTTAGAAGGTAGACTATATTAGTAATTACATCCAAACACGCAAACAACCAGAAAAAACAAACATATAAATTGCAGACATATTTCATAGATCAAAGGGAGATAACTTCGGATCAGGGGACATAATAGACAACGAAACACTAACTTAACAGTGAAATATAACTTTACACGCGGAAGCGAAATAGGTAAAGCCTGTCGCACACAGCTTGGGTAATGGTTGTTTAATATTATATGGGGGACATGAAGCAATTCATGTGTTGACCCTAAGAAAGTCAACTTTGTATGGGTAGTAAGTTAATTTACTATTGGAGGGCAGGTCTTATAAGACAACGGTCCGGTTCAGACATACCTCTAATTAATATAATATTGCGATTGAGAAGAGGGCTCACGCCAACCAGACAAGTTTGTGGCGATTGCCAGTAGCCAAGTAAAGTCATACTACATTGTGACATTAGTCAGTAGAAGTCTATGTAGTTACCCAAAGCCAAGTTATGTACAGTCTTTGACAAAAAAATTAGAGACACTAATTTTTTAGAATCCTCTTGCGTCACAACCAATGACTCAAAGTTGATGACGCAACACAGGAGGGGAGGGTGTGTGTCAAAGACTGCGTTATAAGGGCCGGAGGTCTGCCCCAAGATAGAACATCAACGGGAAGAGTGGTCAACCTCAAAGAGAATAGAGGTTATGCAGTGCCCCCGATATAGAGGCAGGGTAGGTGAGAGAATAGGGGACTATTAACTAGTTCTCTCATGAGACACGGAGACGTTGACCAGATAGTCAGCACTCTGGTCACGACAGAATCACGCCTACATAATAGCCACGATTGCAAATCACCAAGAGACAGCTAATGTAAGCGTGCCAAGCAACACAGCACGCAGAAAGCCGAAGGACGTGTCAAGGTCCTTCCGCGTGGTTTGTAACCACGCGAAGCCAACTGGTCAGACCGGGGACTGACATTGTAGAGAGCAGATCGTTAGATATTGATAGGAGTTTTGTGTAACCAAATAGATAGAGATTAGCAATAGGGTTTAGGAAACTAGTGATAGGCAATTCTGTGGCTTTGTGTGTGGTTTGATAGCGACTGGTATGTACTTGTAAAGAGCCAACGGCAATTAAATGTACCATTCAATTCCTTTCACACGACTTGCAAGTTTCTTGTGTGGTGTGGAAGAAGTAATCCGATGATGCCTGACACATGAGTTGTTGACAGCCTGTCAGACAAGTTTGCCTACGGAGTTCGTGCTTTGTGCGACGCTTTCGGTGGGTCCCCCTGTGTAAAGAGACCGAGCCATATAGGATAAAATCCGTGTCAATGAAGTCTTTCTGGTGACTGCCGATTCCATCAACGATGAACTGTATTTTTCGTATAGGACTTTTTTGTGGGCATTCTGGCGGTGGCATTATGCACAGTATACTTGTGCGGGCTGTTGGCTTGCCGATACTCCTGTCTATTCCATTGTTAACATAGGGCATTGAGGAGCATTTTGTGTGATATTCACTGGCACAGGAACGGAGCATAATGGAGACGATTCGTTGCCGTGAGGTTGGAACCGCGACTAACTAACTAACTGTCAGTCCAGCAAGTGTATAAGTTGAGTAGGACAGTTCAAAACTTTTCGGTCGGATGAAAACTACAACAGGTGGTGAATGAAAGGTTAAACACGCGACCAAAAGAATTGATTTTTCTACAGGAATCCAAGCACTGTATCGGCACTGGAGGACTTGCATTGAACGCAGTGATGACTACATCGAAAAATGATACATTTATTCTTTCATCATCATCATCATCATCATCATCATCATCATCATCATCATCATCATCATCATCATCATCTTCCACTTCTGCCGTCAAGCGTCGTGGGGAGGAATAATTTGCGTTCCATCGCCCGGTGGGCGGCACTGGATAGTCTCATTCCGTGTGATTGTACAATGTCTTGGATGTTGTCAATTCATTTTCTTCTTGGACGTCCTCGTGGTCTCGTCGCAGATGATCTTTGATGTAAGGCCATTGATGGTAGTTGTTGGTGTTGCATTTAAAGACATGGCCAAACCACTTGATCTTCTGTCTTTCAATAAATGTGGCACAAGGTGTTGATCCACTGTCTGTCTGATAACAGCATTTTCCTGATCTACAAACACAATATTCTGTTGATCACTATATTCGATAGATTTTTCACATATTTGTCTAAGTGTAAATAGTGCATCAGTGCAACTTTTACCTTCCAGAAAACCGAATTGTACTTTGCTTATACATTCGCACCACACAAAATATTTAAGGTTTTCATTTGACGCCACTTCATATCTATGAACATCAACCATGCGGTAAATCATTGCCGATGTGCACCAAATGAGCACACTGGGACCCGTTGAGAACCACTGTGCAGGATAACCAACTGTTGACTGTGCAGAACCAGTTGTAGATCAATACTGTTCCCTGGTAACATTTTCATTATGTGTCCCTAGAACAGTAATGGAAACGGGAAAATCATTACTCTCATGACACAGAAACCCAGTGGTAGGGCGGGTGGTTGGGTAGCATGCTTGCCTGACCGCCCGCTGGTCTATGTTTCAATCGCCATCAATGTGAGTTTTTCATATGTAACTCCCAGGTCGAGTCAACTTACAATGGGTTAAGTTACGAGGGTAAGTTAATAAGTAAGTCACACATGATTTTAGAAAAATAACTAACTATGATAAGAACTTGAAACCAGTTTACTTTTATACATCTTGTACATTGTAATTTTATTTCTCAACATAATTTCCAGCAACATTAATGCATTTATCCCATCGTTTTATCAGTCCTCCCAAACCGACTGCACAGAACTGCGTGCTTTGTTTTCATTTACCTGCCATCCCACAGAACTGCGTGACTTACTTATTGATTCGCCCTCGTAACGTTTTCTACCCAGCTATGCACCGCTTTACGGGAAATCTCTAGGGGCTCTAAGTCCACTGAAAACTCACCTTGGCGGGAGGCATTTTGCGAGTGACGCCGAAGGTCAATGTGAAGTGAAAACGTGGTTTAGAAAACCGAGCATGCGGTTCTATGCAGCCGGTTTGGGAGGACTTATAAAACGATGGGATACGTGCATTAATGTTGCTGGAAATTATGTTGAGAAATAAAGAGACAATGTATTATAAAAATACACTCGTTTAAAGTTATCTTATTTTTTATTTTTTTTTTTTTTTTTTAAACAACCATTTGTGACTTACTTGTTGACTTCCCCTCGTACTTGCATATCCTTTACAAGCCATTGCAGACATCCCGAGAGAATCTCGGCTGTTTATGAAGTCTTGGCAAGTTTACTTTCAGTAGTTTGTCATTGTTTTCTGAACGACCGGCACTCATCATTTGTATGAAAACAAGTGCAAGTGGTCCTCTTCCAAATTCCCAGCGGCTGTGTTTCGAACTCGGTGTGCGGTATTGACAATAGTATTCGTAACCCCTTAAGCACAGCTGTCATAATGTCATTTACTGCCAATACGGTACCTTGCGGTGTATGGGGGGGGGGGGGGGTCTTGAGACTGAGGAATTAAGGCCACCTGGCTAGTACAGTCGTGGCGACTGAGCAGGTTAGAGATTTCTTTTTGCCACCGACAGAAAAAAAAAAAAAAAAAAAATTCCACATCTTACCGTGGATTCGAACCCGGGTCTCACTAAGGAGAATCCGGTATTCTAGCCACTCGGGCAGCCGCTTCTCCTTTCGTCACAGCTCCGGCTTTACATTGACTACCAGGACATATTCTGGGATGTAAAGGCGTCTGGTGCCAAACTGAAAAGGCCATACTGTAAAGGCGATACTGTAAAGTCGATACAGTAAAGGCGATACTGTAAAGGTGATACTGTAAAGGTGATACTGTAAAGACGATACTGTAAAGGTGATACTGTAAAGGTGATACTGTAAAGGCGATACTGTAAAGGTGATACTGTAAAGGTGATACTGTAAAGACGATACTGTAAAGGTGATACTGTAAAGGTGATACTGTAAAGGTGATACTGTAAAGGCGATACTGTAAAGGTGATACTGTAAAGGCGATACTGTAAAGGCGATACTGTAAAGGTGATACTGTAAAGGTGATACTGTAAAGGTGATACTGTAAAGACGATACTGTAAAGGTGATACTGTAAAGGTGATACTGTAAAGGTGATACTGTAAAGACGATACTGTAAAGGTGATACTGTAAAGACGATACTGTAAAGGTGATACTGTAAAGGTGATACTGTAAAGGCGATACTGTAAAGGTGATACTGTAAAGGTGATACTGTAAAGGTGATACTGTAAAGGTGATACTGTAAAGGCGATACTGTAAAGGTGATACTGTAAAGGTGATACTGTAAAGGCGATACTGTAAAGGTGATACTGTAAAGGTGATACTGTATAGGTGATACTGTAAAGGTGATACTGTAAAGGCGATACTGTAAAGGCGATACTGTAAAGGTGATACTGTAAAGACGATACTGTAAAGGTGATACTGTAAAGGTGATACTGTAAAGGTGATACTGTAAAGGCGATACTGTAAATTCGATACAGTAAAGGTGATACTGTAAACGCGATACTGTAAAGACGATACTGTAAAGGTGATACTGTAAAGGCGATACTGTAAAGGCGATACTGTAAAGGTGATACTGTAAAGGTGATACTGTAAAGACGATACTGTAAAGACGATACTGTAAAGGTGATACTGTAAAGACGATACTGTAAAGGTGATACTGTAAAGACGATACTGTAAAGGTGATACAGTAAAGGCGATACTGTAAAGGTGATAATGTAAAGGTGATACTGTAAAGGTGATACTGTAAAGGTGATACTGTAAAGGTGATACTGTAAAGGTGATACTGTAAAGACGATACTGTAAAGGTGATACTGTAAAGACGATACTGTAAAGGTGATACAGTAAAGACGATACTGTAAAGGTGATACTGTAAAGGCGATACTGTAAAGGTGATACTGTAAAGGCGATACTGTAAAGGCGATACTGTAAAGGCGATACTGTAAAGGCGATACTGTAAAGGCGATACTGTAAAGGTGATACTGTACAGACGATACTGTAAAGGTGATACTGTAAAGGTGATACTGTAAAGGTGATACTGTAAAGGCGATACTGTAAAGGTGATACTGTAAAGGTGATACTGTAAAGGTGATACTGTAAAGACGATACTGTAAAGGCGATACTGTAAAGACGATACTGTAAAGGTGATGCTGTAAAGACGATACTGTAAAGGCGATACTGTAAAGGCGATACTGTAAAGGCGATACTGTAAAGGTGATACTTTAAAGACGATACTGTAAAGGTGATACTGTAAAGACGATACTGTAAAGACGATACTGTAAAGGTGATACTGTAAAGGCGATACTGTAAAGGTGATACTGTAAAGACGATACTGTAAAGGCGATACTGTAAAGGTGATACTGTAAAGGTGATACTGTAAAGGTGATGCTGTAAAGGTGATACTGTAAAGACGATACTGTAAAGGTGATACTGTAAAGGCGATACTGTAAAGGTGATACTGTAAAGGTGGTGCTGTAAAGGTCATACTGTAAAGACGATATTGTAAAGGCGATGCTGTAAAGGCGATACTGTAAAGGTGATACTGTAAAGGTGATACTGTAAATGTGATACTGTAAAATCGATACTGTAAAGGCGATGCTGTAAAGGCGATACTGTAAAGGTGATACTGTAAAGGTGATACTGTAAAGGTGATACTGTAAAGGTGATACTGTAAAGACGATGCTGTAAAGGCGATGCTGTAAAGGCGATACTGTAAAGGTGATACTGTAAAGGCGATACTGTAAAGGTGATACTGTAAAGGTGATACTGTAAAGGTGATACTGTAAAGGTGATACTGTAAAGGTGATACTGTAAAGGTGATACTGTAAAGACGATACTGTAAAGGCGATGCTGTAAAGGCGATACTGTAAAGGTGATACTGTAAAGGTGATACTGTAAAGGTGATACTGTAAAGGTGATACTGTAAAGGTGATACTGTAAAATCGATACTGTAAAGGCGATGCTGTAAAGACGATACTGTAAACTCGATACTGTAAAGGTGATACTGTAAAGACGATACTGTAAAGGTGATACTGTAAAGGTGATACTGTAAAGACGATACTGTAAAGGTGATACTGTAAAGGTGATACTGTATAGGTGATAATGTAAAGGTGATACTGTAAAGACGATACTGTAAAGGTGATACTGTAAAGGCGATACTGTAAAGGTGATACTGTAAAGGTGATACTGTAAAGGTGATGCTGTAAAGGTGATACTGTAAAGACGATACTGTAAAGGTGATACTGTAAAGGCGATACTGTAAAGGTGATACTGTAAAGGTGATGCTGTAAAGGTGATACTGTAAAGACGATACTGTAAAGGCGATGCTGTAAAGGCGATACTGTAAAATCGATACTGTAAAGGCGATACTGTAAAGGCGATACTGTAAAGTCGATACTGTAAAGGCGATACTGTAAAGACGATACTGTAAAGACGATACGGTAAAGGCGCCTGGTGCGATGCTGACGACATCAGACTTTGAGCCGATAGGTCTAAACCATGGGTGATGGCATAATTAGTTAGTTAGGTAGTCGAGGTTCTAACTTCACTGCAACGGGTCGTCCCCATTATGCTCCGTTCTTGTGCCAGTGAATATCACACAAAATGCTCTCAACTGTCCAATGTGAAAAGTGGAATAGGCAGGAATCTCGGCAATCCAACAGCCCGCACAGGTACACTGTGCATAATGCCGCCGTCAGAATGTCAACACAAAATTCATCCACGAATACCACAGTTATCGTCGATGGACTCGGCAGTCACCAGAAAGACCTCATTGACCCGGGTTTTCTCACATGGCTCGGTCTTTTACCGCAGGGCGACCCGCCGAAAGTGTCGCATAAAGCACGAACTCCGCAGCTTCAGTGCCGACTCCCGGAAGTCTCCCAAAAAATGCACTCGTGAACCGAAAGGGCAAAACAGTCAATTCAGCAACCGCTGGTAGCCATTGTTCAGAACATGCAGTTCACTGTACAGGACAGATGTAAAAGCATTCCACTCGAATTTCACAGCTCACAGTGTCGCCCACACACTCACTCAGTAGCAAGGCCACGGAACCATGCACTACCAGTCCAACATGAGGAAAATGCGATTGCAAACCATAGCCACAAGCATAAACACGCCACAAGTCTTAACGGCTCAACATCTAACCGCCATGCTGGCGTCCAGAAGTCGGGTGATGACATCATATAGCCTACTGACTTCATGGAGTGGAAGTATGTCCTTTACACACAAGTCTCCTTTACAGTAACAGTCAGTTCAAGACAAATGTGCTAACGGATACCTTGTGCATTCCATGCCACTTTGTATCTGAACATGATGTAATGCATGAAATATTAACACCATGATCATTAACTTCTTCTACTTCTTGGTGTTTCTCTTGTTGTTGTTGTTGTTGTTGTTGTTGTTGTTGTTGGTGGTGGTGGTGGTGGTGGTTGTGGTGGTGTTGTTGTTGTTGTTGTTGTTGTTGTTCTTCTTCTTCTTCTTCTTCTTCTTCTTCTTCTTCTTCTTCTTCTTCTTCTTCTTCTTCTTCTTCTTCTTCTTCTTCTTTTCTCCCTCCACCTAATGCGCTTCTACTTATTTCTCTGTCTCCTCCACCTTCACCTCTTCCTTCTTACCCTATTCTTCTTCTACTACTGTTGCTTCGTCTTATTTATATTCCTTCGTCTCTTTCTATTCTCCTCCTCCACATCTTCCCGGTCCTCCACTTCACCCATAACTTTCTCCTTCTCTACTACTTCTTCTTACTCTTCCTCCTCCCCCGCCCGCCCCTCCCCCTTTTCTCTTCATATTCTTCCTTTTTTACGCTTCCTCGCCGTCTTCTAGTTTTGCGTGTTAACATTATTCAAGTAATGACTACACAGGAAGTCCGGATAGCTGCTTCTCTGACCGACGGATCGTCAAGACACACAAATATCTGAATTAGCAAATTTGACCCTACAAGGGAGATATCAATCAGCAATTGATGACGTAACGGCTATCTTGCAAATCGTGTCACGGTTTATAATTAAAAGTGAACCACCCGAAAATACTAAATACAGAAGTACCCCACACATTTACACACGAAAATCAATTCGCTAAAAGTAATTTAGTGTGCTTTTCGATTGATTGATTGGTTTATTGATTGGCTCGTAAGTTGATTAAGATTGCCGTGGTATCGACGTGTTTGCGATTTGGTGAAATCCGTCACTAGTGATGATTTGGTTTCATGGTGGAATGTTAGCTTCTCAACTCGTTGCCAACTTGCTCAAGATATCCCCACGCCGTGCTTGTGAAGATTCGACATCGGACCCCGTGTGGTATTGCCATGTAAAGTATGGTTGGATGCACGCCCTGAGACGTATTGTGTAAATAAACAGCGTTGTTCAGACTCAGATGTCACTATTCTGTCGTGTTATATTTGGAGCTTTAATGGTATATGGTCTAATCTGTGGCGAAGGGTTACGGACGAAATTTGTAATCCTGCATACCGGGTTCAAAACACAGCTGGAGACTATTTGGAAACAGACCGCCTTGCGTTTGTTTTCATGCAATGGTATGAGTGCCGGTATTTCAGAAAGCAATGGCAAACTACTGTACGTAAACTTGCTAAGAAATCACAAACAGTTAATAATGCTGGGGTTGACTGAGACGTCTTATAAATTAAATGCAACATTTTAAAAAGTTGTGTATGGTTCGGTCACATATCCAGGCTACCAACTGACAGAATACCACAACAAGCAATGATGTTCAGACCAAATGGAACCAGAAGAAGAGGCAAATCATGTAAACGATGGA
>JACEFZ010016427.1:40000-102675 GCA_014155875.1 Cepaea nemoralis
ACTTATACAGAACAACAATTACACGACTAAACCTAGGATGGACTTATACAGAGCAACAATTACACGTCTAAACCTAGGATGGACTTATACAGAGCAACAATTACACGTCTAAACCTAGGATGGACTTATACAAAACAACAATTACACGACTAAACCTAGGATGGACTTATACAAAACAACGACTAAACCTAGGATGGACTTACACAAAACAACGACTAAACCTAGGATGGACTTATACAAAACAACGACTAAGCCTAGGATGAACTTATACAAAACAACGACTAAACCTAGGATGGACTTATACAAAACAACGACTAAACCTAGGATGGACTTATACAAAACAACGACTAAACCTAGGATGGACTTATACAAAACAACGACTAAACCTAGGATGGACTTATACAGAACAACAATTACACGACTAAACCTAGGATGGACTTATACAAAACAACAATTACACGTCTAAACCTAGGATGGACTTATACAAAACAATGACTAAACCCAGGTCAGACTTATACAGAACAACAATTACACGACTAAACCTAGGATGGACTTATACAAAACAATGACTAAACCTAGGATGGACTTATATAGAACAACAATCACACAACTAAACCTAGGATGGACTTATACAAAACAACAATCACACAACTAAACCTAGGATGGACTTATACAAAACAACAATTACACGACTAAACCTAGGATGGACTTATACAAAACAACAATTACACGACTAAACATAGAATGGACTTATACAAAACAACGACTAAATCTAGGATGGCCTTATTCAAAACAATGACTAAACCTAGGATGGCCTTATACAAAACAATGACTAAACCTAGGATGGACTTATACAACACAACAATTACACGACTAAACCTAGGATGGACTTATACAAAACAACAATTACACGACTAAACCTAGTGTGACGAAACGCGTTTATCTGTCTTGGGTCGTCAGGATCCCGCACTATTTTGGCGCGTCATCGGGGAACTTTCCCAGCTAAAAATAGATTGAGGGAAGCCGATAGAGGAATTTCCATCTAGAATCTTCTCGGAACACCTGAATTTGAGTGACCCGTGAGGCTGGGTATAGCACTAGATTCTCGTGCAGAGAGATCTAGAAATTCTAGGCGGGGAATGACTGTTTCCCGAGAAAGTGTCTTTTCCCAAGAAGCACTAGCTCCTCGTGCGCATTGAGTTGGCACGAGTGGGGAAATTGGCTACACCATTCATTCACTTCATTTTTGCTCGAAGGGAGCAGACGCAGGCCTGTGTCAGCCATTTTGTGTTGCGTCTCACCTCAACCATGATTCGGCTGACTGTTATGGAAAGGAAGCTGAGAAGCCCTTGAACAGTTCTGAAGCTGATTGGAATCTGGTTCTCGACATTCAGGTACATATTTGTTTAAATCATTTAACTTTGTAAGTGTGTACAAAACGCCATCGTTCTAACCTCATTACCTATGCGGATGTCCTTGCATACTAATTAGCACACCGATCGATAACGCTGCTGACGGTTAATCGTGTGTTCCGTTTACCAACGTGTGTTCGCGAATCAGCTGTTGGGAACGCAGGAATGCGATGTGGGCGATTTGGGTTTAAATTATATTTACCATATATCGCAAATCGTTGCATCTATTAGGTTGCTGTGTTAGAATAAAACATAGTTACTTGTGCCTGATAGAAACCTAGATTTATGTCAATCAGTTGCTGAAGTTGGTAGGTGGAGATTCAGACAAACATGTGCTTAGTAACTAAGTAAAGAAAGAACTTAGTTCTGTGCCACCAGGAATGATGTAACTATTGTGTAATAACTTAATAGTGAATTAATTGTGTGGAACACGGGATTTCTGTGTGAAGGTAAGTCTGCCTGGATTATATATATATATATATATATATATATATATATATATATATATATATATATATATATATATATATATATATATATATATATATATATATATGATGTGGCATTGTGTATATATATATATTAGGTCATGGCATGTGATACTTCCTGGAGTAATTCCGAACGCCGAATAGGTCGACGCGTAATAACAATACGTGCCGTCGCGATATAAATATGCGTTCTGAATTCTTGCCTGAGCTATCTTGTTCTTTCATACTGGCGCTAGTGCGAGTGAATGCTAAGGTGCTGGAAGTATGGAAGGATGCAAGGAGGCTGTATGAGACAGGGGACATATATGATATGGGGGAATTTAAAAGCAGGTTATGAAAGTATAGGTTGGCAGACCAGGCCAACGATGAAGTTCGGTCCCGGTCAAGGCTAAATCACTTGGGAGGGCTGAACTGGAACATCACCCTTGGAACATGTGGGGAACATGTATTCTCAAGAAGGCTTCTTGACTCTAAGGAGGAGTCTGATAAGAAGAGTTTGCTATAGCGTGGGCAGGTGGTCCCACCAGCAAACAGGCTTGTGTACATATTGGATGTGATCATGCACTATTCCTATATCCCGAGGGATGGTATATTGATCATTATTATGTTTATTAATGAACATTGATGATGTAAGGAACGAGTCCAGGGACTCTTTACCTTAGTGTTTAGTTCGATTAAATTAGAACTATGATAACAGCCTACTATCACTACTGACGTTAGCGACGACTGGTAGATGATTAGGGATAGGTGAGACCTACGATCAGACTCGTCATTCTGATTTCCTGCTCTGTTTGACGGGCTGTTCTGTGAGGCCACAGCTGACATTACTGAACCCATGCTTTACTACTCTCCAGATAGAGATAATGCTTTAGTTATATGCATAACTATGTAGCATGACTGAGGGTTGAGTAGTCATTGGTAGGATGCATGTGGACTAATGTTTGGGCCAGTATACTCTCACCGGTCGCTCTTCCTTTTCAGGAGTTTGCCTGTTGAGGAACCAGTCAACTATAATTGTCGTTGGCGGGAAACCACTTCGTGTGACACAGCGAAGGGTTCAATTCTTTACTTATCACGCCAGACTCAACCTCACCATGTACCCAGTGTGATTCATCATGCGTGAAGGTTTGCATCAAGTAATACAGGTGCCCTGAAGGTGCACGTGTGGGAAGTGATGGTTTGTGATTGTCAGCATCCCCAATAAGGCCTTACAGGAGTAATGAGTTAACACTAGGCTAGTAGAGAGACACCCGACAGGGAAGACACCGAGTACTATTAATACCTCACAGGGAGACACATTTGTGTCAGACCAGAGGGCAACGAGTACAGATGAGCGAGGGCTTTCCCCAAGCAATTGGGTTGCTGGTCCTTGCGAGTAACCGTGATATGGCAGGTTACTCAAACTCACCAGCCGGCGTGCTGGCAAGACCAGGCACGCAATACTAGCGACTGCACGGAGAGTAAAGTGTCCGTGCTTGTCCACGCTATGTGTAGCGGGACAGACTGACTGGAGACGGTAGAGAGGGCAGACGTATCCTTAACCAATACGATAGCTTTCTAGGCCATAGGCAAACATAGGGCTGTTCGTTTAGATTGTGTAATGCTAGCATCATCTATCATCACGTTGATGTATTCATATTGTGTAACAATGATGAAACCTAACGCTCGTAGAGCCATTCAAATGTCGGCTCTGAATAAATTGCATTCCTTTCGCAAATGTCATGAATTGTTATTTCGTGCAGTGCGAAAGTAGCGGAGTCTTGAAAAGCTGCAGCGCACAAGTCGCTGACAGGTTAGACCCCGAATTGGTGTCAGAAGTTGTGAACCAACGCCACATTACAGTGAGGCTAGACACCCGAATTGGTGTCAGAATGGTCAATGAATCAACGCCAGCGGCGAATTAGTGTCGGAACACAGGGAATAACCACCAGTAGACCCTGAATTTGTGTCAGAACACATTGAACGAACGCCAGCAGTACAATTACTGTCAGATTTCAGTGGACGTTTCTGAGCAGTCATAGCAGGCAGTTGTAGTAATATTTAACGAGCAGTTAGCGCCAACATGCAAGTGGTATTACAAACCACTGAACGAACGCTAGCTATCGATTGATATTACAAAATTCTGTACCAGAATTAATTCAATGCACGTTTCAACATTATTGATGTGTGATATATTGCAAAGTAATACAAATTTATTGTGATACATACTATAAATTAAATTTTTCCTTGTGGTGAATTATACGATCGCCAATTTGTGGAGTGTGAACCACAATTGAGTCAAATTAGATTGGTAAAGTGTGAAAGTCTACCAATATTATTTAGAAAGTGTGGTATTATGCTAAAAGCAATTGAAATGTATAAAATCATCAGTGAACATTACCATCGTAACCACCGTGTACATTTCATTGCGTGTGATACAGCCATCAATGTCACCATTCTACGAAAGCAGTAAATAGATTAGCGACGAACTGCAGCCTAGAACGAAGGTACGCCAGAGTCAAACAGCGAAGACAAGACGACATTGACGGTCATAGACTAATCATCTCATTTATCATCTAACAATCATTCAGACGATCATATCATTCATCATTAATACCATTTATCACTATTTATCATATTCTCATTCACCAATCGCATGAAATAGAAAATTATATTAACAATTTGATGAAATATGAAATACTTGATAGAATATGATGAATTGTGAGCTTGTATTTACAACTTAAGCGTGTGTCTAATTTTTGCTGCTCTACTAACCAGAACGCAGCCCGAGTGTTCTCATATCAAACCAGTGTGTAGTGTGAAGGACTGCGGTGGAACATCCCAAGTACCGTACTGTCCAACAAATTAGATGAGTATATTTTCCGAATATTTTGGTATGCTCTAACTTAATCATGCATCTTCTTTTCCAGCGAAAGATGTACATTTACTAACACATCATTGTAAACTATTTTGTGCATATTATTGTATTATCATTTTGAACTAACATTACGACACAAAATGGCGTCACTAAATGAATGTATCCAGGCGGGCATAGCCATGGGCCACACTGGAGATAAGCTAGAAAAATGGGCGGATCAAAAGTATAGAGAAGAAACAGAAAGGAAAAATGCTCTACAGAGAGAAGAAACAGAAAGAAAAGCTGCTCTTGACAGAGATGAAAGAGCATTAGAAAGGCAACATCAGAAAGAAATGAAAGAGATCGAGGAGGCTACCAACAGAAGCAGTTAGAGTTAGACCAGAAAAATTAGAATTAGATCAAATTACCAAACAGAAACAATTAGAATTAGACCAAATTATCAAACAGAAACAGTTAGACTTAGAGCAGGCCACCAAAGAAAAGCAAATACAGGTAGATTCAGAAACTAAACTAAAGATGAAGGAAATGGAGGTAGATTCTAACATACAGATAGCCTCTAGCAAACAAAAAAGCCAAGAAGAACAGAACAAATTTAGTAAGTACAAGGGCCTTATCAAACCATACACTGTAGGTGATTCAATCAGCGCATGGACTGAAAATATAGAGTTCCAACTAAAAACACAGAAAATACCTTTAGAGGATTGGGCAATGATTTACATGAGGAACCTGAGTGGGGAGCCTTTAAAAGTAATAGAATCCATACCTACTGATCTTAGAAACAATTACCAGTACATACACGATAGGATAATGCAACATTTTCTTTTGGACGCTACTGGTTACCAAATTCAATTCTCACAGATTAAACCAAAAGCAACTGAAACGTTCTTAGACTACATTTCTAACGTGCAGAGCACATTATAAAAAATGGACTAAGGCGGCTAGAGTAGGTAACAGCTATGAAAAACTAGAAGAGCTAATGGTAATGGACAAAGTCGTTTCTACAGTGCCTACCCCTTTTGCTAAATTCTTACAACAGTCAGATATTGATTCCATTCAACAATTAGAGAAACGGGGGTCAGCTTATTTTTCCTCTAATCGGGACATATTTAAAACTACATCATATGACACAGAAATTACAGCTTTTGCAAATAGAGTCCCTGATAGATCCTACAAACAGAAAGACTACAGTAAGAAGGACAAACCATATCAGAAACCACCTCGATGTAATTATTGCAATCTTTTTCACCCAACTTATTCGATGTGTGATAAGAACCCCACATATCCGTCACACCTAGAACAAGTGATAAGTAAGCAAGAAAGCAGAAGATCATCGTTTAAACGTGCTGTAAAATGTTATTTTTGTTCTAAGTTATGGCCATTATAGTAATAAATGTCTTGGGAGACAGAGAATGAAGGCAAACAACGCAGCCCTCATCGATACATCATCAGACGATGAGAGTGACATAGATCCCGAACTTGTCAATGTATTGCCAACGAATGAATGTCAGAATGTATCATCAGTAACCGATATTTTAGACTTTAAGACGTGTAAAGTATGCCACCAGTTTCATGCGGAGGAGAGATTGAAATGTGGACACATAATATCACGTTCAAACGAAGAAGCTAATGCAGCATGTGCCTCCATAGGTAACCTTAAGTTCTACGATGCACTGTTCAATGGTAAACCATGCCAATGCTTAGTTGATAGCGGCCGCACTATACTGGGGTTAAGGAGAGAACTTGCTAGAACAGAAGATTATACGGGTGAATTTGTCAAATGCCGTACTTTCTCGGGAACCATCGAGAAATATCCACTGGCAAAAGCGCATATCAATACCCCGTTCCTTACCGGCACATTTACATGCGCTATCCTCCAAGATCCATGTACAGATCTTATTTTAGGATGTCTTGATGCATTGAAAGAATGTACAGACGACAACATAAAAGCCTGGAATGAAACACACATGGTCAACGCTGTAACTAAGTCAGATACAGAAACAAGTTATACTGACTTACAAAATGAAACACTACAGCTACTAACACCAAGTGGTGCAGATACCAACAATACTCGCCAAAAGTTGAGCGAGGCACAAAGCACCGACCAAACACTCACACCGTATTTTAACTTGTTGTGTGAGCGAAAGAAAGTTTCTAAAAATTCTTCCTGGTACTTTAAAAAGGTTAACGGAATTCTCATGCGTTATTACACATATAATAACCATGAAATTCAGCAGACGGTGTTACCTGTAACATACCGGGAAAAGGTGCTAAAAATCACACATTCACCACCGTTTGCTGAACATTTGGGCTATCATAAAACGCGAGCCAGAATTCTATCAAAATTTTACTGGCCGAAATTTTGTTCGGACATAAAATCTTTCTGTCGCTCTTGTACTGTGTGTCAACATCGGTACGAAAGAAAAAGCATGTAAAGACCGAAGTGCAACGGTCAGTGATAGCATCTAGACCACTTGAGTATAGCGGTCGATATTACTGGACCCCTAATGCAGGTGTCGAGTAATGGAAACCATAACTATCCAAACAAGTGTACTAAAACGATTCACCTTAAACCAAACCAAAAGGTTGTGATTCAACTAACTGATAAACATAACTATGGTACTAACATGTTGCCAAGGGCCTCTCAACGTTGAACTCAAAATATCAGATGCGAATCATGAAATATCGATAAAAGAACACTTACAGATATTTCATATCAACATCCTGAAACCATACGTTTCACAATGAGTACAACAGACAGACGAACAGATTGCACCAACACCAAGCAATGAGACGACAGACATACATAACTCAACTTCACTAGGTAGGGCGACACACAACAGCGACAACGCAAACACACTTAGCCAGATAACAGCACACACAACTAGTAGCACAACAGTATTGGACGAGATGGAACTACCAGTTCCTACAGTAAACGCAACTGCGACAAATATCTCGACATATAGAAATAACAGATGCAGTCAGACGAAAGACGGGACAAAACACCTACTGAAACGTCGACAAGTCTTCGACAGGTTGAGATTGTTTGGACTCACAGCGAAGCCGTCCAAAGTAGAGTTGGGCATGGAACAAATTGACTTCCTGGGTCATACCATCTGCAGGGGCCAATTGAAAACTGATGACAGAATCGTCACTAAGATTCTGAATTTGACAATGCCAACGACCAAGAAACAGGTCCAAAGTTTACTGGGTCTAGGAAACCACTATACTAAATTCATTTCAAACCTGGGGGAAATCACCAGTGTTTTTTCTAACATCTTAAAAGCTTCGGCTAAGTTATCTGTAAAAGATGCACGATTAATTAGTGCGTTATCGAAATTGAAACATTTTTTCATCGTTCCACCTATCCTTCGTATGCCTAATCCAAAACTCACTTATTTCTTACGCACAGACGCGAGTGCCATATCCATATCTGGAATACTAGGACAGTTCTACGACGGGACGTTCCATCCCGCAATGTACGTAAGTCGCAAGATCACTCCGGCTGAAGGAAGATACTCAGCATCAGAATTGGAAGGCCTTAGTTTGATCTATTGCGTGAGAAAGTTTCACCGATTTTTGGCAGGAGCACAGTTTGTAATCCAATCCGATAACTCTCCATTGTCTGTGATGCAATCTGGACATCCTACCAACAATAGAATTTACAGGTGGGCTTTGATTCTCCAAAATTACACATTTACCATCCAGCATTTAAAAGGGAGATTAAATACGATTGCAGACATTTTGAGTCGTCCTTCATCCATTCAAATACCTGAGTTACAGGAAGGAAGCGACCATACACCACCAGAAACAGTGACACTGTAATGTTAAATAACCAAGTGCCATGTGTGGTGAGTAAGACATATCGTAAGTGCGTTACTATCGCCTGATATTTGACTTGTGTGAATAGAACAGTGCTATGAAAAGTGTAACGAACAGACGCATAATTAACATGCGCTGACACACACATAAGTTAGATTATGGGAACTAACGCCAAGAGGACAGCGAACCCAGCTTAGACCCCGAATCTAGAATATATTGAACCAACGCTTAGACCCCGAATAACATTCCAGGGTTAGCTATGAACCTACATAATGTGGTAGGCAACTATATTAATACACTATCCTTCGAGGAGAGCATAAAAGACTTTGGCGGAATGAACTATGTTAGAATAGTCTACAAAGAGATTTGCTCTATCTTCACAACGCAGAGGAGGACGTCAACTTAGTGTAATTAGATATAGAAATGTAACTGTGATATATGTACATTATTATTTTATTTACAGTATCTATAACTTCATTTTCTATTATTTATTCTATTGCAAATTGTGTAAACGCATATATAACTTTATTTTCTTATTTGCGTAGTTAGAAATCACCATCATTTAATTAATAATCCATTTATTAAAACATCCATTATAGAAATACAATTATTAGATCTTATATTAGTTAATTAACTTATAATCATAATTATTTATACATCCATTTAGCTAATATATCATTTCAAAACTAACGCCAATCATTTAGGAATTAATATCATCTTTTTCACAAATAACATTTAAGGTAATTAACCCATTTTCTTAAATGAAAGTAGTAGTAAATTATTTCCCTTGAGGGTAATTTAGGTCAGCACACCAAATTATGGAAGTTACTAGTACAGGATCGGTAACAAACCATCCTTATAACTATGTATAATTTTTGTATAGACATGACGCGTGCAAACAAAACGCACAGTCATTTGGCGTGATTACTGTTATAATTCAGCCAATCGTTTATTGTATATATATATTGTTTATGTATGTAATACTATGAAACATATTTTAATGACGAGAGAATGATTGAGTGAAAGAACTAGTATGAAAGGGTATGAAAGATGAATGAAAGAAGAGAAAATGCGAGGAGAGAATGCAAAAACTTAGTAAACATTGAAAGAAAGAGAGCGAGAGAGAAAGACAGCGGAAAAAATTTTTTTTTCCACCGCTGGAAAAGTCTTATTTGACTTGTCTGTGTCATGTGTGTTTCCAATGTGTTGTCAAGGTTTTTATATGTGTTACAGCCACACTTTAACAGAGTATATAGAGAACGTACTTTGAGCTTCAGAAAACGGAGTTGTGGTCACAAATAAAAATAACGAACGTTTGTAACCACAATAAACCGATTTGCGGCGCTCGAAGGAACACACACATTTAGTACACTAACGCATACACATGTTAGAGAGTTAAGTACACTTTAGTTTATTAGAAAACACGCAAACAAACAGGAAAACGAACACATAAAAGTTGCACACACCAATCAGTTCAAAGAACAATAACTCTAAATTCAGGGGACACAATAAATAATCAGAAACCTAAATGTAACAGTGAATATAGCTTTTTCACATGCGGAAGCAAGAAGGTGAACAGTAGAGCTATGTGTATAGAGTTGGAGGGGATATTGATGGGAACATGAACACTTGGTGCTCATGTGTTGTACTCATAATAGAGTCAACTAGTGTGTGGGTTGTCATTTTGGGCAATAGGAGGAACAGGTCAAGACGGAAGTCAATAGGTGGAAGTCAAAAGACATAGGGTCAAACGACAGAAGCCAGGACATAAGTCATAAGACAACGGTTTCCGGTTCACTACCAATCCCTAAGATATCTATAGATCCAACTATACTGAGACATGGGCTACTGAATTAGCCAAGTGAAAAGATAGAACACTGTGAATGAAGGTAGAAGATATTGTTCTATCCCCAAACTAGAAAGTTCTATACTTATTGGAGATCTGACAAAATTGGGACAACCAATTTTTCTTTTGTGACCAAGAAGTGTTACAAACATGAGAAAAGGGAAGTAACACTTCGCGGAGAGGAGGGGACCCTGTCAGCATCCCCAATAAGGACCTTACAGGAGTAATGAGTTAACACTAGTCTAGTAGAGAGACACCAGACAGGGAAGACACCGAGTACTATTAATACCTCACAGGGAGACACATTTGTGTCAGACCAGAGGGCAACGAGTACAGATGAGCGAGGGCTTTCCCCAAGCAATTGGGTTGCTGGTCCTTGCGAGTAACCGTGATATGGCCAGGTTACTCAAACTCACCAGCCGGCGTGCTGGCAAGACCAGGCACGCAATACTAGCTGACTGCACGGAGAGTAAAGTGTCCGTGCTTGTCCACGCTATGTGTAGCGGGACAGACTGACTGGAGACGGTAGAGAGGGCAGACGTATCCTTAACCAATACGATAGCTTTCTAGGCCATAGGCAAACATAGGGCTGTTCGTTTAGATTGTGTAATGCTAGCATCATCTATCATCACGTTGATGTATTCATATTGTGTAACAATGATGAAACCTAACGCTCGTAGAGCCATTCAAATGTCGGCTCTGAATAAATTGCATTCCTTTCGCAAATGTCATGAATTGTTATTTCGTGCAGTGCGAAAGTAGCGGAGTCTTGAAAAGCTGCAGCGCACAAGTCGCTGACAGGCTAGACCCCGAATTGGTGTCAGAAGATGTGAACCAACACCACAATACAGTGAGAGGCTAGACCCCGAATTGGTGTCAGAATGGTCAATGAATCAACGCCAGCGGCGAATTAGTGTCAGAACACAGGGAATAAACACCAGTAGACCCTGAATTTGTGTCAGAACACATTGAACGAACGCCAGCAGTACAATTACTGTCAGATTTCAGTGAACGTTTCTGAGCAGTCATAGCAGGCAGTTGTAGTAATATTCAACGAGCAGTTAACGCCAACATGCAAGTGGTATTATAAACCACTGAACGAACGCTAGCTATCGATTGATATTACAAAATTCTGTACCAGAATTAATTCAATGCACGTTTCAACATTATTGATGTGTGATATATTGCAAAGTAATACAAATTTATTGTGATACATGCTATAAATTAATTTTTTCCTTGTGGTGAATTATACGATCGCCAATTTGTGGAGTGTGAACCACAATTGAGTCAAATTAGATCGGTAAAGTGTGAAATTCTACCAATATTATTTAGAAAGTGTGTTATTATATTAAAAGCAATTGAAATGTATAAAATCATCAGTGAACATTACCATCGTAACCACCGTGTACATTTCATTGCGTGTGATACAGCCATCAATGTCACCATTCTACGAAATCAGTAAATAGATTAGCGACGAACTGCAGCCTAGAACGAAGGTACGCCAGAGTCAAACAGCGAAGACAAGACGACATTGACGGCCATACGACTAATCATCTCATTTATCATCTAACAATCATTCAGACGATCATATCATTCATCATTAATACCATTTATCACTATTTATCACATTCTCATTCACCAATCGCATGAAATAGGAAATTATATTAACAATTTGATGAAATATGAAATACTTGATAGAATATGATGAATTGTGAGCTTGTATTTACAACTTAAGCGTGTGTCTAATTTTTGCTGCTCTACTAACCAGAAGCAGCCCGTGTGTTATCAAATCAAACCAGTGTGTAGTGTGAAAGACTGCGGTGGAACATCCCAAGTACCGTACTTTCCAACAAATTAGATGAGTATATTTTCCGAATATTTTGGTATGCTCTAACTTAATCATGCATCTTCTTTTCCAGCGAAAGATGTACATTTACTAACACATTATTGTAAACTATTCTGTGCATATTATTATATTATCATTTTGAACTAACATTACGCCACAAAATGGCGTCACTAAATGAATGTATCCAGGCGGGCATCGCCATGGGCCACACTGGAGATAAGCTAGAAAAATGGGCGGATCAAAAGTATAGAGAAGAAACAGAAAGGAAAAATGCTCTACAGAGAGAAGAAACAGAAAGAAAAGCTGCTCTTGACAGAGATGAAAGAGCATTAGAAAGGTAGCATCAAAAAGAAATGAAAGAGATCGAGGAGGCTACCAAACAGAAGCAGTTAGAGTTAGACCAGAAAAAATTAGAATTAGATCAAATTACCAAACAGAAACAATTAGAATTAGACCAAATTATCAAACAGAAACAGTTAGACTTAGAGCAGGCCACCAAAGAAAAGCAAATACAGGTAGATTCAGAAACTAAACTAAAGATGAAGGAAATGGAGGTAGATTCTAACATACAGATAGCCTCTAGCAAACAAAAAAGCCAAGAAGAACAGAACAAATTTAGTAAGTACAAGGGCCTTATCAAACCATACACTGTAGGTGATTCAATCAGCGCATGGACTGAAAATATAGAGTTCCAACTAAAAACACAGAAAATACCTTTAGAGGATTGGGCAATGATTTACATGAGGAACCTGAGTGGAGAGCCTTTAAAAGTAATAGAATCCATACCTACAGATCTTAGAAACAATTACCAGTACATACACGATAGGATAATGCAACATTTTCTTTTGGACGCTACTGGTTACCAAATTCAATTCTCACAGATTAAACCAAAAGCAACTGAAACGTTCTTAGACTACATTTCTAACGTGCAGAGCACATTTAAAAAATGGACTAAGGCGGCTAAAGTAGGTAACAGCTATGAAAAACTAGAAGAGCTAATGGTAATGGACAAAGTCGTTTCTACAGTGCCTACCCCTTTTGCTAAATTCTTACAACAGTCAGATATTGATTCCATTCAACAATTAGAGAAACGGGGGTCAGCTTATTTTTCCTCTAATCGGGACATATTTAAAACTACATCATATGACACAGAAATTACAGCTTTTGCAAATAGAGTCCCTGATAGATCCTACAAACAGAAAGACTACAGTAAGAAGGACAAACCATATCAGAAACCACCTCGATGTAATTATTGCAATCTTTTTCACCCAACTTATTCGATGTGTGATAAGAACCCCACATATCCGTCACACCTAGAACAAGTGATAAGTAAGCAAGAAAGCAGAAGATCATCGTTTAAACGTGCTGTAAAATGTTATTTTTGTTCTAGTTATGGCCATTATAGTAATAAATGTCTTGGGAGACAGAGAATGAAGGCAAACAACGCAGCCCTCATCGATACATCATCAGACGATGAGAGTGACATAGATCCCGAACTTGTCAATGTATTGCCAACGAATGAATGTCAGAATGTATCATCAGTAACCGATATTTTAGACTTTAAGACGTGTAAAGTATGCCAGCAGTTTCATGCGGAGGGGAGATTGAAATGTGGACACATAATATCATGTTCAAACGAAGAAGCTAATGCAGCATGTGCCTCCATAGGTAACCTTAAGTTCTACGATGCACTGTTCAATGGTAAACCATGCCAATGCTTAGTTGATAGCGGCCGCACTATACTGGGGTTAAGGAGAGAACTTGCTAGAACAGAAGATTATACGGGTGAATTTGTCAAATGCCGTACTTTCTCGGGAACCATCGAGAAATATCCACTGGCAAAAGCGCATATCAATACCCCGTTCCTTACCGGCACATTTACAGTGCGCTATCCTCCAAGATCCATGTACAGATCTCATTTTAGGATGTCTTGATGCATTGAAAGAATGTACAGACGACAACATAAAAGCCTGGAATGAAACACACATGGTCAACGCTGTAACTAAGTCAGATACAGAAACAAGTTATACTGACTTACAAAATGAAACACTACAGCTACTAACACCTAGTGGTGCAGATACCAACAATACTCGCCAAAAGTTGAGCGAGGCACAAAGCACCGACCAAACACTCACACCGTATTTTAACTTGTTGTGTGAGCGAAAGAAAGTTTCTAAAAATTCTTCCTGGTACTTTAAAAAGGTTAACGGAATTCTCATGCGTTATTACACATATAATAACCATGAAATTCAGCAGACGGTGTTACCTGTAACATACCGAAAAAAGGTGCTAAAAATCGCACATTCACCACCGTTTGCTGAACATTTGGGCTATCATAAAACGCGAGCCAGAATTCTATCACAATTTTACTGGCCGAAATTTTGTTCGGACATAAAATCTTTCTGTCGCTCTTGTACTGTGTGTCAACATCGAGTACGAAAGAAAAAGCATGTAAAGACCGAAGTGCAACGGTCAGTGATAGCATCTAGACCACTTGAAAGTATAGCGGTCGATATTACTGGACCCCTAATGCAGGTGTCGAGTAATGGAAACCATAACTATCCAAACAAGGGTACTAAAACGATTCACCTTAAACCAAACCAAAAGGCTGTGATTCAACTAACTGATAAACATAACATGGTACTAACATGTTGCCAAGGCCTCTCAACGTTGAACTCAAAATATCAGATGCGGATCATGAAATATCGATAAAAGAACACTTAGAGATATTTCATATCAACATCCTGAAACCATACGTTTCACAACAAGTACAACAGACAGACGAACAGATTGCACCAACACCAAGCAATGAGACGACAGACATACATAACTCAACTTCACTAGGTAGGGCGACACACAACAGCGACAACGCAAACACACTTAGCCAGATAACAGCACACACAACTAGTAGCACAACAGTATTGGACGAGATGGAACTACCAGTTCCTACAGTAAACGCAACTGCGACAAATATCTTGACATATAGAAATAACAGATGCAGTCAGACGAAAGACGGGACAAAACACAAACTGAAACGTCGACAAGTCTTCGACAGGTTGAGATTGTTTGGACTCACAGCGAAGCCGTCCAAAGTAGAGTTGGGCATGGAACAAATTGACTTCCTGGGTCATACCATCTGCAGGGGCCAATTGAAAACTGATGACAGAATCGTCACTAAGATTCTGAATTTGATAATGCCAACGACCAAAAAACAGGTCCAAAGTTTACTGGGTCTAGGTAAACCACTATACTAAATTCATTTCAAACCTGGGGGAAATCACCAGTGTTTTTTCTAACATCTTAAAAGCTTCGGCTAAGTTATCTGTAAAAGATGCACGATTAATTAGTGCGGTATCGAAATTGAAACATTTTTTCATCGTTCCATCCTATCCTTCGTATGCCTAATCCAAAACTCACTTATTTCTTACGCACAGACGCGAGTGCCATATCCATATCTGGAATACTAGGACAGTTCTACGACGGGACGTTCCATCCCAGTACGTAGTCGCAAGATCACTCCGGCTGAAGGAAGATACTCAGCATCAGAATTGGAAGGCCTTAGTTTGATCTATTGAGTAAGAAAGTGTCACCGATTTTTGGCAGGAGCACAGTTTGTAATCCAATCCGATAACTCTCCATTGTCTGTGATGCAATCTGGACAACCTACCAACAATAGAATTTACAGGTGGGCTTTGATTCTCCAAAATTACACATTTACCATCCAGCATTTAAAAGGGAGATTAAATACGATTGCAGACATTTTGAGTCGTCCTTCATCCATTCAATTACCTGAGTTACAGGAAGGAAGCGACCATACACCACCAGAAACAGTGACACTGTAATGTTAAATAACCAAGTGCCATGTGTGGTGAGTAAGACATATCGTAAGTGCGTTACTATCGCCTGATATATAACTTGTGTGAATAGAACAGTGCTATGAAAAGTGTAACGAACAGACGCAGAATTAACATGCGCTGACACACACATAAGTTAGATTATGGGAACTAACGCCAAGAGGACAGCGAACCCAGCTTAGACCCCGAATCTAGAATATATTGAACCAACGCTTAGACCCCGAATAACATTCCAGGGTTAGCTTATGAACCTACATAATGTGGTAGGCAACTATATTAATACACTATCCTTCGAAGGAGAGCATAAAAGACTTTGGCGGAATGAACTATGTTAGAATAGTCTACAAAGAGAATTGCTCCATCTTCACAACGCAGAGGAGGACGTCAACTTAGTGTAATTAGATATAGAAATGTAACTGTGATATATGTACATTATTATTTTATTTACAGTATCTATAACTTCATTTTTCTATTATTTATTCTATTGCAAATTGTGTAAACGCATATATAACTTTATTTTCTTATTTGCGTAGTTAGAAATCACCATCATTTAATTAATAATCCATTTATTAAAACATCCATTATAGAAATACAATTATTAGATCTTATATTAGTTAATTAACTTATAATCATAATCATTTATACATCCATTTAGCTAATATATCATTTCAAAACTAACACCAATCATTTAGGAATTAATATCATCTTTTTCACAAATAACATTTAAGGTAATTAACCCATTTTCTTAAATGAAAGTAGTAGTAAATTATTTCCCTTGAGGGTAATTTAGGTCAGCACACCAAATTATGAAAGTTACTATACAGGATCGGTAACAAACCATCCTTATAACTATGTATAATTTTTGTATAGACATGACGCGTGCAAACAAAACGCACAGTCATTTGGCGTGATTCACTGTTATAATTCAGCCAATCGTTTATTGTATATATATATATTGTTTATGTATGTAATACTATGAAACATATTTTAATGACGAGAGAATGATTGAGTGAAAGAACAGTATGAAAGGGTATGAAAGATGAATGAAAGAAGAGAAAATGCGAGGAGAGAATGCAAAAACTTAGTAAACATTGAAAGAAAGACAGCGAGAGAGAAAGAAAGCGGAAAATTTTTTTTTTTTCACCGCTGGAAAAGTCTTATTTGACTTGTCTGTGTCATGTGTGTTTCCAATGTGTTGTCAAGGTTTTTATATGTGTTACAGCCACACTTTAACAGAGTATACAGAGAACGTACTTTGAGCTTCAGAAAACGGAGTTGTGGTCACAAATAAAAATAACGAACGTTTGTAACCACAATAAACCGATTTGCGGCGCTCGAAGGAACACACACATTTAGTACACTAACGCATACACATGTTAGAGAGTTAAGTACACTGTAGTTTATTAGAAAACACGCAAACAAACAGGAAAACGAACACATAAAAGTTGCACACACCAATCAGTCAAAGAACAATAACTCTAAATACAGGGGACACAATAAATAATCAGAAACCTAAATGTAACAGTGAATATAGCTTTTTCACATGCGGAAGCAAGAAGGTGAACAGTAGAGCTATGTGTATAGAGTTGGAGGGGATATTGATGGGAACATGAACACTTGGTGCTCATGTGTTGTACTCATAATAGAGTCAACTAGTGTGTGGGTTGTCATTTTGGGCAATAGGAGGAACAGGTCAAGACGGAAGTCAATGGGTGGAAGTCAAAAGACATAGGGTCAAACGACAGAAGCCAGGACATAAGTCATAAGACAACGGTTTCCGGTTCACTACCAATCCATAAGATATCTATAGATCTAACTATACTGAGACATGGGCTACTAAATCAGCCAAGTGAAAAGATAGAACACTGTGAATGAAGGTAGAAGATATTGTTCTATCCCCAAACTAGAAAGTTCTATACTTATTGGAGATCTGACAAAATTGGGACAACCAATTTTTCTTTTGTGACCAAGAAGTGTTACAAAGATGAGAAAAGGGAAGTAACACTTCCCTGAGAGGAGGGGACCCTGTCAGCATCCCCAATAAGGCCTTACAGGAGTAATGAGTTAACACTAGGCTAGTAGAGAGACACCCGACAGGGAAGACACCGAGTACTATTAATACCTCACAGGGAGACACATTTGTGTCAGACCAGAGGGCAACGAGTACAGATGAGCGAGGGCTTTCCCCAAGCAATTGGGTTGCTGGTCCTTGCGAGTAACCGTGATATGGCAGGTTACTCAAACTCACCAGCCGGCGTGCTGGCAAGACCAGGCACGCAATACTAGCGACTGCACGGAGAGTAAAGTGTCCGTGCTTGTCCACGCTATGTGTAGCGGGACAGACTGACTGGAGACGGTAGAGAGGGCAGACGTATCCTTAACCAATACGATAGCTTTCTAGGCCATAGGCAAACATAGGGCTGTTCGTTTAGATTGTGTAATGCTAGCATCATCTATCATCACGTTGATGTATTCATATTGTGTAACAATGATGAAACCTAACGCTCGTAGAGCCATTCAAATGTCGGCTCTGAATAAATTGCATTCCTTTCGCAAATGTCATGAATTGTTATTTCGTGCAGTGCGAAAGTAGCGGAGTCTTGAAAAGCTGCAGCGCACAAGTCGCTGACAGTGATGTTTTTTTGCATTAGAAGATACTCTAATTCAGCCAGGAACATTTCAGCAATTTGAGCAATCATGCTCAAATAAAGGAAACACCTGACCGTATATTATTACGGTGGTTCCGCCTAAACGCGGAAAAACGAAATCTAGACACTTGAATGGTTCTTATGACAGCTATAGTGGCAGGTCTTGAGAAGAACTACACCAGCTATTAACTTGTGGCAAGTGTTACCAGATGGAAGGGACAATAGATTATAGTCCAACCTGAATTGTCTTCCTTGAAAGTAGATGTCTGATTCTAATAGTGTACTGAACGAGTACGAAGACTTGGAACTGTGTTCGTGTAGGACTCAGTGACATATCAGTTGCCTTATCTGATTCTCCAAACATTGGTACTGTGATATGAGTATAGGACCATTGAAGTGGTTATTGACATATTCTTCAAGCAGTGTTACTGTGCTATGATTGCGGGACCATTAGATTGGTCAGTGGTTACTTAGGTTCATCGAAGTCACGAATACTTGGAGTCAAATCCAGGAGGATTGTCTCCCAGCCAGTGTTGAACGAGAACTATGTATTAACCGTGACGTAGTGGGAGTGATAAATATGCAGTTGGTCCAATTGAGTGAGGTCCAGCAGTGACTCTATTGTTGTGGATCCACGCTCGGGAGACGGAGTGGTCTCCAAGGTTCTAGTCATCTCACTGGAAGGAAGCCGGGTGAGTGGCGGACCGACTGGACGGGACATCTGCATCCAATCTACTTCTCAACTCAATGATGACAACCATATCTCTGATTCTGTCTCTACTCTGTCCTCTATTTGTGTAAATAGATTTTTCTATCAGGATGTTCATTTCAGTTCTATATTCTCAAGGGTAGAATAAACTTTATGTAAGTTGACTTGCTCTTTGTATAATGATTGAGTCTGGTCTCGGACGATGCCTAAGTGTTCATTGTTCCACAGGAGTAGGTAGTTAGTGGGGGTCTAGAATCTGGAGGGGCTTGTAGACATAATTAACTAATATGAGATCAACCACAGAGTAAAAATGTGTATCTGCCTGTCCAACCCCTGGGGCTAGAATACACGGGAGTGCCAGAGACACCTCGGGGGTGGTTCACTCTCACTACCCAAGGCGATCTTGTTACACTCCAGATACAGAGTCTGGTGGGGTGACACCTAGGATGGATTTATACAAAACAACAATTAAACGACTAAACCTAGGATGGACTTATACAAAACATTAATTACACGACTAAACCTAGGATGGATTTATACAGAACAACAATTACACGACTAAACCTAGTGTCATAGGAGGTAGAATATCAAGGACAGGAAGACATAGTTTCCTATACTTAAGTGCTCAAAGACAAAGAAGCACAACACTGACTTTTAATGGGCCAGAGAAGAAAAGGACAATAAGGAGAAATAGAGAAAGAGCACTGTGTATATCCTCCTCTGTTAACAAGAAAAGGGGTAGAATTTAGACAGAAGATTCCAGGAGTTCTTAGGGCGGGGGATGTACTGTTGTACACCCCAGACAGAAGATTACACTGCTGGACTGTAACAGGATCAATGAGTTTACACAACAAACTACAGACTAAACAAAACAAATTAAGAACAACAAAATTAGGTTTTTATTGACAGATCTGCATGATTTAGTGACAAACAGGCATCTTGACATGTCACATAATTGACATATACAGAAATGGGAACCTATGTTCCCACAGTAATCACTGCTGCCTAACATCGCTACGCACATGACTAGGTACCCATCTTCACAAACCAACAAGGACATGGCAACAACAGAGCCTCAACGTAAACAACAACGGTAACAGCAGGTATGGACTCTCTATTGTAATCATCTCAGGACTCATGGACAGTTGGTACATACAGAAATGGGAATCTGAAATCCCACAGTTAGAGATAACTGCTGCCTAGCACTGACTACAGGGGCGGTCTCTAAATGACAGTGAGACCTCAATCATGTTCAGTTGAGTCGAAGGGCACCCTCAATACCCACACAAGACACCCGCATCACAAAAGTCGACTGGGACCAGATACAGCGAAAATCCATAACATAACGAGTAACAAAACTATAACCCTAACAGCAGAGATATAGTGGCATAAACACGCATAAACAGGTATACGAAGGGGATGTGAGTGGCCTACGACATTAACCAGAGCTGGGGCTCAAGTTTGCTCTACAAACCAACCAACAACCATGGCCATGGGTCACTACCTGCAATGCATGACAAGGTACAACATCTAATTAATAATCATCAAAGCATCATTATTTGCATCAACACATGGACTTCACAGGACAACAACTACAGCAACGGTGTATGCAAACAGTGTCCTTGTGGCACAAACATAGACATGGACTGTGTAAGCTCACACCAACCACATGATACTTCAACTGGACAACAATGATATGGATAGGTTATAGGCTATACTCCACATAAAATATAAACAGAGCACACACGCTCTACAGCATCCTTCGGAGTGATTGGGCCCACAATTAATGCAACAGCCACCACCATATCATGGGACAATCTTAATGTGAGGGCGGATCATCCCTCGTCACAATGCTTCGCAGCCTTTCCTGGCTTCTCATCTAACTCAGTATTTACTTCTTGAACACTCTCAGTTCAGGGGGATCATTACCTACAGATCTCTGACACAACACAACTTCTCATCCCCAACATCACAGGCTGAGAATACCACCCATGAATGCCAATGTTACACAGCAACACTCATCAACTAGTCAAAATCAACACCGAACACAACTCAGCTACACCGGTGTACAACGACTCTAACAGGACAACACAATTTGAACATGTACATACAGGACATAAATACAGTTCAATGCACTAACAGCAATCAAGCAGACATAGGATATGCAATTCAACATGACATCACCAGGACACACACCTTTGTACACCAACTAGACAACATCAATATACCATGACACCGGCAACAATCAAGACACAGGCTATAACATAAGTCACCGCCAACAACTCAGACATATAACATACACCGCGACATAAAACATCACAATCATCAAATGATCACTCTCACCATAGCCATAATCATCCCAATCATCCTAGCTGACACTACATGATCAGCCTCAACATAGTCACCACAATCATAATCCCCATCATCACTCTCACCATAGCCATCACTACAATCATAATACCCAATGCACCACCTTTCCCTCATCTTCTGTCATTTAAATACCTAAACTTATGAGGGATGCCATATGATATAGGACACACTGCTCCTGCAATGTCCATGTTTTGATAAAGGATATCAACAACAATATGACATCACACACATTACTGCATGATATTATAAATTAATAACCAACAGGTAAAACATGTTTAACTATGAAAAGTAAAGGAAACAGGAATAACCATATTTGTAGAATGTGACAATGTAACCTTCCAAATAGAATAATCACAACATTCACAGAAAGTTAAGGATAAAGATAAACATGTATTACACAGGAACTCAATTGAGGCACTCTTTGAGGCCCCTAAGATAGCTCATAAAATAAACACACAATATTACCAAGTGAAAGTACACAAAATAGTGGCCAGAGTGCCTCATTCATATGAGACAGGATCCAAGAACAACCATGTCCATGGCAGGATACAGAACATTAGTTCTAATATAATAAACAGTGTACTATATATATTATGTCATTATTACACACTAATGACCAATAAGTGTTATTCAAGGCCCAACACAATCAGTGTAATATTATTTGTGAGTGGACAGCAAATGTACAGTTGAGCGCTCTGTTCCCCATCATTCTTCCTATGATACCCCGGTTATAAACTTTGCTATCTTACGCTTCATGTCACATGACAACTACATATTAATATCTCTGCGAAGGGTGGTACGCAGCACTAAATCACATTCTTCCCCTCAGTAAAGCCCCACTTCATTCGCAGTTGTCATGATTACATTATGATTGCTCATCCGCACCCCGCGTATTAAAAGTGCATTATTTCCTCAGATTCTATGCTAGTGCTCTGTATTTTCCTCTTGTCAGAACACAGACTTTACAGGACAATACCTACATCCTCCTCTACTCTGGACTATGATACTACATATTTTTAATACTGTATTGAATCGTGGCTATATCAAATTCTATAGAACTACCAAACACAGTACAGTATCGATATTTGATTACTTCCAATCCGTACTGCACTGTCTGCTACCTTAAATCTAAAAACCTACAAATATACACACCATCGTATGAGAACAACCTTTCTCCTGCATCGTCACTGAATACCCCTGGTACTAGTTTTCTTAATACACCCCTGCCAATCTGCAGAGTAGCACTTTTACCGTCACTAATTGAGGCAAACCCATGTTGTTGTCTTTCTGCCGGTTACCGCCATTTTACATGCGAAGATAACTCTACTAATTTTAGTCACTCAGGAACAGAAGAGCTCCTCAAACTATAAACCGAACTAAACCAAATTCTACCTCAACCCTGTGGATGTTATAAGTTTGGAGCTCCCAGTTGGGGACTAGAGGCACCACTATCCTATCTTTAATTAAGCTATCTAAATAAATTTAACTCACCAAGAGTGGGCTTACAAATTGCCAGTTATTTTGATGGATTTCCTCGCCTCGTGTGTGGGCCACACAAGCCAGTCATGGTTGAATCTAGAGGCATTTGTGACTCCCTGCTCTGGTCCAGTGACTGGGGAGGGCTGGTTAAAGCCTCTCTATTTGATCATCTCTACATAATCGCTCCTTCGGCCACGGTTGTCTGGTTTGGAGAGACCGGGAAACTGACACGCGCCTCTATTTATCCTCGCTTCCAGAGCGGCTTCCCATCGTACCCCAGGGCACTGCAAGGGATGCTGGTATTGGTAACATCATCATCATCATGTATCGCGCCAGACTATTACACTAGGATGGACTTATACAAAACAACGACTAAACCTATAACAAAACCTATTTCATAGGATACTTTTACCACCTTTGGTGGGGTGATACCTAGGATGGATTTATACAAAACAACAATTACACGACTAAACCTAGGATGGACTTATACAAAACAACAATTACACGACTAAACCTATAATGGATTTATACAGAACAACAATTACACGACTAAACCTAGGAAGGACTTATACAAAACAACGACTAAACCTAGGATGGCCTTATTCAAAACAATGACTAAACCTAGGATGGCCTTATACAAAACAACGACTGAACCTAGGATGGACATATACAAAACAACAATTACACGACTAAACCTAGGATGGACTTATACAAAACAATGACTAAACCTAGGATGGACTTATACAAAACAATGACTAAACCTAGGATGGACTTATACAAAACAACTACTAAACCTAGGATGGACTTATACAGAACAACAATTACACGACTAAACCAAGGATGGACTTATACAAAACAATGACTAAACCTAGGATGGACTTATACAGAACAACAATTACACGACTAAACCTAGGATGGACTTATACAAAACAACAATTACACGACTAAACCTAGGATGGACTTATACAAAACAAGTTTAATGTGCCCCGCCGCTCAGCTGTAGAACAACAAAGAGACCACCAATTCCTATATATGTAATACAATCCCAGCCTATTTGAACACTATCTCAGTACAGACTGTATGCTTCCTTAAAGATACTAATAGTATTTTAAAATGACAACTAGTATAATACACATTCTCCCAACTGTGACAGGATACATCTACTCTTACTTTAGCGAATTATTCTTCTTCTTTCGTTCGCCTAAATTATGTTTATAACTGCAATGTTGTCTCTTGTATGAATCAAACAGTCTTTTTTAGTTCATCCAGCAGTCCATAGAGTTTATCTTCCACTGTTGTCTCTCTAGGCCAGACGGTTCGCCTGGATATGTTGTAGTTTGTTGTAGTTTTAACGAATTATAATTGCCGTGCTAAAAATTAGTTTTAGAGGGTCATGATTATTGATTTTTGCATTTTCCGCGAGCTTATGATGCACATATTGTTTCTGTTTTTATTGTCTAAGATAAGCTTCATAAGTAATGTATAAATGAAATAATATATGAGACGGGAGAGCTTGTATTTCTAATTCTTAACCCTTTGAAAATAAAGTTCGTTAGTTCGTTCGTTCGTTCGTTCGTTCGTTCGTTCGTTAATTCGTTCGTTCGTTCGTTCGTTCGCTTGTTCGTTCTCTCTGTCCCTCTCTGTATTTCTCTCTCTGTATTTGTCTCTCTGTATTTCTCTCTTTGTCTTTGTCTTCCTCTATGTATCTCTCTGCCTGTCTCTATCTCGCTTTGTCTCTTTCTGTCTCTCCCTGTCTATTTCTTTCTCTCTTTGTCCCTCTATGTCTCTCTGTCTCTCTATGTTGCTATAACTCTTTATGCCTTTTCCTGTGTCTGCCTCTCTCTTTCTGTCTCGCTGTCTCGCTCGGTCTCGCTTTCTCTCTCTCTCTCTCTCTCTCTCTCTCTCTCTCTCTCTCTCTCGCTCTCTCTCTCACTCTGTCGCTGTCTTTCAATCTCTGTTTCTCTGTCTCCATGTCTTTGTCCCTCTCTCTGTCTCTTATTGTCTCTCTATTTCTCTCTCTCTCTCTGCCTCTTTCTGTCTCGCTGTCACTCTGTGTCTCTCTCTGTCTCTTTCTATCCGTCTCTGTTCCTGTCTGTTTCTTTCTTTCTTTCTTTCTTTCTTTCTTTCTTTCTTTCTTTCTTTCTTTCTTTCTTTCTTTCTTAAATCTCGTTTACTTGTACCAACTTTCTGCCTTTCTGTCCAAGTAGCACCATAAATACCCAGTACGCCTCATCGCAAGCTACACCCCAATACTCCTCATGGCACAGCAAAGAGCCCCTGACTACTCTCAAAATATTTGAGCAATGTAGAAATGCTTATCGATCAACAGACGCTACGGCAAACAAACGGCCTTTAAATAAATAGAGAACCAGAGGTGGAGTGGTAGGGAGAGAATGAGAGAAGATCTAGAAACAGGCAGTTGATAATTAATTCATGGATAGCCCGTATCTTTACATCCCATAATTCTCAAATTGCAGACGTCAGTGGTGGGCGCGCGCAATTATCAGATAATCTGTAGAGTGACATTGAAAGAGGATCTAGGGCACAGTGCGGGGCGGGAATGGGGTGGGGAGATGGTGGATTTGTAATCCTAAAGGATGGAATATGAACATAATTGTCACCATAGCTTTCTTTCTTTCTTTCTTTCTTTCTTAATTAATTAATATTTTTATTCATACCACACTACCCATTTGCTCTGTCTGTCTATCTGCCTGCCTGCTTGCCTGCCTGCCTGTCCGTCTGGCTGTCTTCTTGCTTTCTTCTTTTCTCTCTTTCTTTCTGTCTTTTCTTGGTATTTAACAAGGCAGACGTGGTTGCGGCCTTGTGGGAGCACGTGTACACCTCGAAGGAGCAAATGGATCACCATGGTCTGGCAAGAATGAGACAACGAGGAGTGACGAGGGGATCTGGCCGACGCTCAACGCTCAGAGGAAAGGCGAGACGGACATATAATCAGATTGCTACTGGTACTATTGGTGTTGGAACTCTTCGCTGGCTGCTGAGAATGGGGACGGAGCGCTTATGGGAATGCCCCGAATGCTGTGATGTCGATTCCTAAATCAATCAATCAATCAGTCTTGGTATTTAGAATATTTGATGCACAGTCATACAACAGTCTGTGTAGTATGTAACATCCCAAGACGAGATTTCATATACATGAAATCTTCTTCATCCGATGAAAAGTTTTATTTGAACAGATTACTCTGTTTGTTATCTGTGTGTTGGTGATGTTCGTTGTGAACTGGTTAAACCTCTAGCCCCGCGCTTTCACAGTTGTAGGTTTGTTCCCATCTGCCATTCGGCTCACCAGTGCAATTTTCTCGGAGATTCCTGGGGGTCGTCACAGGAGATTCGGAGTTAGTACTGTATGCACCCCTTTCGGTAGGACGCCCTGCGGAAAGAGACCGACCCTAATCAGATAAACCCCGGTGAAATGAAGTCGACCCTCTCGCCTTATTCCCCCCTTTCCTCCCCCCTTTAAGCCTTTATCTCTGTGTGTTCACGGCTGGCAAGGGATGGACATGTGACAGATATTACTAGAACAAACATTGCTCTGCAAAAACTAAAGCGATTAAATTTTTACTGACTGCAGTAACTTAAACTGACGGTCTCCATGGCTAAAGGCTTACGGGCGCGATTCGTGGGATTGCTTACCCGAGTTCAAAACGCAGCTGCGACAGATTTGGCAGCAGACCGCGTCGCGCTGAGTTTTAACGTTTTAGTATGGGAGCCGGTCGTTCAGAAAGCAATGGCAAACTTTGAACGTAAACTTGCTAAGATATCAACAACAGAAGTATAATGTTGGTGTTGACACCGATGTCATGTAAAAAGGAAATGAAAAAAATAAATTGCACACGTCACATTAATAAATTATGCATATTTCCCATGGCAACACACGGATGCAGAACTTAGTCATTCAAAATATGAACTGAAATGCACATGCTCAGTCTTCGTAGACTTAGATGGATAGGACACGTTAAGAGGATGGACGATGGTAGAATACCAAAGGACATCTTTTTTGGGGAACTACACAGATGGGTAAGAGATCTCGGGGTCGGCCTCTACTGCGATACAAAGATGTGTGTAAGCGGGACATGATTGATACAGGCATTGATATTGCACATTTGGGAGCAAGTCGCCACTGATCGCCTTGCATGGAGGGAAATGGAATAATCAGGAATGCAATAAAGACAATGAGAACATTTTCATTTATTTACGTTTGCTAGCTTTGAATTCAAGCGCATCCACACACGTACAACGACTTCTAGTTCACTGGAATGACTTTTGCGTGTAGCTTAGCTTTGCCTATTGCAGGTGACCTTCGCCATCAGGCTAACCCACTCCGGCTTCAGAGGTAGTTGTAATTTGCGTCCTGCAGAAAGGTCAGACACTCAGCGCCTGAGACGTCAGCTGGTGCATGATGGTGGAAATGACCATCTGAGGGAAATGCAAAGAATATCATGAACAGACAGAAAAACCAGTGAGCAAGTCCTACAAGAAACAAATGAAAACCGTAAACTGATTAAAGATATTAGACGCAGACACAATTGTTGGGCACGTTATGAGAAGACATAAACTAACATACTTCTTGACAACTGGCAAAATTAAGAGGTAAAAAATATTTTTAAAAACAAGGAGAAAACACAGAAGTAAATACCTGGATGGCTTGGCCACGTGGTAGGGTCGAGACAAGAACACTGAGCTGATCCATGACTCTGGTGATCGTGTAAGATGTCAAAACATGACCTCCCATTCTTATCGGCATGTCATATGATGATGATGATGATGATGATGATGATGATGATGATGATGATGATGATGATGATGATGATGATGATGATGATGATGATGATGATGATAATTGTGGATGAACACTTTTTTGGGAGGGGGGGGGGATGTGCGGGGCATATCCTATTTACAGGACATCACTGTCAATACCAGCATTTTACTGCTGTTGTTGATGTCTTGGCAAGGTTATGTTCAGTAGTTTGCCATTGCTTCCTGAACGACCGGCTCACAAACCAACACGTTACAACCCAGCGCGACACGGTCTGCTGCCAAATCGGTCACAGCTATGTTTCAAAACGAACATTTACTCGGCGAATTTGTCTGATCAATGACATTCGCTAAAGCCATGGGGTGTAACTAGTATGCCATTTTTGAAGTAAAATGTAACAAACTGTCGTCTGTCATTACGGCAAGACGTCAAAGAGGTGAGATGAACATGTAAGCAGAACAATATGTGTGTTACAGAAGCGTAATAACATTTCTTTTGATGGAGAAAATAAAATAAATATATATAACCAACAGGAAACATATATTAAAGAAAATTGGTTACTAAGACAAATACAACTGAGGACAGTAAAATATGATTGCCATTAAAGAGAGCATGCAGGCTAGCATAGTTGACAGAGCATTGGGCTGGACATGCCGCGAGCACGATTGAACAGCTAGTTCGACCCCTGCACTTGTTGTCTGAAAAAGTAAGCGACAGATTGGCCACAGACTCATCCTTGCATTCAGTCCTCACAAAATGTGATGTCGCAATCATATCACAGATCCTTAACAGAAACTTCTTCCTGGCAATTATTATATTATTATTATTTACAGAGATGTGACTGGCGAGAAAATATAATTAATTAGAGACACTGTCAGGGAGGCCCTGGAGATGTGGAAATACAGAAGAATATGTCATATTTCATGGAAACAAAAACACGCAAAAACAGAGGTTCTAGAAAAATTGGGAATGAAAAGAGAGTTGATGAAAGATATTTAAAAAAGAGAAAAGTGAAATATTTCGGCCACGTTAAAAGACAGGAACACTGAACTGATCCACGCCACTGGTGATCGAGTGAAATGGCGAGTCATGACCGCCCACACTTTCCGGCATGGCACATGATTGATTGATTGAAAAGACATAACAATCTTATAGAAACCATACTGGAGGGTAGGGTTGATGACAGGCGAGCAAGAGGTAGACAACGATACAAGTGGAAAGATAACACCAGGAGATGGACGAACATCAATCTGAAAGAATGTACAGTCAAGGCGAGAGGCAGACAGTCATGGAGATCCATTACAGCAACCAACATTGTGGAGACGGCACCTGATTATTTTAGTGACCGTGGAAGCGTAGAAGAGGAGAAACACTTCATAAATGGATTCAAGATGTGATAGATAGTTTACAGATTACATCTTAAAGTTTTGACAGATATTTACACATTATAGTTTCAAATTGTGACAGTTAATTTACATACTTCAAGATGTGACAGACAATTTACACATGACGGCTTCAAGATGTGACATATAATTTACACATTATGGCTTCAAGATGTGACAGATAATTTACACATGACAACTTCAAGATGTGATACATAATTTACACAAGAAAGTTTCAAGATGTAGCAGATAATTTACAAATTACGGCTTCAAGGTGTGCCAGTTAATTTACACTTTACGGCTTCAAGATGTGACAGACAATTTACAAACGAGAGCTTCAAGAAATGACGTATATTTACAAATTACATCTTCAAGTTGTGACAGATAATTGACACACTACAGCTTCATGTTGTGACATATAATTTACACAAGACCAAGCCTTTTGGAATTAAATCTTGTACAATAAAGTCAAGTCACTCGCCCTTAACCGTTAACCTCAACAAGGTATTCTTTCTTCAATCCATGGGAGTCTCTGTGGCGAAGTGGTCACGCCGTTTGACTCGGGCTCCGAAGGTTGTGGGTTCGATTCCGGGCCGCGCCCTTCGGTTCACGATTTAAATTTTTCAGAGACTCCTGTGGGTCATCGCTAGAGCTACGGAGTTCGTGCTTGGTGCGACGCTTTCCGCGCTGCGGAAAAATACCGAGCCATATGGGATAAAACCCGGTGCAATGAAGTCGACATTTAAGCGACTTTTCTTTTTTCTTCAATCCATGGTATTCTTTATGCTACCTATGGTATTCTTTCTAAAATCAATGGTATTCTGTTATATACCCATGGTATTCTTTCTGCAATCCATGGTATTCTGTCCACATGTCACAGAATGATGATAGTTTAATGATTCCCAGATAGAATTGGATGTAACACAAATACAAGGAAGAAGGAGAGTTAACCAATGTGTACTTCATTCTGAGATGAGGACGAATAAAAGATCATTGACCGACACATATGAAAATAGGATACAGGTACGCGCCGAGGCCAGTGACTCCCGCTAGTATCGGCCGACGGGAAAATGAACGGAGAATGCTTTGAAGTGCAAACGAGCGATGGACAGAGGACCAGCGCAACAGCGGAGACGGTGATCAAAGGGGTGGGACACTTTGAGGTACCAACGTCGGAGAATACAGGGAAACATCGTAGAGACGAAGGAGACCGGAGCACGGAGCGGCCGGACGTATACGGACGTATACGTGATTTAACTGAACTTTTGATGTTACGGGTACGACAAATTTGATTGTAGATCAAACAATCAACGGAGGATGGGACACGCAATATAAATAGCTGAACATGGAGTTTCGGTTTAGTGTGTGTTCCAAACTGGGCTGAATGATCTATGCCTCCTGAGTGGGAATAGAAAGACACGTCCCTAATGGTTTAAAGAAGAGGGGATATTAGTGTGTTATTCGCTAAGTGTATTTCGATTCCAGGAACATAGATGCATATATAAGGTATTAATATATTAGAGTATAGTTTTAGCATAGGAATATAGATGTGTGTGAATAGCATTTACCATGGCTTTCTATTAGTGGATAGTTTAGACTTTGGTGAATTCATATGTCTTATGCGGGTGTTTACTTCGGAAGCCTTGTCATTATGGCTGGAGAAGGACACTTGCATAGGTAGTAGTAAGGGGCGGACGCTTATCACTGGATCTGTTATACTTCTCCACAGGTTCCAATCTCCTAGTGAAATCAGAGAAGAGATGAAGAGTACTACACTTGAGCAAATAAAGTACCTACTTAGAACCAAAAAGAACATAGACATGTTTTAAGATGAAGAAATGATAACGTAACGTCAAATACAGAACACTGTATGCTCAAACGAATATACCACTAAAACACTTAAAAGGAAAAGATGTTAACCTGTGGCAAGCAGGGATACTTAAAACTACATACGTCTTGTATGCCTAGGGAAGAAAGAATAGACAAGTAAAAACATTGCTAGTAATAAAAGACAATAGGAAGAACTGTGACGATGTGGTTGTTTCCGATTTTGGATAATTACCGTCATGAAACAGACTCGGGCGCAGTCATAAACTTACGGGACTTTTATTACGGTACAGTGAATCAGTGGTGAACAGTTTTGTTTCATTCAATAACGGATTTACCATCAGACTCAAGCATACTGTTTGATGTGCTGTCCTGTGATCTTGAAGAATGAATGGGCGAGAAGCAACACCGCTGATAGACATTCAGAGTTCATTCTGGCACCAACAATAGAATACACTATCAACTACGCTTACAAAGTCCATACATACACCAGACATAGTTTTTATTAATAAATCTGTTGTTTATCGTTGAAAGGAACTGTTGTCGGAGTATGTGTTGAGGGAATAACAGAGAGAGTGAAAGAAATAGATATATGGAAGGGAAGACAGAAGGGAGGAGTGTAGACATAAGTCAGTCAATAATCCCAACAGAGAATAAAGTTGAAGATGTGCTTGTTGATTCCACATTCCTCCCGGGTAAACAAGTGACACCACATTCCATAGTATTTGTAGTAGTGTATAAGAATACGAAGGCTTGTTGTTTTCTTGTTGATATAACGTTTATTACTGTAAGATGACAAAGCTTCGATGTTCTCCTCCACACAAGACAAAAGGCCGGATCTTCACTGCCCTTGCCAACCCAATACGTCACGATTGAGCATCTCCCACCCTTTCACTCTCGATGCTCAATCGTGCTGTATCTGTTTCCCGCTAGATTCTAATAATACCCCAATACTCCTCCCTTACTGTTACACCTCCCCATGTTGAATAAAGAATTTTCCTTTATAAGGAAAACTCTTTACTCCTAATCCCCATACTCCATTCCCTCTTTGTCTTCTAATCTTCCCTAAAATCAAGTTTGAGTAAATAATATATCTTTTAACTCTTCTCCCAGTGATATGGTCTGCTAATAACCCCCCCCCCCCCCCCCCCCATATACTTCTTCTTCGACTTTTATTTATATAATACCACGTATGATAACCCTGTTAATCCAAACAGTCCTTCTTTCCTTTTTATTTCCCCAACATTATATAGTTATCTACTACATAATTCTTCATTTCTGGTTCTTTCTTGTTTCCTGTATCAAATATACATATTATAAGAACAGCTCATAAATTATTTATCGAAATCTTTGACCTTATAAAATTTCTCATTCTTTACTATTCTGGTTCTTTCTTGGCTCATCTAGTTTCCTGTATCAAATATACATATTGTAAGAACAGCTCATAAATTCTTTATCGAAAATTTTGACCTTATACAATTTCTCATTCTTTCAAACCCCAGGACGTACAAAAACAATGTAGTTAGAAAAAGTAAAGAAGCGGTGCGCACCTAGTAAAGAACATAAAGAATGAATACACGACACGACCACATGGACATACAGTAAATGTACATTTAAGACATTCACCCTTTACCTCCCTTGCCAATAAAAAAATTTTGTAAAATAATTTTTTAAAACACCTTATGAAATATATCATTGTTCGTTATAAAACAATTTGGCATAAGTTTTCATAAACCTTATATATTTCAGATTGACATTGCCAACCACAATTCTGTTCCACTTTCGTTATCTCACCTTTTACCATGAGCCCATGTTCATATTTTATGAACACCTTTAATATAATTAAAGCTGGTATTTCACAGCACCTATATCTTGCCCCCGTACATCCCATCCTGCTATTTTATAAATACAGTGACGTGTGTGCAAGCCCTGGATACGTCTATCCATTCGTGTACACACGTTCACCAAGTATGGTTTCCCACTAGTTAATGAATGCGTAGCATTCCTTATCTATTTACTCTTAAATTTCCCTTTACCTTATATCAGTGGACAAATTAGTTTTTATCAACTCTTTTCTGAACGAAAAAAACCTTTAGCAAAACCCCATTCATTTGAAACTCAAACTTACTTAACTAACTTTATAACCATGTAACTCAATATACCAAACCCTTTATGTAATCTAAATAAAATGAACACAACCTCCTCCAAATTAATCTAGAAGAAAAAAACACATTTTTACAATGACATAACATGCATGTTGTCAAATCAGAATAAAATATTCTATTCTACCTATCACTATTGGACACTTTTACGGACCAATAGTTTTTATCAACTCAAATGCTAGGAACACAATCGCCCTATTCTAAATCAATTAATCAAACAATAACAATCATTTTCCAAGACCAAATCAAGAAAACAAAATGAGGCATTACAACTTAGGCTCAATAAAACAACCAAACAATAGTCATCATATCATATATGAATCATGACTCAAAACAATTTTAACTCTCTTAATATTACTACGTATATTGGCCCACCAAGATTGGTCTCTCATACTAATTATTTTTATGACCATCTGTATATCTGTTAACTACAGACCAACTAGTATCACCTCTGTTCTATCTACATAAACAAATCAGTAATCAGTAATCAACATTTACTATACCATCTCCCCTCATAACCTAACATCCAAAATATCCTCTTAAGTAAGCACTGTAAACTACATGTTAAATCCTTTTTTTATAATGTGGCCACTAATCCAATATTGACTCAATGTAGATCTGGTCTGCCTATTATTTCCTTTGGACCAATCTTCACTAACAACTTTTTAATCCTTATCGTTAGGCACGGCATTTCTAGCAGCAATAAAAAGTACATTCACCCCCTGTACCGATACCTCATCCATAGAGTCCTTTTCCACTTCCCCCGTTTCGTATACTTCCTCAAGCATCACTTACAGTTCTAAATCCTGAAACTTATAACTTGCCATCTGCAGTACTTTCAACTTATCTATCTCCTACGTTTCCACTTCTTCAACAACTCCAAGTTTCTGTGAATAAGTGCTAATTCTACATCAATATCTTCTTCTTCATACAACCTACTAGTTTCCTCCATACTACCACTTGACTCTGACTTTTCATCCATTTCTTCTTCTTCGTCTGTATGTCTCTCTTTAGCTGCCGCTAATCTCTTCCGTTCAATATCCCACCTAATTTGTCGATCACTCTTTCTTAAGGATCTTTCCAGTAGAGGTATATCGTCTCCGCTTGTTGAATAATCTCTAATTCTCCTCTGTCTTTTCACTTCTTTATCTCTTTGACTGTCCATTCTTCTTTTCGTTGCTTGCCTAGTATTTCTAAATGGAGCAGCTGTGTCTTCTTCCATACTATCATAATGAGTTTCATTTAGCCCTTCTTCTTCCATTCTTTTCGGAATTGTCTGTTCTTGAGTATCTTCGTAACTTGGATTTGCTAGCAACTGATTTTGTTCTGGTTCTTTTCTAAGATCTGGGGTTACTGTAGCTTTTCTAAAATCTGGGGTTACTGTAGCCCCTCTAACAACCTGTTCATCCAAAAAATTCGCATCCGAATAATAATTATTATTATAATTATTATTTTCTATCTCATCTTCATCTTTTCTTAAGTGTTCAACGTGTGCCCTTGCTATATGTGCTGTGACCTGGTTCTTTATAATATACGATACATTACCTAGTTTTTCCAAAACGTAATAACCTGGAATCCAACGAGCATCAAACTTAGAGTTTCTTCTATGCTTTTTGTAATAAACTCTATCACCTACCTTAAACTCCTGTAATTTTGTATTTACATTTTTGTACTTTTTCTGTCTTTCCCTAGCTTTAATTATATTATTCCTTAACCTCACATGTGCTTTATGCATTTCTTGTATTATGGTCTCTTGAAATTCTTCACCCATATATTTCCGTCTAGGTTTTAATAGATTATCTATAGGTAATATTGGTTCTCTCCCGTGTATTAAATAAAATGGCGAAAAACCCGTGCTCTCATTTTGATTTGTACGAATAGCGCTAAGAGCAGGTCCTAAAAACAGATCCCAATCTTTTTCATGTTCATCAATAATCTTTGCTATAATGTCGTATAACGTCCGATGTTGACGCTCGTTTTTCGCATTTGAAGAAGGTCTATAAAATGAGGTCTTTATATGTTTTATATTTAAGTCTTTTAATAACTTTTCGAATTTTTTATTTACAAACTCTCTACCATTATCTGTAAGTATACTTTGTGGGCAACTAAACCTTGGTACGAACTCTTGTAAAAAAATATTAATGACAGTATCCGCGCTCTTATCTGGAATTGCATAAACCTCTGGCCAAAGACTGTAGACGTCTACTATATGAATTAAATACACATTTCCTGACAATGTCCTGGGGTGTGGACCCGATATATCTAAACTAATCTTTTGCATTGGGAACTGAGGAATATCTGTGTCTTGTAATGGAGACTTTATTGTTTTCATGTTCCTTAATCTGCACTTTTCACACGTATCTACATATTTGCATGCAGATTTAAACAAGTTTGGCCAATAATATTTACTTGAAAGTGCTTTCACCAGTTTGTCTCTACCGAGATGTCCATTTTCATCGTGATATGCTTTTAAAAGTTCATTTTCCAAATGTCTTGGAATATATTTCCTTAGCTGTTCGTTCCTTTCACACATATAATATAACTGTCCATCCTCTTGTAAAAGCAAATAATTCCTTTTATATTTGTTATCTTCTGTTTCTCGTAATTTTTCTTTTATTTGTATGACTCTTGGGTCCAAATCTTGCTCTTCTTTCATATTGAATTGTGCTAACTGTAGGTCTTCTTCCCTATGTTCAGACTCTTGATCCGATGGTAGACTATCAAATTCTTCCCTATTTATTATAGCAGAATCTAGAATATTTACTTGCCAATTCCGGTCGTCTATCTCTGGTTCAGCTGCCTCCTCTTCTGTATCCTCTGATGACTGTGTATATGGAATTCTAGACAATAAATCGGCGCATGTATTTATCCTACCTGGTATGTACTCAATTACGGCGTCGTACCCCTGTAGATTCAATGCCCACGTCTGTATTTTCCTGTTCTGCACTGGAGCTTCTAGAAAAGACTTTAAAGGCATGTGGTCAGTTCTAATAACAAAATTTGCGTTATGTAAGTAGTAATTAAGTTTTTGAAGAGCGTAATGAATCGCGTAAGCCTCTTTCTCAATAGTCGTCCATTTCCTTTGTGATTTACTAAGTTTATGCGACAAGAAGTAGATAGGCCTTTCATTTTTAACGCCTGGTATTCCAGACTCTTTTCCTTCATATGGTTGCACCAAACATGCTCCTACTGCATTGTCCGAAGCATCTGTGTACAGTATTAACTGTTTGTTTAAGTCTGGATGCGTCAACAGTGGTACCAGTGTTAAGCTGTTTTTTAAATAGTCGAACGCTTTTTGACATTCATCATCCCACTTAAACCTAGCGTACTTGCCTGTTAAGTTTGTAATAGGTTCAGCTATCCTTGAAAACGCTGGAATAAATCGCCTATAATACGCACATGTTCCTATAAAAGCACGTACTTCCTTAACGTTAGTTGGAGCAGGTAACTCTTTAATAATCTTTATCTTGTCCTGGTCTGGTTTAATACCTTCTCTATTTATAATGTACCCCAAATATTTTGTTTCTGTCTTTAAAAATTGGCATTTACTAAGCTTTAACTTTACATCATGCTTTCTTAACCTGTCAAACACTAGTCTAATATGTTTCAAATGATCCTCCACATCTCCCTTCGTATAAATCAGAATATCATCAATATAAGCAAGAGCGAACTTTTGCATACCCTCTAGAACTTCATTAATTACGAGCATATAATGAGAGGGTGCCGTTTTGACGCCAAAAGGCATTCGTAAAAATTCGTACGAGCCCATATGGGTACAAAAGGCGCTTTTCTTTTGTGCGTCTTCCGACATCGGAATACACCAAAATCCTGACCTTGCGTCCAGCGTTGTAAAATATGTAGAGCCATTAAGCAGCCCCAAAATATCATCAATTACCGGCAGTGGGTACGCTACATTCTTGGTAATTTTGTTCAACGCCCTGTAATCGCAGCAGAAGCGACTCGTACCATCAGGCTTGGCCACAATTACCACAGGAGATGACCATTCTGACTTCGACCTTTTTATTATTCCTGCTTTTAGCATCTCCTCTATTGCCTTTTCCACGATTTCTCTATTTCTTAATGGAGTTCTATATGGTTTTAAACTTATTGGTGGATGATCTCCCGTGTCTATTTCCATTGTAACTGTTCGCGTCTTTCCCAATTCTAAATCATTAACCGCAAACACATCCTGATTTTGCTTTATAAATTGTTCCAATACTTCCTTATCTTCTGGCAGAGCTTTTAACTGTGACAACAATTCTTGTTCCCTTGTTATTTTGTCTAGTGAACATATTTGGGCTTTATTTCTTCTAGATGGATGGATCAATTCATCCATTCTGATTTTTTCTCTTCTTCCGCGTCCGCGTCTGTTATTACTTCTTTCATTAGAAGTTTCTGAATAACTTGTTCCCGACATTTCTGCTCTATTTGTTGCCAATATGTCACTAACGTTATGATCTAGTTTGGCTATCACACATCCTCTGTATAATTTGATTTCTCTACCTGTGTCGTTGATAACCATCACAGGAAAGGTTAAGTATTTATCCAACTCCATTACTCCATCTGGAACCTCCAAACCAGGCTCATCTATTATTTCCTCTTGTAACTCAGCGATTCTGACTGTGTTTCCTTCCATATAATATGGGTTTCTCTTCAGCTTTGCTTGTATCAAATTAACCGACTGTGGTTTTAACGTCGTTGTCATTTTAACTCTAACTAGTGCTGATATATGCATGTCCTCTTCTATATCTATATATACGTCTCTGAATTTTAACTTATGTAGATCATAAAAAAGTCTTATTCCATTTTTTATCAAAAAATCTCTCCCTATTAACATGTTTCTATTTAAACCCCTCACTACATGAAAAAGGTGTCTTACGTTGATCCCTCCTAACTTAAAATTTATCATTGTTTGTCCAATTACTTGTAAATTCTGTCCAGTAACAGAGTGTAAATTATTATGACTCTTAAATACTCTACAATTTCTTACTATTTTGTATAAAAAACTTTCTTTTATTACACTAACTTGAGCTCCCGAATCAATTAATGTACGAACTCTATACTTTCCTATTTCTAATATACAAGAGCTATAATCTGTTTTATCTTCTATAAATTTCTTGACTTCATCTAGTTGAAAATATTCTCTGTTCGACCTATTATACCTGTTATTAACATATTCTCTAACCCTTGGGACCTTATTATTTACCCTCCTATCATAGGTCCTGTCTAATAGGTAGGGCGCCGGTTTTCCTGTGTTCCTGTACCTGTAAAATTCCTGTGTCCATCAACAACATTCCTACTCACCCTATTATTATCATGTCTACCCTGTGTATTCGACTGGACACGCCTGTTATTACAAAAACGAGAAACATGTCCCCGTTGACCACAAACCCAACAGACAATATTTGTGTTATTTGTGTTTCCCACTGTCTCACTTGTAGGGTATCTCACATTTCTTCTTTCAACATAATCGCTCCTATTTCTACCTTGTAACGTTTGTATACCGCCTCTCCTATTCCATCCGAATCTTGTTTGTCCTATTTCCATGGGTTCCTCAACTCTGTCGTCTCGACTACTTCCCACTTCTCTTCCTGTTCTTAATCTAAACCTACGTCTCAAATTTTCCTCTTGTACCGCGATATCCACCGCTTGTGATAACCTCTCAGGGTTGTCCCTCATCAACTTAAGTTTCAAACCATCAGATTTTATGCCATCCACAAAAATCCCTACTAACATCCTTTCCACCTCCTCCCCTCGTACATTCTGTCCTAAGAATGCTTCTTCAGCCAGGTTAATCAATCTATCGCTAAACAATTGTACCGTCTCTCCGTTATTTTGTTTAGCCTGCCTCAACACCGAAAATGCATGTTGTGGATCCGTTATTTCTGCATATTTCCTCGCTAGGTCTTCTTTGAACTGTTCCCACGTCTCATCTACTCTAGCCTCTAATTTTCTTCTGATATGATCCGAAACTGGTTCCGTTGCCGTTTGATAAGCTAGTCTCATTTTTTCTTCATCTGTTGCTGAGATCAAATAGGCATATTTTTCTATGGAAGTGACCCATTTTTTATAGTCTCTGGCCTGTCCGCTAAATTTCACAACTTCTGTTGCCATCCCTTGTTGTTTAATCACCATATTAAGTCGGCCTACTGCTGTTCCCACGCCTGTTAAAACCTGTGCTAAGGTGTCCTGTTCCGCCATGCTGAAAAATACTGAAACAAAGCAAGCAAAGAACCACACAATTTCAATTTCTTAATTTAAAGAAGATGTGCTAAGGTGTCCTGTTCCGCCATGCTGAAAAATACTGAAACAAAGCAAGCAAAGAACCACACAATTTCAATTTCTTAATTTAAAGAAGATGTGCTAAGGTGTCCTGTTCCGCCATGCTGAAAAATATTGAAACAAAGCAAGCAAAGAACCACACAATTTCAATTTCTTAATTTAAAGAAGACACTCACTTATTATAGATAACCACAGTTATTTTCTGGGTTTAAGTATCACACAATTTTTTTTTCTTCTTAATTTAAAGAATTCACTCAGTTATTATAGAAAACCACAGTTATTTTCTGGGTTTAAGTATCACACAATTTTTAACTTCTTAATTTAAAGAATTCACTCACTTATTATAGAAAATCACAGTTATTTTCTGGGTTTAAGTATCACACAGTTTTTAACTTCTTAATTTAAAGAATTCACTCACTTATTATAGAAAATCAGAGCTATTTTCTTTTTGTTTCTTGACTCAAACCCGTACCTTCCTCCACTCAGCGTCAGATTTCGTTCGATCACCAGGAGCCTGTTTCAGCTGAAAATCAGTCGCGTAGTTCAGGTAGTCTACCTCTTCCCCCAGGTAATTACGTCACTTCTCTAGGGATGCCGGGATTATCTTCAACCCTTGGTTGGGTCCCGACCAGCTTTTTAGTCTTTGTTTTCACCCCGGGTGGGGTACATCATCGACGTCTTGAGATAACGATAACGTAAGTGGCTGGCGATTTGAAATTATCAAAATTCAGGTTATGGTAACTTTTCGAAACTCCCAGAGTTCAGATCGCGGCTATGGGAAGTCCTTTTGATAACGCTGAAGGCTGAAGTTCAGACTACAACCATGACCATCTCCCGGCCAACGTTAAAGTTCAGATAAGGTCTCTGGAAAGCCCTTTTTATGACGTAAAAATTCAAAGCTCGGCTCTGGGAAGCCTTTTGATGATGTAAAATTTCAAAGCACGGCTCTGGGAAGCCCTTTGATGATGTAAAATTTCAAAGCACGGCTCTGGAAAGCCCTTTGATAATGTAAAATTTTAAACCACGGCTCTGGAAAGCCCTTTGATAATGTAAAATTTCCAACCACGGCTCTGGAAAGCCCTTTGATAATGTAAAATTTCCAACCACGGCTCTGGAAAGCCCTTTGATAATGTAAAATTTCCAACCACGGCTCTGGAAAACCCTTTGATAATGTAAATTTTCCAACCACGGCTCTGGAAAGCCCTTTGATAATGTAAAATTTCCAACCACGGCTCTGGAAAGCCCTTTGATAATGTAAATGTTCTATAATTTTACATGATTGAGAAATTATCACAGCCTTCGAGCCTCCTTATTTGCTGATTATTGACCTGATCCTTTCACTGGAACAACAACAAGCGTCTCCCGACCTTGAAAAAGCTGATTTGAGAAAACGTTAAATACCTTTGAAAGTTTCTTAGTACTTCGCGTGGTAGCCGGGACGACCCAATTCATAATCCTGGTCAAGTGGCAGCAATTCGCATCCTGTAGTAGTGTATAAGAATACGAAGGCTTGTTGTTTTCTTGTTGATATAACGTTTATTACTGTAAGATGACAAAGCTTCGATGTTCTCCTCCACACAAGACAAAAGGCCGGATCTTCACTGCCCTTGCCAACCCAATACGTCACGATTGAGCATCTCCCACCCTTTCACTCTCGATGCTCAATCGTGCTGTATCTGTTTCCCGCTAGATTCTAATAATACCCCAATACTCCTCCCTTACTGTTACATATTCTTTCTCCAATTCAAGGTATTCTTTCTACAAACCATGGTATTCTTTCTACAATCAATGGTATTCTTTCTAAATCCATGGTATTCACATTCATACATGAACTCCTTCTAGCACACAATGTTGTTATTTTCGACTCTTCAGAGGCAAACGTTTATTTGCATAACCTCAAATCCTTGTATTTTTCGCTATTGTAATACCCACCGGCAGTATACCACAACAAGCAATGGTGTACAGACCAAATGGAACCAGAAGAAGAAGCCGACCATGTAAACGATGGAAAGAGGGAATAACAGACTCTAAGGGAATCTCGATATATGAAACCCATAAACGGGCTGTCTTCCGCTTTTTATACGTCACCTCGACACCGCATGGTACAATAGGAACAAGATGAGATGATAATGATGATGATGAATCATTCACTTTAATGCGAATAACGAGTCCATCTTTAATCCCCTCATCCCCAAACGCGCACACACGCACAAACAAACGCGGACCCACACACAAGCGCGCGCGCCCATGGTGGCATTGTGAATGATCGCTGGGTAATTTTCATTCTTCGGCAAAATCAGGACCAAATCATGGGTATCAACGTTCTGATTGGTCAAATTAACCTCCCGCGAGAGCTCGTCGGCTTCTAGAGATATTATTGTCGATGCAAGGAAACTAGGATACGCCTGGCTTTAACCTACAAAAATGTGAACAGCGATTCAAGGATCATCTGACCTTCCATTGTCTAAATCTGTGTGTGAAATAATGTCCATATGAAAAACAACACCTGAAATCGATTGGCAGATACAATTTGGAATGCTTGCTTGCTTGCGTTAGCTGGCTGTGAACTCCAGCGTGAAGTCCTGTATGTCGGATGAAGACATCCTGTTGTCCAACATCAGTGTGATGTCATACAGGACCTGAGGTTTGCGTGAGTATCTGTTCTTCCATGTCTGGCTTATTGCTGTGAAGACTGGTGGTTCCTCGCCGTGCAGGCAGATACTCTCCGACTTCGGAAGAATCAGGGATCCTACTACGTTAACCAGGACCCCGAAGGGACCTGTTTCCCAGGACGCACGGCGAGGACGTGTTAGTAGGTCTTGGTCAGTACAGAACCTGGCCCTGGTGCCTTGGAAACATCTCTGCGTCCCACAATTTTGAATGAATGATAGACATTGTTAACTGTGAGACTGGGGGTCGGAGTTGGCGGAGGTTGAATCTCCGCGGTGAAGTGGCCGAGCTTCTGCTTCGAGGTACGAATGTCGTGGATTCGTTTCTTGGACTACACATTCAGTTCAAGTGCATAACTTTTTGTTTCGGAGATTCTGTGGCATCGTCGGGAGCCCCTGTAACAAGTTTTCGATTGGGGGGGGGGGGTGGCTCTGTGGACAGAAGACTGAACACTATGGGGTATAAAGCGGTGCAATGAAGTCGATGATCGCCTTGCCGTTATATCCCCTTGCAATTGTGTGTCTTGATCCAACATTTTGTTGTTGTCAAATTATTTTCCATTGTATGCGTTTGTGAACGGTGCAAAGGTGTTTAGACTGGTAGTGGACAGGTAGGTAGTAGGTAAGTACTAAGTAGGTTGGTTTGATTGTAAGTAGTAAGTAGGTAGGTGGGTAGATAGGTAGGCAGATAGGTTCATTAGTAGGTAGGTAGGTAGGTAGGTAGGTAGGTAGGTAGGTAGGTAAGGAACTAGATAAGTAGGTTGTAGGGTTTGTTAATTCGGCATGTTATGTGTCTGTTCTGAAGCGATCACAACTGAGCCACATCTTTCACATAACATATCTTTCACATATCATATCTTTCACAAGCAGAGCTCTCACATATCAGAACTTTCACGTATGATATCTTTCGCATACCATATCTTTCACATGCCATATCTTTCACATACTATATCTTTCACATACCATATCTTTCCATACCATATCTTTCACATACTATACCTTTCACATACCATATCATTCTCATACCATATATTTCACATACCATATCATTCACATATCATATATTTCACATACCATATCTTTTAAATACCATATATTTCATATACCACATCTTTCACTGTGCCAGTGAATATCACACAAAATATATATAATATGCTAATATTCTTAACATGCTGTTCACAATACAAGGAAATGCGAACAGATGAAAAAGTATTCCATGGAAATCCACAGCTCACAGAGTCGCTCCACTTAGCTGCACGACAAGTATGCTGGAGTTGGTCTGTTTGTTTGGCCCTCCCTCGCTTTGAACTCAAACGTAGTCAATACACACTACTTCTAGTGGCACCGGTCAGAATTTTGCGTGTGTATTAGCTTTCCCTAACACCTGTGTCCTCCGCCATCAGGCGAACCCACTCCGTCTTCTGAAGTACTTGTAATTTACGTCACCAAATCATGGACGAGAAGCTTAACCCCTCACCTTGGCATCAGGACACCGGATGTCTAAGAACAGGCGTTCTTACCCATTAGGCCATACTGACCTCCTATGCTCGAGTATTCTTGTTCCTCTTTTGTGTACGCCGGTCTCCCTGGCGAAGATGTTACAGATGTGTTTCATGATCCCACATAACCCCGTTCGAAACACGGCTGCGTAATATGTGCAGCAGACTGCGTTGCGCTGGTTTTTTACGAAACGGTATGGGAGCCGTCTTTCAGAAAGCAATTGCCAACTACTGAACGTAAACTTGCCAAGACATCAACAACAACAAAAACTTCTAGTGTTGACTGCAAACGCCTTGTAAAGGATATGCAACTAACTTTTTAAACTGTTGAGTACACACTGTAATTTTTAAATATATATATATATATATATATATATATATATATATATATATATATATATATATATATATATATATATATATATATATATATATATATATATATATATATATATACATTTCATAAAACAAAAACACGACAAAGATGAATGTAACCAGCCTATTATCAGAACTCAGAATAGCATACACAAACCCCAACACTACCCACATATCCAGGCGCGCAAGATGTCTGGTTGCTTGTTAGTAGATTTTATCTAAATGAAACTAATTTGTTGCCTCTAAAACTGCAGCCGGAAGCTAGTTATTAAAGGTTTAAGCCGCAAAGTCCATTTTCCTACTTGTAATCGTTTTCAAGCAAAGCCTGCGGATTCTACGTACTTGTCGATTTTTGTTTGGATACATTCATGACATTTCTTTCACAAGTGTAATATAATCATTCATTTTGCCTGCTCGTTTCTGCCTCAGCTTTCTTTGACAACGAGTTCAATTCGATTGTTCATTTCTCATTATAAAGAACAATAAGCGATAACCTTCCCCTCCCCAACCTCCAACCCTTGCTAGGCACGGACATGCTAACGTGGTGCTGTGGTGATTGATTTTCTCCGCCACATGAAACGATTGATTGCTGTGTCGAGTGGAGCGTTTGGTTTAAAGTATAGTGATATAGTTTATTAATTCATGGCAATTATCTTAATGAGCCCCATATGTTTGTTTTCATTGCGTTTTGTTGTGGCTGTTCTTAGCAGTGTCTGTTTGTTAAGCTGTCTATGTATCTATCTGTCTGATTATTTGTCTTTGTGTAGTCTGTCTCTTTGTTTAACTGTCTGACTGGTTGATCGTTATTATGTCTGCCTTGTCGTCTGTGTAACTTTCTGTCTCCGCGGTTGACTGTTTCTTGTCATGGCTGTCATCATCATCATCATCATCATCATCATCATCATCATCATCATCATCATCAGCAGCAGCAGCAGCAGCAGCAGCAGCATCTAACACAACAAAGTCACCGTCATCAACCGCAATCACAACAATTAATTACCCTAGTAAATGTAAACTAAGACACCATCGACAATAGTTTGCACAACTCGTCGCCTGCCATATGTCGCTGCATCTCGTGAAGTGTATCCTGCAAAGTGATATATCAAGTGAAGTGAATGAATGAATCATCTTTGCCTAACCTGCATATCCCACTCTCGTCCATTGACTTTTCCCTAGTGTCTCAGGCTGTGTTGTAGCGTTACCTCGCTACATTCTAGTATGCCTGTGTGCAGAGGTTAAGTTCCAGTTCCCTTCTTTCTAATGCGCTGGTTTCTGAGCTTGGAGAGGAGAAGGGGAGCTATAAAATCAGTCATCATAGGGAAAGGCAAATCATCTCATTGGACAAACGGCACCAATACTAAAGAAGAAACACGTATCAACAGTTACCAAAATTGCTCTTTACAACACAATCTTCCTATCATCCCTAAGCTTCCAATGCCAAACCTGAACAATGACAGAAAAAGAGAAAAGAATAATTACAACAACAGAAATGAGATTCACGAGAAGAATACTCAATGTATCAAGAAGAGAGAAAATCAGAAATGAAGAAATCAGAACTAAAGTGAGGGTTTTAACTGTGTTAGACTTCATTAGATAACAAGTTAAATGGTTCGGCCAGATAACTAGGCTACACACTAACAGTATATACAACAAGCAACGATGTACAGAACAAATGGAACGAGACGAAGAGGCTGACCTTGTAAATGATGGACAGTGGGAACAACAGAGTCCATGGAAATCTCGATATATAAAGCCCATAAACGGGTACTCTCCTGCTGATTATGATTCACCTTGACACTGGAAGGTACAAGAGGAACAAGACGAGATTAGCTGAGATGGGTGTTGCCCGTGCAGAATGATTCCTCTTTCGGCCTGCTTAGTTTACTCTAGGGAAAATTTAACACCGATAAGTCTGGAAGAAGACTAGCTGCAGAAGCTGTCGGATTAGCAAAGCAATACTCTAACTGTCTACCTGTGGGAGCTTGCTTGCATCCTAGATTAGTTGCCGATCACAGCTTAGGGCCTGTGCACTGCCCTGCCATGACATTTAGTCATTAAGTTGCATTTCCTTGCTCTAGGGTCAGGCTTTTACCTTTCCAGTTACGTTGCCCTAACATATTCGTAACATATTCTATTGAATAACGAACCTGTCAATTGCAAGGAAAGGGAGAAAAAAAAAGTGTTAACTTGTTGAATAGACCCGATTTTATTTAATGCATGTGAGGACTTGACATTTCCAGGAAAGAAAAATTAGCCGAGAAGCTTCTGATGGCATGAAAACAAAAATGTGGTTTTCTGATGAAAATGCAAAGAAGAATACAATTAGCGAACAGAAAAACAAAGAAAGACATCTTTCAAGAAGCCGATGAAAATCGGAAATTGATTATTGAAATTAGATTTAGACAATCAAGAGAGATTTTTGAGCATGTCATGATAGCTGGGAAACTTAGTGACAATCTGTCACGCTTGTCGCCACATGATTAGGAGAACGATGCAGAGGTAAATGTTATGAATAAAATTTGTGGAACTGCGGTTAAGCTGTGGAACTGTAAACACTACAAAATAATACGTAGTAATGCAGCTTTACATAACACAATTGAGTTATATGTGGACTTCCGGTCCCCAACATGGCGGATAGGCATGGAACCGTTAAGGCATCTAGAGTGTGTATGCTTGTGGCTACGGTTTGCATTCGCATTTTCCTCATGGTGGACTGGTAGTACATGGTCCCGTCGCTCTGCTACTGAGTGAGTGCTTGGTGTGACACTGTGAGCTGTGAAATTCGTGTGGAATGCTTTTACATCTGTCTGCTGTTGTTTGTAGCATGAACTGCATGTTCGGAACAATGGCGAACGGCTGTCGCTGAATTGACTGGTTTGCCTTTTCGATTTATGAGTGCATTTTTCAGGAGACTCCTGGAAGTCGTCGCTGGAGCTACGGAGTTAGTGTTTTGTGCGGCGCTTTCGGCCTGTCGGCCTGCGGAAAGAGACCGAACCATGTGGGATAACACCCGGGTCAATGAGGTCTTTCTAGTGACTGCCGATTCCCATTGACGATGAATTGTATTTTTCGTGGAGGACTTATGTGTTGGCATTCTGGCGGCGGCATTAGGCACAGAATACCTGTGCGGGCTTGCCACTTGAGACTCCAGTCTGTTCCACTTTTCACATTGTGCAGTGATGAGCATTTTGTGTGATATTCACTGGCACAGTAGTGGAGCATAATGGGGACGACCCGTTGCCGTGAAGTTGGAACCGCGACTAACTATCTAACATAAAACAATTACGGAAAACATAGGAAGTTGATGCGACTATACTTCATCAGGAAACAAATACACAAAACACAACATGTAAACACGGGGATGGCACTACAATGACTACATTAAGAATTGTAAATTATGGGATATATCAACAGAAGAGGTAAAACAAAAGAGAGAAATACGCATATGTGGAAAACATTAAGCTAGAGAGGTAGGGCAAGATACATGCACATTGTATGGAAATCTGAAACAGCTGGACAAAATGCAGTAATATAAATACCAGGAGAGAACTTCCGGTCCCCAACATGGAGGATAGGCAGATGAGCTGTTAAGACGTCTGGTGTGTTTATGCTTGTGGCTACGGCTTGATTACGCATTTTCCTCATGTTAGACTGGTAGTGCATGGTTGCGTCGCCCTGCTACTGAAATGAGCGCGTGGAACGACACTGTGAGCTGTGAATTTCATGCGAAATTCTTTTACATCTGTCCGTAGTTCTTTGTAGCGTGCACTGCGTGTTCAGAATAAAGGCCGCTGGCCGGTCGCTGAACTAACTGGGTTGCCTTTTGCAGTAATGTGTGGCTGCTGGTTTTCTAGGGACTGCCGCTTCCATTGACGATGAATTGTATTTTTTGTGGCGGACTTTTGTGTTGGCATTCTGGTAGCGTCTGTTCTACTTTTCACATGGGGCAGTGAGGAGCATTTTGTGTGATATTCATTGACACAGAAAAGGAGCATTATGGGGCCAGCCTTTGCCGTGAAGTTGGAACTGCGAATAAATATCTCTAAATTGTATCTTCTCATAACGAAAAATACAGTTTATCGTTGATGGAACCGGCAGTCACTATAAAACTAGCAGCCACACATTACTGCAAAAGGCAACCCAGTTAGTTCAGCGCAGGAGAAATTTGAGAACTTTGTGACAACTGGCAAGATTAAGAGGAAGTGAACAAGCGGAAGGCAGAGGTTTAAGTACGTGGATGGTTTGGCCACGTGATATGGCCGAGACAAGAACACGGTGCTGATCCACGACTCTGGTGATCGCGTGAGATGGCGAAACATTACCGCCTAAGCTTATCGGCATGGCACATGATGATGATGATGTCCTTAGTTAACCTTTCATCTGTAAGATTCTTTGGTTCTCTTTTCTTCCGTTAATCATACAATTTCTGTGGGGTTTTTTCAGTCTTATTGTGTGTTGCCATTTGTCTCTGTATTTATTCGACTTCTTGTAAGTCGGATTTTACACAATGCCAACTTTGTAGCACTGAAGCGATACATCATATGTCTGAAGAGACGGGAGACGGGATGATGATATAAAATAACCGGAAGACACTTGAGATGGATTGTAAGAGGTTGTGAATCTGTAAACAATATGTGGTTATGATGATTCCTGATGTTTAAACAATATATGTTTATGATGATTCCATGTGCATAAACAATATATAGTGCTCATGAACAATATCTAGAAAATGTTGACAGTTCTTTAAGAGAGTACAGTGAAAGACTAAAGGCATAAAAATGCAAAAGCCCGCTTTTGCAAGAATACATTTACAAAAAACAAAGGACGCTGTGGCTACTTATGCCTGTTTAAGTAAATAAAACAAACAAACAAACAAACAAACAAAGAACCAGACATAAATCACATCAAATAGCCATCTTTAGACATAACAGTATTGTGTCTTCATTATCAAGTACCATGCCGGCTGGCGTAGGCGTTCATGACTCTCCCTAGATCTCGGTCTTTGGCCTACTGGATCAACTCTGTCGTTGATATTCCTCCATGCCACCGTCGCAATCCATCCAGCATCATTTCTCTTGGTCTGCCTCTGCCTCTCTCCCCCTCGATCTTTGCAGTTGTCACGATGTTCTCCAGTGCCCCTTTTCTCATCACATGACCAAACAAAAGCTGTTTGCCCCTTTCGTATTGCTGTATGAAAATATATATAATAGAATTGAAATTATTGAACGAAGCGAAATTTAACAAAACTAAACGTCGATGCACTAATAGAAATAATAAATGCCAACAAACATGCGTATATATTTCGTAAATATATCACGTTCCTAGCACATCAGCAAGATTCTATACATAACAGAGCTAGTAATATACTTCTTCTACTTAAATAGATTATCCGCGGACCTAGTTAGTGGGGGACATAAAGAAAATAAATCTAAGCACATATTGATCTGTTCTTGGGGTCAAGGTTATAAAGATGCGCCATCTTTATCTCCATCTTATAACTGGCTTCCGGCTGTAGTATTGGAGGGAACAAATTAGCTTAATTTGGCCACACATTTCTCGAAGATAAAATCTACTAACTAGCAGACATCTTGGCTGTGTGGGTTGAGTGTGGGTTTGTGAATGCTCTTCTGAGTTCTGCTATTAGGCTGGTTGCATTCATATTTGGTGCGTTTGTGTTTTTGTTTTGTTTGTTTTGTTGTTGTTGCGAAATACGTTGTTTGTGAATTTCAAGATTTACAATTTGTGCATCAGTTGGTTACAAGAATACTTCATTCATCATGTGTCGTGCCGATAAGCGTGGGCGATCATGTTTCGAATATTAATATACTCTCTTCCCATTTCTTGTTTGATGTTATCCACTTTTCGTTTAATGTCCGAACATTCTATGTTGCCCATTTCAATATTGATGTCCTTTTCTTATGACGTTCTGTGATTTGACGAATCACGATAAATTAGGTAGTTTGCATACATGTGAAATTTGGCGGAACTGCAGCAGCAGCTGTAACAATCCAGTGATTGAATCAACAACAACAAGAAGTAGAAACGATAATCTTAACTGGAAGACATTATCGAGTGACAAACTGGATGTTGCGGCTAAATCTTTCGTGAGCACACAAACACATACTGAAACAACTATATGAACATTTATGTAAATGCAACATATCTGTCTTGAGGGCGCTGCCTTGTTACGGACTCGAAATGTGTGTGTCACGCACCCCGTATGAAGGCAGAACAGAACATACCGGAAATAACAGCTCAATCATTGAACTGGGGCACAGTATTCGGTGATGGTAAATTGGCGGAACAAATGCTTAATCTCGCAACCACACATGGCGGTAGCAGACTTTTAATACGGTCATCTCTGGTATTTCGTGATTGACTCCTACCCCTTTCTAAGTCCCCCTCTCTCAAACCTTCCCTATATGAACCTACAACGAGGCGCGTGCTATATATAAGGCATGCGCTGAATATAAGGCATATAAGGCTTTCGCTACACATAAGGCGCGCGCTGCATATAAGACACGTGCTACATACAAGGTGTGTGTAAATATAAGGCGTGTGCTACATACACATTTTGTGTTAATATAAGGCGCGTGCTACATACACGGTGTGTGTTAATATAAGGCGCGTGCTACATACACATTTTGTGTTAATATAAGGCGCGTGCTACATACACGGTGTGTGTTAATATAAGGCGCCTGCTACATATAAGTTGAATAACACGACAGCTCTTCACTACCCTTGAGTCAACTATTTACATATTTTCAAGTATATGTTTTCATGAAGTTTCATCATCGATTTTATTATATATTTTTTTTTCGTAAGTAGCGGTTCGAACCTCACGGCAAATGGTCACCCCGTAACACGTAGTTTCTGTGCTAGTGAATATCTGCTGGCTATGATTCATCACGACTATTGGCATGCCATGATGTAGGGGTTAAACCACATACCCCGGCATCAGCACACCAGGAATTTTAAGAGCAAGCGCTCTTATCCTGTTCGGCCATTCTGGCCTATATCTTGTCTATGTGTTCAGTAGACCGTGTTTCTACATGTCCTGTTCTGCATGTTTGTTGTCCCTAATCTAGAGATATCTGTAGGACCCGTAATGCCAGCACCTGAGTGTGTATATTAACGCCTTCCCAGTCGTGTCTCCTAACACGCATACACGTTATACTCAATTCCTATTCTGTGTTGTTATCGTCTTCCATTTATGTCATTAGGCATCGTGGAGAGGGGCTATAGAAGTTCCAGTACCTGTTGCTAACACCTTTCCTCTAGTTTCCTCCATTCATGGGCATGTTTCTGGGATCAAGTAAATTCCCTACTGGTTTGCCAGACCTGTGATAGATTCCTTACCTATAATTTTACAGTATTCTATCTCATTTCATCTCATCTTATCATGTTTTTCTTGTACCTTGCGGTGTCGAGGTTAATTATAAACAGCGGCAGAGTGCCTGCTTATGGGCTTCATGTATCGGGATTCCCATGGATTCTGGTATTCCCTGCGTCCATCGTTTACGTGGTCGGCCTCTTCCTCTGCTTCCCTCTGGTCTGTATATCATTGCTTGTTGTGATCCGAAGAGAATGGTTGCTGCCTCTGGAGCGGTCTCGGCTGGCAAAGATTAGTTTCATCTTCGTGCCAGGGCATGCGGGAGTACAAGGAAATGAGCGGGCTGACAAGCTCGCAGGTGAGGCTACTGTGGGAGGCGACGCGCCATGGACCAGGCTGACATTCTGAATGCTCTACGAGAAGTGAGACTTTTGCAAGAACCAAGTGATGACTGTGAATCTACAACAATGGCCAGACTGCGAGAGCAGCAAATTAAAAGAGGGGTGGCCAAACAAGAACACTACGCAGGAAGCCAAAGAAGATTGATAAACCAACACAGAACTGGCGTCGTTAGCCGCTACACGCTGCGGGATTTGCTGAGGAGGGGATCCGAGCACTTATGGACTGAATGGTCCGATGTGCAACGAGGATGATCTGTCGACTAACTAACTAACTAACTAACTAATGTTATAGTATTCTATAATATAGAATATACTGGGGAGAGGGAGGTGTAGGAGGAAGACAGGACTGGAGGGAGAATGGGGCTGAGGGGGAGAAGGAGAGAAGGGGGTGGAGAGGGAGGGCCGATGGGGAATTAGAAGGGAGGAGCGGGGGTGGAGGGAGGTTGATGAAAACCAGAGTGAGAGATAGGGAGATGAGGAAAAAAGAAGTGGAAAAGAAGAGGGGGTGGTAATAAGGAAGAGAGGAGGAGGAGAGAAAGAGAAATAAGAAAAGAGATAGAATACTACCATAAAAACATTTTCTTTGTGAAAGAATTGTCTTCATATATGAACAAAAATAGGTGTTCCTAATTGACCTACACTTCCAGTTCCCAACCACTAATCATTATATCAACATCTCTAGACAGAACTGACTCGTGCTCCAACCTTAATATTCAATCCTCCGCCAACAACATCCTCCTCAAAACCCTCTTTCATCTTACTTTTAAGTCCACTTTAACCGCCTGTCTGCAAAGAATAGTAATTACTATAATTGTCAAGTCTTATCTGTCTTGCCTGCATGCTCAATTCTCTTGTAAACTTTTCACGTCTTTTATCAATATTCTTACTTCTTTGTGGGCAACAAATGACTGGTCGATCATGCTATCGTGAGAAGATGTGATACGCCATTTTTCTATACTTCTTTGATCCAAAAGCTTTATTCCTAGTATAGTGATAGCGTATTGTTCAGACGGTACTTTGAAATATCAATTATTTGGCGACTATATAGGCCACAGAAACAGCATGAGAATATACTTTTAGAGGTATTAATCAGCCCTCAAAGACGTACATGAAAGAAGTAGAGATTAGTTAGTTAGTTAGCTAGTTAGTTGCTCTCCACTCCATAGTTGTCGGTTAATGTTGATGGTAAACCTGGCAAATGATGACACCTTTTATAGTGGTGTATAGTTGGCCATGCATCAAAGTACACATGTTTCTACAGCAAGGCACTGTTGTAATTTGGAGGTTCAGGTTTGAATGCTGGTATGATAACTAGTTTCAAAGTTGTCTAGTGTGTCCTCTAATCTCAGCTTCTTTCCTCCATTTCTATGAGTGCCAATCATTACTTGTGAATTTATTTATTTGCTGTTGTAATGGCCTCAAGGGTTCCCTAACAGTTGATCTTATGTGTATGAAGTTTAATAATTAATGTGTTAGAAATAGTAATAGGAATAGTAAAACAATAATTGTAATTAAATAACTGGTGTTAAGTCAAGAGTTAAACAAGAAACTGATGCTAATGAGATTTTGATTCATTGGAGCTTGGAAAACATGCTAACCCCATACATAACCATAAGTAACATTACTTTGTGCTAATTTAGCATAATGTGAGCGTGGGTAACATTACAATGTTCTAATTTAGCGTAATGTGGGTTGATTTGTACAGAAAAGCTGTCATGTCCAGAGGGAATGAAGTCTGTCTTAGAAGCCTGCAGTTTTATTGTATAGACAGTTTTTGGTTAAATGTATGATTGCTATCTCTCTTATTATTGCTTATTATACAGGCAATTCTATGTGAAATTATTGCTGAGCTTCTTATTGATTATTACACTAGAAGTTTATTTGATTATTACACAAATAATATGACTGAGCTACCGTATAACAGTAGACGGTACTACCTGGTTTCTGTTAGCGCCGAACGTTGGGCGGCGCTTACCAAACCCGACACCCCACATTGTGCCAACGGCTTCGGGTGGAAGAGCGCAATTGGGAGGGTACAAGCCTTACCCTGGTGCGAGGAAATGCAAGCTAAAGACAAAATTGTCATGGCAGGGCAGACCAGGCCCTAAGCCTTGGTTGGCGACTGGTCTAGGATCGAAGCTCCGACAGGCGGACAGTTAGAGCATTGCTTTGCTGATCCGGCAGCTTCTGCAGCTTGTCTTGTTCCAGATGTAGGGGTGTTACCTTTCCTCTGGAGTGAACTAGGCAGGCCGAGAGAGGGATCATGCTGCATGGGCAACACATGATCTCTATATTTTAGCCCAGGCTTTGTGCTATGGAGAGGCAATAACTCCATCCCTGGTCTTAACTGGTCTCGGAATCAAAGCGAGAGGCAACTGTTACGGGTTATAAGTCCTTGTCAGTTGGCGTAGACATGGGGCGCCACGCGTTGCCTCTGACGGTGGGAGACACCTATAGGTGTCACTGATCAGCTACCGCCCGCCTCAAGCTGGGCAGCCCCCAGCCAATTGGGTGCTGATCCGCCACAGCCTGCCTGCTTCAATGGGTGCTTGGGGCTAGGACAAAATCTGAATCGCAGGCTGTAAAACCAATGCACCAGGTACAAACAAAAATAAAAATAGAAACCTCAAGCTACGGCTTGCAACCTGGAACGTGAGAACCATGTGTCCAGGATTTTCCACTGACTTGACCAATATTGACGATGTGAGAAAAACGGCTGTGATTGATGCCGAACTCAATCGTCTTAACATTGATATTGCTGGCCTGCAGGAGACTCGCCTCGCTGAGGAAGGGTCACTCAGGGAAAACAACTACACCTTTTTCTGGAAGGGTAGAGGGCAGGCAGAAAAAAGGCAACACGGTGTGGGCTTTGCAGTGAAGAATTCGCTACTGGGAATGATTGAAATTCCAGCAGGAGGAAATGAAAGACTATTATCCCTGCGCTTGGCAACCTCTTGTGGGTTTGCCACCATTATTACTGCATATGCACCGACACTCGATTCCTCTGATGATGTGAAGGATTTGTTCTATGAGGAGTTAGACTCCGTGATCAAGGCAGTTCCAAAATCTGACTACATTTATATGCTCGGTGATTTCAATGCTCGTGTGGGCAAGGACTCGAGTTCATGGCCAGTGTGCCTTGGAAAATACAACATCGGTCGCATGAATGAAAATGGGCAAAGGCTGCTGGAGCATTGCACCAGTAATGACCTATGTATTACAAACTCTTTTTTTAAAACAAAAGAGATGCATAAGGTCACATGGAAACATCCAAGATCCGGCCATTGGCACCAGCTGGACTTCATCATCACACGGAGACAACATCTGAACCATATATCATTGACTCGTAGTTACCACAGTGCTGACTGTGATACGGATCATTCTTTGGTTGTTGCAAGGGTTAGACTGAGACCAAAGAGAATCTACACAGCTAAACACAAATCTAGCCCCAGGATTAATATTATTAACACTCATGATCCTGAAAAGTGCTTTCAGTTTCAACAGCAACTTGAAGACGCTTTCACTGATACACCAGAAAATTGTACAGTAAATGAAAAGTGGGGTCAAATTAAGGAAACTCTTTATAAAACTGCCGTAGGGGTTTACGGCACTGTGGATCATAAGAGGCAGGACTGGTTTGCGGCCAACAGCGAGACTCTGCAGCCCTTGATTGATAAGAAGAAGAAAGCTCTCTTAAGAAACAAGGAAAGACCAACGCGTAACACTCTGAGTGAGCTAAGGCAAGCTAGGAAGGATGTGCAAAAGGCTGCCAGGCAGTGTGCAAATGATTATTGGATCAAGTTATGTGAGTCCATTCAAATCGCAAGTGATAAGGGAGACATAAGAAGCATGTATGAAGGAATAAAGAAAGCCTGTGGTCCAGTGATCAAAAGAAGTGCACCATTGAAAACCTTGACTGGAGAAGTCATCACTGATAAGAAACAGCAGATGGACAGATGGGTAGAGCACTATTTGGAGCTTTACTCAAGTGAGACCAAACTAGCGGATGATGCCCTCAACGCCATAGAGGCTCTACCAACTCTTGACCACCTGGACACACTTCCCACCATAACAGAAGTTAAGTGTGCTATAAATGAACTTGCATCTGGCAAGGCTCCAGGTAAGGATGGGATTCCAATAGAGGTTATCAGGAGTGGGCAAGACACACTCACTATACAGATCCACCAGCTAATAGAGCTATGCTGGCGTGAAGGACAAGTCCCACAGGATTTCAAAGATTCAAGCATCATAACACTGTACAAGAACAAGGGCGATCGGAGCGACTGCATCAAATATAGGGGTATCTTACTTCTGTGTATTGTTGGAAAAGCATTTGCCAGAATTGTTCTGCGCAGACTTCAAGTCCTAGGAGATCAAGTCTACCCCGAATCACAGTGTGGCTTTCGACAGAACCGGTCTACCACTGATATGATATTCTCATTGCGACAAATGCAAGAAAAATGCCGTGAACAGAATCAACCACTGTTTATTGCCTTCATCGACCTCACAAAGGCATTTGATTTGGTCAGTCGTGAGGGTCTGTTCAAGGCACTAAAGAAGATTGGCTGCCCACCAACTCTTCTGTCCATTGTGGAATCGTTCCACACAGGCATGAAGGGTATAATCAAGTTTGATGGTGCAACTTCTGAAGAATTTGAAATCAAGAGTGGAGTTAAGCAAGGTTGTGTACTAGCTCCCACCCTCTTTGGAATATACTTTTCACTTCTACTGAAATATGCATTTCGTGATCAGGATGGTGGTATATACATTCACTCACGCTCAGATGGCGGCCTCTACAATGCTCAGAGATTGAAGGCTAAGACCAAAATTAGGAGGGTACTGATCAGAGAGTTGCTTTTTGCAGATGATGCTGCAGTTACGACCCACTCTGAGGAAGAATTGCAATGTCTACTATCTGCATTCTCCAATGCTTGTTCTGAATTTGGTTTAACAATTAGCAAAAAGAAGACACAGATTATGTCACAAGGTGCACATGGGGTACCATCAATCTTTATTGACGACGCCGAACTAGAGATAGTAGACCATTTTACATATCTAGGATCAGTGGTAAATAGCAAATTATCCCTAGATCAGGAAATCAACATCCGGATTGGTAAGGCAGCAACAACAATGAACAGGTTAAGAAAAAGAGTCTGGGAGAACAGGAAGCTTACTGCCAAAACAAAAGTCCTTGTCTATCAAGCCTGTGTCCTTAGTACTCTTCTCTATGGCAGTGAAACCTGGACAACTTACTCACACCAAGAGAACAATTTAAACAGCTTTCATATGCGGTGTCTGCGAAGAATTCTTGGTATTAAGTGGCAAGACAAAATCACAAATACTGAAGTATTGGAAAGATCAGGTTGTGTGACAGTTTATTCCATGCTCAGTCTTCGTAGACTTAGATGGATAGGACATCTTAGGAGGATGGATGATGGTAGAATACCAAAGGATATCTTTTTTGGTGAATTACAGATGGGTAAGAGATCTCAGGGTCGGCCTCTACTACGATACAAAGATGTGTGTAAGCGGGACATGATTGATACAGGCATTGATAATGCACATTGGGAGCAAGTCGCCGCTGAACGTGTTGCATGGAGGGCAAATATCAGAAATGGAATAAAGTCAAAGGAGAAAATTATTGCAGAAAAGTCACACACCAAGCGTTTGAGACGTAAGATGGTGCATGATGGTGGAAATGACCACGTGTTCACATGCACCCACTGTGAACGGACATTTACAGCGCAAATTGGCCTTATCAGTCACACTCGCTACCGCCATAGTTAAAAGTTATTATGCCTTTTTAAAGCACAAACTATCGTCTGTCAAGACGGCAAGGTGCCAATGATAGTTAGTTGGTTAGATAGCTAGTTAACTAGTAAGCTAGTTAGTTAGTTAGTTAGTTAGTTAGTTAGTTAGTTAGTTAGTTAGTTAGTTAGTTAGTTAGTTAGTTATGGGTATATTCTCTTCCTTGCACTCCGGACATATTTACGGGTGCCCAGGTCCTCCCTCCAACATATGCATCAGCGTGCGACGGCAAATAGTGTCAGTTCTATGTTGATTGACGAGTGCCCTCATTCTCACGCAATTGTAATGCATGAATGTTAACTTACACAGTAGAGATTAGAGATATGTTATATAGATAGTATTACACTTAGAGGTCACCGTGGACGAAGGGTAAAAGTGTTCGCTCTTAAACTTCCTATGACGGGTAGCAGGTTCATCTATACATCGGAGTTAAGTTGGACTAAAATGTTCACTTCTAGTTGAGAAAGCAATGACACATTAACAAAAAATTAGTTGCATATCCTTTACAGGACGTCGCAGTTAACCCCAGTATGTTTTTGTCTGTTCGTGATGTCTTGACATGTTTACGTTCAGTAATTTGCCGTTGCTTTCTGAACAACCGGCACCCATACCATTTCGTTTTAAAAAAACAGTGCAATGCGGCCTGCTGCCAAATCGGGCGTAGCTGTGTTTCGAACGCGAGTAAACGGGATCACGAACCGCTTCCGTAATCTCTTCGTCACGGAGAACGACCATCGTCATGTACCATACCGATAAGCGTCGTGGTCATGTACTGCCATCTCACTCGATCACCAGAGTCGTGGATCCGCTCAGTGTTCCTGTCTCCACCATGCCACGTGGCCAAACCATCCATATATTTACTTCTATGCCTCTGCTATCTTCCCCTCGATCTTATCAGTTGTCACCAAGTTCTTCAATTTATTTCTTCTCATAACATGACCAAACTGTCTACGTGTAATTTCTCTAATCAGTTTACGATCTTCATTTGTTTCTTGTAGGACTTGGCCATTGATTTTTATCTTTGTCCATGGTATTCTTTGCATTTTCCTCAGAAACCACATTTCCACAGCCATTCAGGTGTTTTTCAGCCTGTTTCCTCATTGTCTTACTAGTTGTGTAAGTGTTGAATGATTTGATGGTTGCTGATCCTATGAAAAGACTATGCGTTTTTAATATTTTTGTCTTTCGTCGTTTATTCGTGGATGAAAACTTTCGTGGAAACGTCCGTGTCTTACTTGAATCTGGCTTCCCATTCACAGTTTGCGTTTTAAAAGGGAAGCAAATGCGAGAGGATCGAATTCATCGAACCGAGTTGTCTCCCATATGGCTAGTGCTCTTTTAGTAAAGCGGACTGCCGAAAGCATCGCACAAATCACTTACTCCGTAGCTTCAGCAACGACCCCTAAAAATTGCACTCGTAAGCCGAACGATGTAGCTTCTTCTTTCCTTCAGCCCAGTCGAAAGAAAACGCATATTACAACGTGGTTGAGAGAGTCTGAAATATTCTTCCGATCTTTTCTTTAACACCTGTGTCCGTTTGTGATTGAGCTGCTGTTTTTGTCGTTGATAATCGTTCATTTATCAGCTCAATCGTAATTTATCAATGTCAGCAAAATAAACATTTTCTTTCCACGTCATGCACTTATTTTTCTTGGTTCCTGCCTCTCCCTCTCCTTAACCCCTGACATTGTGGCCGTTACAGGGAGTGCGTATATTCCTTGTGGCATTTGAAATGATAATTGTTGTATTTGTATAATTGTTTGACACTGACAATAAATTGACGTTGTTTTATACCCGAGTTAGGAAACATTTATGAATGTTTAACACGTGATATTGTCTCACTACTGTATATTGAAAGAAAATTGATTTGTTTCTTGATTGTTTCTTTTTGAGTGATTAGTTGGATGGATGCGTGGTTGTTTGATTAGTGAGTTGGTTGGTTATTTCGTTGGTTGATTGGCGGGTGAGTGAGTTGATTGAGTGGCTGGTTGGATGGCTGGCTGGCTGGTTGGTTGGCTTGTGTGTGTGTGTGTGTGTGTGTGTGTGTGTGTGTGTGTGTGTGTGTGTGTGTGTGTGTTGGGTGGTTGATGGTTTTAGCTGGTAGATGGATTTGTTGGTTGGTTGATTTGTCTTAGTTTATAGATGGATTTGTTGATTGGTTGATGGGTTTTAGCTGGTAGATTTATTTGTTCGTTAATTGATGGATATTAGCCGGTAAATGGATTTGTTCGTTGGTTGATGGGTTTAAGCCGGTATATGGATGTGTTGGTTGGTTGATGGGTTTAGCTGGTAGATGAATTTGTTGGGTGGTTTACTGGTTTTAGCTGGTAGATGGATTTGTTGGGTGGTTGATGAGTTTTGGCAGGTAGCAGGATTTGTTGGGTGGTTGATTGGTGTTAGCTGGTAAATAGATTTGTTGGGTAGGTTGATGGGTTTTAGCCGGTAAATGGATTTGTTGGGTGGTTGATGGGTTTTAGCCTTTAGATGGATTTGTTGGGTGGTTGATTGGTGTTAGCTGGTGGATGGATTTGTTGGGTGGTTGATTGGTGTTAGCTGGTAGATAGATTTGTTGGGTGGTTGATGGGTTTTATCCGGTAGATGGATTTGTTGGGTGGTTGTCTGGATTTAGCTTGTAGATGGATTTATTGGTTGGTGGCTTTGAGTGGCTTGGATTGTTGCTTGGTGTGTTTGTGGAATCTTTGCTAGGTAGGTCGGTTTTATAGTTCCGTGATTAGGTTATCGTATCTTGGATTGGCAGATAAATTTAAAACATCCAAGACAACCTTGTATCTACATAGTTATCATACGGGATTCACACAGCGCCACTGCCATCCAGCAAAACAAACCCCATTGAAAACTCAGTCACCAAACTCAAGATATTATCCAGCTAACTTTTCGAGGGGATGACGTGACAGAGTGTCGACAGGACACACTCAGTTCACCAGTCGACCAAACATTCCGTGCTGTAGCTTCAGTTATTAGGTACAAACCCATCTCTATTCTCACCTCGTCAGTAGGATCTCCGTGGCGAAGTAGTCAAGCCGTTTGACTCGGGCTCCGAAGATTGCGGATTCGATTCCGGGCGGCGACCTTCGATTCGCGAGTGAAATCTTTCGGAGGCTCCTGTGGGTAGTCGCTAGAGCTACGGAGTTCGTGATTTGTGCGACGCTTTCCGCGCTGCGGAAAGAGACCGAGCCATATGGAATAAACACGATGCAATGAAGTCGACCCTGTCGATTTTAAGCTACTTTTCAGCGATTTTTAAGCGACCCCGTCAGTGAAGAAACCTCTTTCCCCGAACATCAAGTCTGATTGCCTTTATCAGTTTCAATGTTGGTGTCATTCTGATTACACTGGCTGAAAATAGTATCAAAGACAACATCCTTAACTACATATATGAGGGGGTTCAGATGAACACCTTACACGTTTTTATATGGGTGAATATATTCTGAAAAAGCAGAGTACAAATGTATCATTTTTAGATTACTACAGTTGGTGCTCTGTGCGGCGCGTTAGGAGGAACAATGGAAGTGTTTCTCGGTTCGATTATGTCAAGTTAGGTCTGTGTCTCCGTTCTAGACCCGCCATGGGCTCTCCTTTCTCCAAATGCCTGCTGTTACAACGTTTTCAAATGTACAACTAAGAAGAAGAAGTAGAAAAAGAAGAAGAAAAACATGACGAAGAAGAAGAACACGAATAAGTGCTCAGCTATAACGGTAGCAGCGATGGAATAATAATAAGAAGAACTAGACAAGAAAAAAAAGAAGAAAGAAGAAGAGGAGAAGAAAAATAAGAAGAAATAAGAAGGAAGAAGGAAAATAAAGAGATAGAAGAACAAGGAGGATTAGTAGGAAAATGAGGCGCAGGTGGAAGAGGAAGAAGAAACAGAATAGGACAAAGGAAGAGAAAGAACGAAGAAGAAAGAAGATACGGGGAAAGAAGAAGAAGTAGAAGAAGACGAAGACGAAGAGGAAACAGAACCGTAAGCTTAATAAAGGTAAGATGAATAGAAGAACGAGGGAAAAGAAGAAGACATTGGTGAAAGTTATTCATCTAACGTTAATAAATCTGGAAAGTGCACCCCGACTTTATGGACATCTCCAGGAACAATGTATTCTTACCTTCCTAAAAATTGCCTCAGCTGGAAATGAAATTGCCTCAAACGTGACGTGCAAAATTGCCAAACTGTCTCAGATACAGCAATGGGCGATTAAAAGATTGGACGGCCTGTCATCCTTGATTAACGCTGCTAACGTGTCCGCCCCGTTTCGCGTTGCAGACTTCGTTTGTTTTGTTTGCTCACTGAGAAAAATCCCTGGATGCTAAATTGCAAATCCAGCTCATGAATTCTCAATCGATTCATTTTATTTGTTTCATTTTCCTTCATCTTTCTCGCTCGCCCTTAAACTCTCACATCGTCTCTTTATTTACCCAGGCATTCATCTTACGTGGGATAAAGACGACAGGGAGACAGTGTAGCGAAACGCCAGTGGCCCACGTCCTTATGTATTCTGTTATTCTTGGTAAACCGGGGGGGCCGGGGTTTTGGAAACCCCTAAATTTTATTCATCAAATTCCCCTGAAAAAATGGTTTTTGGGTTACTTCATACCAACTCTTAAAATGGAGCGAGTATATATTTGTCTTTTTCCTTTTTGGGGATCCCCAAGGGGCACCTTGCGTCCCAAAAATGTACTGGGGGCAGCGGGCTGGTCCAAATTTATGGCAGGGCAAACCCAAATACCGTTTGCAAGTTGCACCAAAATTTTGTCAAAAAGTAAATTAAAGGATTTAAACCCGGGCAGGGAAGTTTGGCCCAAAAGGATAAAGGAAA